>CM062818.1:1316624215-1317006750 GCA_031772625.1 Pinus tabuliformis
GGAAGACTTGGTTTGCAGGAGGATATAAAACAATATTTTTTACAGCATCCCCCTTAGAAATAGTCATGCTGTCATCTTGGCAGCCTATATATGCATTAGCTGTCACCAGCTAAGGTCGGCCTAGAATCAAAGGGTGTCCATTCAATCGACTCTTTGGGTTTATAACAAGAAAATATACCGGATACTCCTATGAATCAACAAAAACTATAATACCCTGTAAAGTTCCTTCTGGCCTTACCACTGAACAATCAACAAGTTCTAGTAAGGTGGTGGTTGGTTCTAGAGTTAAAATAACAAATGCTTGACACATTTCTGTTGTTAAAATGTTAATGGTTGCACCCATATAAACTAGTGCATTGGGAAAGTAACAGCCATATATCTGAACTGTAACTATGGGTTTCCCAAGATATTCATACTTTACCAGAGTTTCCCCTCCCAAGAGTAAATCAGATAAGTTTCCTGCAACATGAATAGTGAGTGAATTTTTTGCTTTCCTCATAGGCTTCTTTACACATAGCTCTTTAATTGTTTTAGAATAGATGGGAATATCTTGGATGGCCCGAAGGAGAGGAATTTTTATACAAATATTTTTTAGTTCCCCTACAAGATCGAAATCTGGGTGAACAATTGGTTTAGGTATCGTTAACCTTTCGGGGAACAGGGGAGAAGTGACTATGAGTTCCTCAGGATCTTTATGTCGATTTGTCTCTTCTCCTTGGTTTTTTTTTTGGCATTAATTATAGGTGGTGGTATATTTACAGGTGAGGTTTTGATCTCAATTGATGGTTGGTCCCTATTTTCCTCAGGGGTGATGACACGTCCCGACCTCAATCTAAGTTCACTACATTATTTTTGTTCAATCTCATAGTCTGAGCTTTCGACGATCTACACCAGCTGAAAAAGTTTGTTATTGGGATTCAGATTCGATTGAGCTAGAAATTGAGGGCGCAAAAGAGGATGAGGATTTTTCAGTAATGGATAAGGAGCTGATAAAGCAGGTTGAGGTTGAGGACCTGTCGCCATAGGAGTATTGGATATTCCCCAAGGACACTGCCAATTTGTAGACCAGTACGAATTTTTAGAAGTGGAGGCAGGCCACTGAGATGAATAGGGGTGACCTTGCCAAACAGGATAAAAACGAGAATTTGGCCAGCCATTACCTGGAAAGGATTAAGTTGGCCACAATTTCATAGGGAATGGTTGGGATCGCCAATTCAAGTAAGGTGATTAGCCTTGCCATGATGCCCCAGGGTTCTGTTGTTGATTAAATTGTGAAGAAGGAAAGAACTGGAATGCGTCATGTGACATACTTGTAGGTTTGGGCTTCCACTGTCAAAGCTGGTTCATTAGATATAGTGGCTCTATCTCCTTTTCTGCTTCCTTGAAGACTTCTTTCAGCCCTGGAAGTGATGGACATTGTTTAGTGGTGTGATCCTTAGTACAGATAGCACATGTATGAACCATGTCCAATGGACACTCCCATTGGTTGTGCTTCTTTCGGCAGCGTGGGCAGAAAATGACCAAGTTTTGTTTTGCTAAGGCTTATTTCTGTTTAGCCAGAAAAATGTCCAGCTACGTTGTGAGGGTGCCCAGAATGTCCATCTTGAAATCTTCCAAGAGGTTACCGATTTCCATTCGTGTTACACCTCCACTGTGTGGTTTTCTTCCCCTACTCATGGGATCTCAGCTTCCTTTTCCTACATGTGTGCTTCCTCGCGAACACCTGATACACAAGTGAACAATTTCATCATAATATTCTTGAGAAATATCCCCTTTCCCCATTAAATTTAGAGTTTCTATCCATTCTTCTTTCATTCCTTTAATTAAGATAGCTCTTAGGACTTCTTTTTGTAAGGTGAGGTGTGGAGATCTCTGCAAATTATAATGAAGCCATTCGACATATTATTCTAGAGTTTCATTATCCTTTGCAGCCATCTTAAAGATTTCATCTTTTAGCTCCCTAGTCTTGCAAAAGTCATGGTATCTTGTGAGGAAGGAAGTTTTCATATCATCCCAAGAGTTAATAGTATGTCCACCCAGAGCCATGAAACATCTTAAAGCTGCTACGTTTAAAGCTACTCCTTTTAAATATGCAGAGGACATCAAACTTGAACATGATGGCATCTGGATCCTCTGTGATCATCCCATGAAAAGTTGGGATGATCTGTAGCAGAATAGCCTTCATAGGGGCATTGGCTACATGGTCAACTATGGGATATTCCAATATCGAGGATTGACCCTAAGGTGGTTGATTTTCCATTTGGTCAAAGATGTGCCAATATCCTTCAAGGATTTCAGGGGGTGTTATTTGAGTAAGTGGAGGATTAGCAATAGAGGTTTGTTTTGCAGCACTACCTAGATTTGGGATCATAGGAGATCCTTGTTCAGATAGTTGAGGTCCTGCCTTAGGAGTTCCACTAGTTTCTCCCTCTCCTTCTCTCAGGTTACACTATTTTCCCTCTTGTAGAGGATCATAATGTAAAGTTTATATAACCTAAAGACTCTGTTCAGATCCTCCAATTTGGCTTTGAATCTCAACGTAAGCTGCAGATGGTGAGTCTGCTGCCTGAGGGATTACAGTAGGACTTTTTCCAGATATAGTCTGGAATCCTACTGATGCTTGAGACTCTGCTTTTCTTACGATTTCGTCTATAAAGGTCATTCTCCCAAGGTTCACCGATCCATCGGGTTTTGTGGATTTAGGTGGGGGCTTCTGATCTTTTCCTATCTTTCTATTCCTAGTCATTCGTAAAAGACCTATTCCTATTTAACCTCTAAGATTTTGATGAAAAGTAGGCTGGTAAGAAAGCACTTTACTTGCTAGGTACGAAGGTTCTTACCTCTCGTTTTTGAAATCAAATTCTTTTACAGCAAGATAAAAAGGAAATCACTTTGAAACACTCTCCCCGGCAACAACACCAAAATGTTGGTGCACTAAGATGTGTTTTTACGAGCAATCTTAATTCCTACATTAATTGTCAACCCAAGGCAAGTATTTTTATTTCAAGAGTGTCAACACTATATATGCAGTGAATTCAGAGGTTAACTGATAATGAAAGAAATTGGAATCATTGCAATAGCTAATGACTATCTCTTTTAAATCCAATCCAAACCACTCTGAAATAAATAAATCTGAAAGAAATTCATAGCACACTTTGCAATTCTACTTAACCTATTATGAAAGCAAATGAATCTAAATACAAATGTAAAGAATCGCACTTGGCAATCTCAAATGGAATTGAAACTAACTCACTTAATCATGAAAGAGAACTATAACAATTTAACATCAAATAGTAATTGAACAACAAACGCTAATTGAATAGAAAATGCTAATTGAACAACAAATGATAAACGAAGAGCAAGTAATAAATGAACAACAAATAACCATGTAAGAATCCTATGGAAGGCAATCAATTATGTCTTTGAAATTTATGATAACATCACTTGAAATGAACAACGATCTAATCATAACCAATTCAATCAAGAGCATCACACATATCCAATGTACAACTAAATATGAATCTTGAATAAACAACAAATATGAATCGGAAGAGTCACTCCTCACGGTAATCAAAATGATATTAACTTAACTACAACACACATTAAGAATAGACAGAAAGAATTATAACACAGGTAGAGCATTAGATCTTCTCTTGACTCGGCCAAAAGTCTCCAGAAGTCCCCTCTATTAGATACTCAAAAGATGACTATAAATTAAACACAATGTTCTTCATTAAAACAAGTAATAGAGTTACAACATCACCAAGATGAAAGTATTATATGTCCAAAAGAACAGTTACAAACTGTGAAATTTTGAACTAGTCGTGCAGTTTGCCTTTCAGCCTTATACATAACATTAGAAAAGTAAATAGATAAAATTGAATCCTCAGGATCAGGGGATCCTGAGGATTTCAAAATACTTGATCTGATTCCATCATAAAACAGCATCAGTCTACCCGATCTTCCATTGTCTTTGTTTTCCTTTGATGTTGTCTTTTTCCTTTACGAGATGTTGTTGTTCTGTCAATTGAACATCCATCTTCCAATTCGCGTCTTATGCACATAAAGATAGTAAATGATCCAGATTTAAACAGGAATGCAATAAAATATAAAGATAACCATAAAGACAAATATGCAGCAGAAATAATACTTCATTTCATTACTGTAAAATACTGAAATATGTTTACAAACAGAAATGGAAATAAACTAGCTAGGGCGATGGTAGCTTATCTCTGAGAAGAGATGTGACGGCTACATGCCTCTAAAATATGTCACAGTGAGGCTCTAAGGCCTATTTATTGTTGAGAAACAATGGAAAACCCTTCACATCCCAAAACCTAACCCTAGAAGATGAAACACCAAATTGTGGGCCCCGTTTGGGTAAGTTGGTACATCAATTTCCCGGGGTCGTAACTTTGTCATACGATCTCCATTTGACACGTACAATAGCTCATTAGAAAGATCTATCCGAGAAATACCACTTTGGGAAGGAAAAAATTGATCCATGGACCCATGTTGCCCCCAGATTTCCAAAAAAAACGTCGTTTAGGCCTCAAAACGGCTCCAGAAGTTCAGTTACCGAAAAAACGCTAAAAATAGTAAACTGTGCTACAATTTAGGAAACTAAAAAACTGAAAGAGACAATTGTGGGGGTCCAAATGGGATAGGTGGGTGGCCACCAACATCCACCTGGACCATTCCTCCCCCCTTAAGAAGCAATGGTCCCCATTGTTTTTAGTTCCTCCATCTGCTGAACTTGGTCCCTGGTGAGCTATTCTGCAATCTCGAATGTGTCCAGTAATGGTGGGAAGCATGGTCAAGGGAAATACACATTGAATACTTGGTGCAGGCGAAGGAATGGAGGAATGTTGTGCTCCAAATCATTATTTCCCATAGCCTTAGTAATGGTGTAAGGACCATGTCAGCATGGTCAGAGCTTTTGATGGGCTCTTGTAAGGCATTCTTTCTGTAGATGCAACCAGACTTTGTTGCCACCTGAAGCTTGTGTGGTATCCCTGTGGGTGAGGAGAAGTTGTTCCTGTGTTCTGTCATGACCTTATTCCTTTGTTGTTGCTGTTGCATGGAGGAACCCTTTGCGGGGGTCATGGATGTGGCAACGATCTTCCCCTTACTTTGGGAGCAAACCAGGCAGATGAATTTCCTAGTTTGGGAGATGAGCTTGCTGCATTTCTTAGTAGCAATCAAAGAAGTGGTGGTAGGTGGGGCTACCTCTGGTATCTTGTATAATGAATTATTCAAATAAATAATGACAGCGCGAGGCCTTGACTCATACACAGCATGTCGCCTTCACAAGTATGGCTGGCCTAATAATACATCACAAACATCCAGATGTGTAACATCACACAATACCTCATCTGTGAGAGGCTTGATGCTGTAGGGAAGGCAGCACTGCTGGTGAACTTTGAGATCTCGTCCTTCATGAAGCCACCTAATACTATACGGCTGCGGGTGTGGTGTAGTCAGTAGGCCCAACTGCTTCACGACCTCTGCTAAAATGAGGTTCTTTTGGTTGCCACTATCGACAATGAATCGCAGCAGCGAACCCTTCACCCACATCTATGAGTGGAAAAGATGTTCCCCCTCCTCTGGAAACAGTGATGCTGGGATCCGCATCAATGATCTACTTCCCTTTGCCATTCCCCTTGTCGGGTTCTGGCTCAGGGTCGGAACATGCATATGATTCAGAAACCTTCAACTCAGCCACCAACGACTGCTTGGTCCGACACTCACTTGTGTTATGAGTGGGACTCTTGTGGAACTCACACCACTTTCCTATGTCCTTTTTCGACTTCGTGGTGTTGTTCTTTTCTTGCGGCTATGAGAGGTTGTCTTGGGTCGCCCCACCTTGGCTTTGTCCTTTGGTCTTCTGATTCGCAGATCCAAAGTCTCACTTCTTCTGTTTTAACTTTTGCTCAATTTTGACAGCATATCGGTACGTTGTGTCGAGCGAAGAGATGTTCAGGAACCCCATCTCTTCCTGGATGTATCTATGTAGGCATCCATAGTATTTGAGTACCAGATGCAGCTTAGAATCTTTGATACCCAACTATGTGCGAAGGGTATGAAAAATGTTTTTGAACTCTGGCACGTCTTGGTCCCATCCCTGCCGCAGCGTGGTCCAATTTATGTATTTGTCCTCATAGCTTTTGACAGGGTAGTACTTCTCCTTGATGGCATCTCAGAATGAATCCCAAGTGGGTGCAGGTGAAAATAGTGAGCCTGTACTTTCATCCTTCTGCTCGCAGTAGGTTTCCCACTAGTCCTTAACGTGGGGGGCTGCTTTGAGAAGATTGAAAACAATCTTTTCCCGACTCGAAAATTCATGAACAGAAAAATACCCATCTAGCAAATTTAACCATTTATCTGCGACATTTGCGTCTATTTTACCCTCGAAGATGGGGATTTCAAAATTAACTTAGAACTATAAATAAACTATCTTTTTAAATTATATAACTTGCTATTTATATATTACCCTAACATTTATAACCTTTATAACTAACATTTCTAATATTTAGATAATAACTTTGATAACTTACTTTTAATTTAAATTAATTCATTTTATAATTTATTTATATATATGTATTTCTAATATCATAATTATAATTAAAGTACTCTACCTTAGTTACTCTAACTTATTTAAATAACTATTATTTAAAATTAATTTAGTAGTTTATTAATATTTATTAGTTTATGGAATAATCCCATTGACTTATATGTGAATAATATTTTATATAGATATTTATGCATATTTATATATTTAATAATTTTTATAACTAACTAACTATTAACCTAATTTATTTTTAATATATATTTATAATTATAATTTAGATAAAAAGGACTCTTGTTTTAATAAGAATTTAACTAACCTAAGTTGTTTTTAATTAAATAATGGTCATACCAAATCTAGTTGTTATTTATATAGCCGTTACCTGGTCAAGGAATTCAGCCGTTGGAGTTTCTACTCTATCTATTTAACATGAAAATCATGATCTGCTCATTCAACTTGTCCTGAGGATGAACCACACTAGCTGGTTCGAAACACGTCGACAAATGAAATATCTTGTGATTTACACCGAAAAAATTCTCATAAAGTCAAAATTAACTTGTAGCTTAAACGATGTGCCATTTCCAGAGTAGTTGTTGGAAGTCGATGCGTCGCCTTTGGGTAGCTACTGAAGGATCTGTGCAAAGCTATCCATCATCGCGTTCCTTTGCTGCTCGAGGGCTTCTTCGAGCAAGATTTTGATAGGATCTCCTGCCCCCTCATCTTTCTTCTCATCCGCCATGGGAGGCCATTGGGATTTGCAAGGCTGGTCTTGCAAATGTTCGACCAGTTCAAGCCCTAACTCCTTATATCTCGACCACGTTGGTGACATGCAAAGAAAAACAAAGAAAAAGCAGACCGCTCTGATACCATTGATCCGGATTTAAATAGGAACGTAATAAAATACAAAAATAACCATAAAGACAGATATGCAGTGAAAATAATACTTCATTTCATTACTGTAAAATACTGAAATATGTTTACAACTAGAAATGGAAATAAACCAGCTAGGGTGATGGTAGCTTATCTCTGAGAAGAGATGTGATAGCTACATGCCTCTGAACTGTGTCACAATGAGGCTCTAAGGCCTATTTATTGTTGAGAAACAATGGAAAACACTTCACATCCCAAAACCTAACCCTAGAAGATGAAACGCCAAATTGTGGACCCCGTTTGGGTAAATTGGTACATCAATTTCCCGGGGTTGTAACTTTGGCATACGATCTTCGTTTGACACATACAATAGCTCGTTAGAAAGATCTATCCGAGAACTACCACTTTTGGAAGGGAAACATCATTCCATGAACCCATGTTGCCCCCAGATTTCCCAAAAAACATCGTTTAGGGCCTCAAAACAGCTTCGGAAGTTCAGGACCCCGAAAACTGCTAAAAATAGTAAACTGTGCTACAATTTAGGAAACTTAAAAATTAAAAGGGACAGTTGTGGGGGTCCAAATGAAATAGGTGGGTGGCCACCAACATCCATCTGGATCAATAAAATTCAATTTTTCCTACATAGATTTATCTAACTTGTTACTAATCACTTTTACGCAACTTCAATTGTTGTTTCCTCTAATTTTATCCATAAAACAAAGTTAGACATGTGAAGACAAATGCTAAATAAAGCTATTTACAAGGAGAAAACATACCTTTTTCGTGTCCCAATAGTGCTCAGCTCAAGCAAGCATGAAGGATAAGACTGCACAATTTCTAGGGTCAATGGGGATAGGCTGAGGGAATGGACACTAGGAGAGCCAATTGCGTAGTTATGGGAGTCAAGAGATGTTCTACGTATTTCAAGGACTCAAGGGATGAACTTGAGGCTTGATGACATGAAATGTGTATCTTAAATTGGGTTAGAGGACATAACTATGCAATTCTGGAGGTCCAGGTCGAGGCTTTGACATAGGAACTTCACAGTGCAACAATATTGGGAGATAAGAATTATGCATTTTGTTGTGCCAAGTAGCAAGGTCACAACTTAGAGGGTCGAGACTGCATAGTGTTTATTTCAGAAGGGGCCTAATGAGGCTGAGTTTCTTAGTCATGAATGTTTTCCGAAAATGGCTAAGTGTGGGATAGGCGATGAACTGTGATGAACTTTGACTGTGATCACACACTTATAATACTTTGAAGACACAATAAAATAGATCATCTGAAGAGATGGACAAATTATTTCACTCCATGTGACTTCTTTATGACAAAATACAATAAGTGCAACACTTAAGATAGACTTTGGGACGATCGTGATGAGACTTGTGTGATAGTGCTCAAGAATTTGTGCATGAGTACAACAGACATTTACATAGTTAGAAAAATTCATATACATAAAGATGGACCTTTGAAACCATCAGAATAGGCTTGCAAACATTGTGTTATGGCCAAACATGTTGAAATACGAAACTTAACCCAACATGCAAAAGGGGACACAAAAATGCAAGAAGGCTCATTAAATTATCCTTAATGTTTGTGACAACAATGTACAAGACCAAGGAACTCTCTAAAATTGAGTGGAAGACAAAATTTTGGATGGTGTTTCAGTAGCTACAATACTTTGTGACACACTGGTTCAACTCCAGCTTCGCTATCTTAGTTAACATTTTCTGTGTAGGACGTCGGTTCTTCAGGGAGTATTGGTTCATCGTGCAGATTAATTTGGCCTTCCCACTTACCACATGAATAGAAACACTCCCTCTTATACATTCTCGGTTGAAAACAACATAAGATTCAGAAATATCACAATGTTTTGAGTCGGGAAGCGTACTATAGTTCGGGATATTAAGATTTTTAGACTATAATTTACTATGTCTCGCATTTCTCTGCTACCAGCAGGTCTGGATAGTACAATAATGGAGTCATGCAGGAACACAAACATTTATCCACTACCAGTGAGCCTGGATAGTACCCCAACAGAGTTTCTTGCTTCAGCTCTCTAAGAAGGAAGCCTTTCTCTTCTTTCATCTTTGTTTATTTATTTTAAAGAGAACTATGCATCGAGACTTATTTATTTTTGGGCAGAAGAGGGATCCCAACTTATTGAGATCAGAATAAGTTGTTCCTTCAGAGAAGCATATAGATACGTTTGGTTTAGGTTTTCTCATTCATATTTCCCCCCTTCTCCACTTCTACTAGTTGTATAAGCATGAAGACACTGAAACATAAATACCAAGTTTAGGAATGAGGTTTTCGAAATAGACATGGGTTCATGGCTAGAACAAAAATATCCTTACGGATGAATCATATTTTCCATCGGAACTTCATTGACCAAAAGATATAACCAACACAAGGAATACAGACTGGAGATTAGCCAAATGTCGAAGTGTCACAAAACTCTTTAGACTTCAACCATACACATACTAAGAAGCAAAAACAAGTCCAGGAACAATGCTTATTCACATGATGAAAAAAAGGGAGACAAACAACAAGAAAGAAAAACAACACAAACAAAACAAAAGAAAATACAACACACAACAAGGAAGCTAAACCATAGCATAATGCAAGATAAAAGTAAGAAAAGACAAGAGATACGAAAGAGAACAACCCGGGATGAGTGAAAGATAAGAAAAAATAGGATGCAGCTAATCCTTCTCCTAACCTAACAACTAGAAGGTTGGGGTCACGTGTAATGGAATTTCCTATGTAGCCATTGTAATCGTTCCTGACCTCCAATCACAAAGATGCAATCGATTAAAATATATATAAATCAATGTGCAAGAGAAAAGATGAGATCTTAAATAATATGCACAAAAAATTGAAGGTCTTGCCTATGGAAGAAAGGCGCGTCACAACCACCACTTTCATCCAATTCACACACTTAGCTCTCCAACAGAAAGAATAATCATACAAACCTTGAAGACGTTTCGTGAATGCACCTTCTTCTTTCTCATCCTTCCTAGAAAGCATGAGAAAAGGATGAAGCTTGTTTATTGCAATGGATCTTACTCAGTAATATTGCTCCAACCCTTCAGTGATTGAATCATAAAATTCATGATGATCCTCTTGAAAACCCCGAAATATTTAAAAATATGGATTTTCAATTAGAGGCACGAGATTATAATGAGAATCTTGTGAGGGAAAATGGATCTGATCATATTCAACAATCATGTCAAGGCAGTGATGACCTAACATAACCATCAATGGAGACTGAAGTGCCTCAATTGCTCGATGAATATGTAAATAGTTAGATGTTGAAAAATGGAAAAACAAATTCCATAGGATATACTAGTGGAAAAATGATAACATGAATGATAGTCATGAAAGACAGAATAATGATTAGATGAGCTGATTAAAGCATCAAATTCCTAGTTTGTAATAAATGAAGACAAATCAATTTGAAAAGTTATGTGAATGCTCTGAAAAATCGAACCAAGTTCCTCGTAAGCCAAATGTGACACATCATTATCCTGTAACTGGTGACAAACTATGCAAGCATTGTAATCATGAAAATAATTTAAAAGGGATGTCAACACAAAAAGTACATGAGACTAGTACGGACATGGTGAACAAATAAGAACTTGATTTGTGCGATAAATCATGCACTCATTATTACTCAAGAGGATTTTAGGTGCGATGAAGGGGGAGATTTGCAATATAACCTTTGCAAGAAAAAATCGGGAGCTGACTATTAAGAAATGAATCTGATAGGCATGATTCCTTTGGACAAAGGTAGTCTTTGAAATGATTAACTTCACAATTACATAAATATATGAGAGATACACATTCCAAACCTGATTTTAATGCAAGAGATTTGAATGAATATGAATAAATTCAAAATGATTTCTAAATCCGGTCAGAAGTAAAATCTTTAAAATTATAAAAATCATACCTGAAATACCAAACATTTTTTAAAACAAAATTTACATTGAGTGAAACCATGCAAAGAGAAGGGTTGTGAGGGAGAAACCAGATTTGGCTTAGTTCGGGGGGATTACCAGAGTTGCGAGATCCTAACATAACCATCAATGGAATTTGAAGTGCCTCAACTCCCTCGAAGGTCCAGGAACTTTCCAAAATTGTAAAATTTCATTTTGAAGACTAAACCAAATCATGCATGCTGTAAGGATAGCTGCTACCACTTGTTTCAATAAGACCACTGCTCACTATATGGAAGCCACCTCTTTTAATTGTTTGACTAGATTCTTCAAATTCAACAACCAGATTACTCAAGTCTAAATATCCTTTTGATCGCAAATGCAAAGACAAATGAATCGAGGAATTTTCATGAGTAAGTTGATTTGAAGTGTTGTCTTCTTGCAAGTGGAGAGATGATGATGGCTGGGAAGAGTACTGAGATATTCTGTTTTTTTCACTTGCATGATGGATAATATCGCCAACTTATGCCAATTGAGAGGTTAACTCATTGGATGAGGGACTTGAAAAGTACCCCCATCGCAAGTAGATTCAACGTATATGGTAGAGAACAAGGGATAGTGAGATTAAGAGGAAGTTTCGATAAGAAATTTTTTTTGACTAAATCAAATTCTAGATCCAAAGTAAAGTATTCATGAGAAACCAAAAGATCAGCTGATGCACCTATGAAATTGTGATCACATACATCAACAAAGTGATTGTCATTGGAATGATTGTTTCCCAAGGCTACAGATTGATTGAAATAATTGATTACATTTAATTCACTATCGAGATTAGCATATTGAGAATCACGAAAGAATGGAAGCACATTATTTTGAAATGGGGGATTTTGAAAAAGAGAGGAAATATTGAAAGCATACCCACCTTCTTTCTCCTCTACCTATGTAATGTGACTACCTTGTACTTGATTGCAATTTGGACCAACATCGTGAAAATAAAGATTATGAAAAAATAGATGCTAGAGTAAATTGATCGAGCAGGTCATGGTACAAAGATTCATGGCATGCATATCATAGAGGATAACAGATACTTGGATTATATTCAAGAATAGAACTATGAACAATGAAAACATCTTGTGGAATGGAGGAGTCAGTCTTCACCATAGGCTTCATGAGACATTCTGGAATTTCCTCCATTGCATCTGAATCATGAAAAGAGGAAGCAGAATGAGAAGATGGATTAGGAATTTGATTTGCGCATTTGCCAAATTTATAACCTCCACAAGGAGACACCCTCATCGGGCCTCAGAAGGGAGGAGGATAAGGAAGAAAAATGACAGTATATTCCTCCTCTGAAATTAGAGGTGTCTCATGATTCAAAAGAGATGAGGGAGTAGTAAAATCAGTGGGTTCAGGTTCATTGTGTAAAGAGATAAGAACCAAGCACTCAAACTCTTGCTTCAATAAGTCTTGATTCATGTCCTTTTCGAGAACTTGACAACAAAGGTGAATGAATTGATTAGGAAAATCCTCAACTGACTCATTAGGATTCATTCTTAATAGATTGATACTTTTACATACATCTTAGTAATTATACCTTTCAAAGGCTTGATGAAACTCCCAAAGGAAATGACAAAGGGAATTGATGGAAGTAGGTGGCAAGGTATGGCACCATCAATTAACATGACCTTCAAGGGTGAGGAATAAAACAACACAAGAAAGAAATTCATTGTTATTTCGTAAGATTAACAAAATTTAAGAAAGTTAGAAATGTCCTCGGTTATGGATGTTCCATCGTCACCCTCAAAATTTAAATGGTACAAGTGATAGAGAGGCTCATCATGGATTTAAAATTTATATAGGGAAAAATTAGAGATATACCTCGAGAGTAAGATTTGAGTATGATCCATTTTAGATAAGAGGTTCAACCTAGATTCAACGGGATCAACTTCTACTCTAGCCCCCTTATAGCGCCACTATTGATGGTGATGGAAATCTTTCAACCAAAGGGTCTCCCTGATGTGAAGTCCCAACTAAACCTCACATTGTTTGGTGTAGGAGCCCCATTTGGAATATTGGCTTGGTTGCCATATATCTCAAAGATATGCCTTGGCTCTAACTGTCAGCAAGAGATAGGGATGCAATGGTATCTTCAAAAAGAAAGAAGGTGTGCCTGGTGAGTGTGATGAGCCCCAAATTTCGTAACTTGTTGGGCTCATTTGGCCTAATTATCCTTGTTCAATCCTTCATTTTTCATAGCTTATGCATTATTTTTCAGTATGTTTATGTCATTTATACAAATAAGGGTAGTCACGCTTCCTAGGTGGCTAACACATGCTCATTTAAGGTTTTTTGACACATGTTGGAGCAAAACCGAGCAATCATGGGCTAGAAGACAGCCAAGCTTGGGGTGAGGATTCGTAGGGGGGTTGTCTATGGCATTAAATAGCCTTCCTTGGAATCTTCACCCCCAACTCTGAGCTCCAAAAGCCACCAAAACCGGATCTAGAAGGCAGCCAAGCAGATTTTGGAAGGAGCTATCTACTCACAGTTTGGGCAGCCAAGTCCCATAGATTTAGGAGGCCAGCTAGGGCCCTCGTGGTGTATAAATTTTAAGGCCTCAGCCTCCGTGAGGGACTTTCGGAAACCATTGCATATTTTTCACTACAGTTCTGTTAGCTCTACTTTGTTCTCTTGTAGCCATTTTGGGCATAACACTTGACTTATGACTATTTTCTGATAATGAGAAGCAGTCTAATTTTATATCAACTCTAAGTTTTCTATAGGAGCCATAGCTCTCAGGGTTGGGCCCAACCTGAGAGCCTAGGGCTTCCTTTTTGTACTGTTACCTTTCCTTTATGCATCGTTGTTTTCCTTTTATGCATTTGAAATGTATTTCTGTTGGGCAGATTTAGTTGTGTTGGTTAAATAGGTCACTGTTTATGAATAGAATTGCTTCAGATGTTTAAAATGGAATGGTAGGATAATAACAGGAAGAAGCTCCAAGAAAAGGGTCAACAACACTCTCTGTTTCGCCTCCTCCTTATTGGATCAGGGGCTGGAATTGAAGAAACAGTGCTGCCCCAACAAAAACACCAGTTTGCTTGACCATGCAATCCTTAGTGTACTGTTTTCATTTGCAGAAGTTAGTTATGGGTTCAGATCTCTAAAATGTTTTTTTGCATGATTGATGTACATGGTTTTCTTTCCAAACAAAGTTGTTGTTCATTCGTTTTATTGACAATTAGATTAGATTAGCTAGGACTTTGATTATTTGTAAGACGTTGTTGATTCAGTTAAATGTACATTTTGTAGGGCATCTCTACCACTCTCTCATCTGCCTAAGCTTCATCAGAGCCAGCTGTTCCATCTCCTAGCTAGGTTCCTCGTCTCACATCTGTCCTCTTGGCCACGTAACCCTACCTTTTTGTGCAATCATTGTTTCAGCCTTATTTGAGCCAATTTAGCCATCTACACCTTCTCACCACTCCATCCACCAGTCCCTGGGCCACTTCAGACCCCTATCCTACCTCCATATCCCTTCATGCATCTTCCCTCACTCACCAATCCTCCAAAATCCAATTTTTAAACATCCTGTAGAAATTTCTGAACATCCCGTAGAAATTCCTGAACATCCTGTAGAACCCCTACAGACTTCCTGTAGAAGCTCAGAAATGAGGTTTCTTGATAGCCAAACTTTGTGAAACTCTCTGGAAGGGTACTAGGGACTCCTTAGACCCTCTCTGAACCCTCCCGACCTCTTCGAAGCATTTCTCCTCCTTGATCCACCCCTGCACAGTCAAAGAACAGTGAAAGCATATGCATGATGAAACTGACGACTTAATAAAAAATACAAAAATATGTTTTCTTCAAATAGAGGTAGTCTAGACACATGTATTTTACCTTCAAAGAAGTAATGGCATCTCTTCCAGTAGTTTGCATTCTCTCCTTTACATCAGTAGGACTAGCTGGTAGAATTAGGGTTTGCTAGGGTTTGCGTTACTTTTTGGCTTTCAGTTCTTTCCACAAGTAGATTAGCTTCCTTTGAGTTAGCTTTCATCCATCAGTTAAAAAGCTTCTTCTAAGAGCTCATAGAAGTTGGCTTAAGCCCCTAGCGGACTTGTGCCAGCTGACCAAGTGACAGTTGCGGCAAGAGCTAGTACTTGTGCATACAGCACCATCGCTTCCAAGTTTGTTACGAACTACCAGGTTGATAAAAGTAAAGAAGGAAGTCCCAGGAGTTGCAGCATTATTGCTACAATACTGGAGCCCACCATATTTTTGGCGTCGTTGCTGGGGAAGCGTCAGAGTATTTGTGATTGCTACTTTTCTTCTATTTTCCTGCTCTCGCCTTCTGCTAAATAGTTTATTTCATTTCCATTCTGCAATTTCATTTCGCAAAAGTAAAGTAGACATTTCATGCTTTCATAGATTAGACTTTCAATTCTGCAAGCGTAAAATAGAATTTCAATTCTGCAAGCATAAAATAGAATTTCAATTTTGCAAGCGTAAAATAGAATTTCAATTTTGCAAGCGTAGTCTAGTATCTCCTTCTCGCAATTTGATTTCAGCAGAGTATATTAGTCCTTTCCTGCTTTCATTTCAATTCTGCATTTTCATTCCTGCAAGATAGATTCTAGTTAGTTGCAATTCCATCTGTTTCAGTTTTGCAGGTACAAGCAGAGAAAAAGCAAAAACAACCAAAAATCCTTTCATGCCTCGTAGGAACAGAGATAATACCGGAAAATTCCTACCCAACACCCCCACCACTTCACTGAGTCACCCTTCTCTCTTCTTTGGTGGCAGTGATCCAGAAGAACCTATAGGTGAACCTCCTGAGATATACAAAGATCCTATAACAGAAGAAGAGCAAGAAAACATTCCTATTGACACCATGGCTGACAACAGAAATGGTGGAAACGATGACGAGAGAATAGAAGGTACCTTCCCCATCCGAGAGACTAACAGGGACATGAAAATGAAGAACATAAGTCCCTCGGCCTTACCTCATTTCCATGGCTTGACCACTGAAGACCCTGATACCTTCCTGTTTGAGTTTGTTGTCCTTTTTCAAACCTATGATTATACAGAAGATGAGCAAAAATTGAAACTCTTTCCCTCTACCCTCAAGGATGCAACATTACGCTGGTTCATGGGGTTACCTGGAAACAGTATCACCACTTGGGCTCAGATGCAGCAAGCTTTCAATACCAAATACCAGGACTACTGTAGGTCCAAGGAAACCAAGGGAGAAATATTTTGGATGACCATGGGAAGCGATGAGTCTTTAGAAGATTACAAGGAAAGGTTCCAACTTAGCTATAAACAGGTCAGGTGCACACTTGACCCTGAATCCCTAAAGCTGGTTCTGCTCCAAGGAGTCCCTGAAGACCTTCTAAATACCCTTCACATGCTAGCTGGGGGAGACATCTACCAACTTCCTTATGAGGACATAAAGACTATGTTTAGAAACTACTCTAGGGCAGCCCGGAAAAGAGGTAGGGGAAACCCACTTTCAGCTAGTACCACCTTCTCCAAGCATGAGTTTGCTAACCAAATGGAAGACCTCAAGAGTGAGATGAGACAGACTATTGCCATGCAACTTGATACCTTCCGAATTCAACAAAAGAAAGAGGAAGCTAAGAGGGATTTGGCCATATTCTGTCCCAGGTGTACGAGGAAGCACCCTAAGAACGAGTGTCCATGGCACTCAGTAGAGGTATGTTTTGTTTGTGAGGAGGACCACCCCACAAACCAATGCCCAGCCTTACCAGGATTTAAAGCCATATACCAAGGGACTGAGGCACCCACTGAACCTCTCTACTTCCTCAACCAGGGGATGCAAGGGACATCCCAAGCTTATTATAACCCCAACCAGTCTGCTCACATGCCTTCATGGGGTCCCCCTGCTCATCCTGCCTGGTCTCCACCTCCTCCGTGGTCTTATCCTCTTTAATACCATGCTCAACCCACTGCTCATTCGTTTCACTCACATGTCTAGCCACAACCTCAGTGGAATGCACCTCAACCGGGGTGGAGGCCCTAGTACAACACTCCTCCTGCCATTTTGCCTCCACCATCGGCTCAACCGCAACCATTACCTCCTGCTCCTCCAAGACAACCCCAAATGCCTACTCAACTGAACTTGAACCCCAACAACCGACAGGCCCAGCAAGTATATACTGGGGAGACAACATGTCCTACCTATGTTGTGGAGATCCAGGAGATCAACCTGCGATCCGAGAAGACTCTTCCAGATTGCCAACCTCCTCCTTCAGAGGATGAGGAAGATAAACAGGAAAGTGAACCCAAATCCATTCCACCCTTTCCTGAGAGACTAACAGTAACCACACAACCAAACCCGGAGGAGACTGAACTTCTAGGGGAACTGAAACAGTTGTGTGTGAAAATACCACTTCTCCAAGCCATCAAAGCTGTACCAATATACAACAAATTGGTTAAGGAAAAGTGTTTCAGGCACCCAGGTAGGCAAAAGAGAGATGCCTCAATTATCAATTTCATAGGACAACTGTCCGATCTTATGTCTGGGCAAGTAATCTGTCCAAAGTATTTGGATCCTGGGAGTCCTGTAGTTGATGTCCACATCAATGGAACCATTATCCCCCATACCTTGATTGATCTAGGGGTTGCCATTAATGTGATGACCAGGGACACCATGCTTAAACTTAACCTTCAGAGTTCCTTAAGGAAGACCCTGACAGTCCTACAGTTGGCAGATCGCTCCACCGTGACTCCTGAAGGGATTGTGGAGGATGTCTTGGTCTCTGTTGACTCTTGGGAGTATCCTGTAGACTTCTTGGTCCTTCAGCCCAAGGCAAAGCTTACTGGATACCCCCTCATTTTGGGAAGGCCTTGGTTAGCCACTGCGGATGCTTACATAAGCTGCCGAGCGGGAAACATGACCATCAAAAATGGTCCTATGTCCAAGCAACTAGTCCTATACCCTCCTGCCCAACCTCTATTAAAGCATGAATTACCACTTTGGTTGGAAGAAGGAGATGAGGATGAGGTCTACTCTGCACCCTTGTGCACGATAGAAACCACTAGGGGAGGTCCTCAAACCGAGGATGATTTGATTGAGACGTTGATTCAAAATCCACCTCCCAGTGCTCTCTCCTTAGAAGAATTGGTGGAAGATACCCAAGCCAGCACCTTAGTGGGCCTCTGTGTGACTGGTCCAACCTCTCCCAGAGTTAAGAATATGGAGTTTGGTCCTGAAAGAACTCTAAAGATCAGCTCCTCCCTATCTCCTTCCGAGGAGAAGGAGCTGTGTAGCTTACCAAACAATCACTCAGATGCTTTCGCTTGGAGCTATAAGGAGATGAAAGGAGTCCATCCTTCGGTCTGTACCCATCACATCTACATCAAAGATGATTGTAAACCAGTGAAGCAGCCCTAGAGGAGAATGAATCCATCCCTTAAAGACATTGTCAAAGAAGAGTTGCAAAAATTATTGGATGAAGGATTCATCTACCCTATCTCCGATAGTGAGTGGGTTTCACCTCTAGTGCTTGTGCCCAAGAAGAACGGGAAGTGGAGAATCTGTGTAGATTACCGAGAACTTAACAAAGCCACCAAGAAAGACCATTTCCCTTTGCCTTTCATAGATCAAGTGTTGGATGGACTGGCAGGAAAGAAGTTTTTCTCTTTCCTAGATGGGTTCAGCGGGTATAATCAGATCCAAATTAGCCCGGAGGACCAAGATAAGACCACATTCACTTGTCCATGGGGTACCTTTTCCTACCGAGTCCTACCCTTTCGGCTATGCAATGCCCCTACCACTTTCCAGAGAGCTGTATTGAGCATCTTTGCCGAGTTGGTTCATGATTTGGTGGAAATCTATATGGACGACTTTACTACTTATGGGTCCAACTTCCAAGAAGCATTGACTAATCTGGGAAACGTTTTAAGGAAATGCATTGAGATGAACTTGTCCCTCAGCCCTGAAAAATGTGAATTCCTGATGACTGAAGGGACTGTGTTAGGTCATACCATTTCTCGCCAAGGATTACGGGTGGATCCTAACAAAATTGCTCTCATAAAAAAGGTTCCACCTACTCAGAAGGTAAGAGATGTTCGTAGTTTCTTAGGCTTAGCGGGATATTATAGAAGATTCATTAAAGACTTCAGTAAGCTAGCCTCGCCATTGTTTGGCCTCTTAGCAAAAGATGTTGAGTTTAAATGGACTGACGACTGTCAGAGGGCTCTGAATGAATTAAAGGATAAGTTGGTGTCCGCCCCGATCTTGAGAGGTCCAAATTGGGCCCTAGCTTTCCACATCCACACTGATGCCTCGAACAAAGCCATAGGGGAAGCCTTAGGACAAGTCGAGGAAAAACTTCCATATGCCATATACTTTGTCAGCAAAAACTTATCCAAGGCAGAATTGAATTATACTGTAACTGAGAAGGAGTTCCTGGCCGTGGTCCATTCCCTGAACAAGTTATGACACTACATCACTGGCTATCAAACATTTGTACATACTGATCATGCTGAAATTAGATATTTAATGAATAAACCTGATGTGAATGCTTGTATTATTAGATGGTTACTTTTGTTGCAGCAATTTGATTTGACTATCGTTGACAAACCAGGTAAAGAAAATGTTGTTGCTGACTTCTTGTCTAGATTGGATTTACCTGCAGGTGAAGAAGGAACAGTGGATGACCAGATGCCAGATGAACATCTGTTTGCTATCTCAGTACTCTCTCCCTGGTTTGCTGATATAGCAAACTACTTGGTCTCAGCATAGTTCCCTCCACATCTATCCTCAAAGGAGAAGATCAGAATCGTGAGGAAGAGTGCCTCATTCACTTGGATCGGGGGCAACCTGTTCAAACTTGGCCCTGATCAGATCTTAAGGCACTGTGTAAGGGAGGAGGAAGTCTTTGACATCCTCCTAACCTGTCACGATGGGCCATGTGGAGGAAATTTTGCAGCCGAGAGGACTGCCTTCAAAATTCTACAGGCAGGCTACTATTGGCCCACTCTTCATCAAGATGTCAGAAGATATATCAGCCAATGTGACCGATGCCAAAGGATGGGGAAACCGACTCCAAGGGACGAAATGCCTCTCCAACCTCAAGTGACTCTTGAGCCATTTGAGAAGTGGGGTATGGATTTTGTGGGTCCTATCAACCCTCCTTCAAGGCAAAGGTCTTACATGATTGTGTGCACAGACTATCTGAAAAAGTGGGTGGAAACCAAGGCAATCAAAGCAGCAACAGAAGAAAAGGTGGCGGAGTTTTTAAGAGAAAACATCTTCTACAAATTTGGCTACCCAAGAGAGTTAGTCACCGATCAAGGAAGCCAATTCACCTCCAACTTAATTGAAGACTTGCTCGCTCATCACAAGATCAAGCATCAGCCTTCCACCCCATATCATCCTCAAGCAAATGGGCAGGTGGAAGTCACCAATAGAGCATTAGAAGGGATTTTGACTAAGGTGGTGAGCAGCAGCAGAAAGGATTGGGCATATTTCCTGGTTGAGGCCACTTGGGCCTACAACACCACTTGGAAGATCACAACCAGTTTCACACCTTATGAGCTGGTCTATGGGAAGAGAGCTTTGTTGTCAATCGAGTTTGAGTACAACACATTGAGGATGGCAGCTCAGCTGGACCTAGATCTCAGCCATGCTTAACAAGAAAGGTTATTGTAGCTGAATGGGTTAGATGAACACCAAATGCAGGCCCTCCTCTACTCAGAAGTGGTTCAACTTCAGAGGAAGATATGGCATGACCGGCACCTCATGACAAACAATTCCAGCCGGGAGATTGGGCGTTTTTGTATGATTCCAGACATAAGGATTTCAAGGGGAAGCTGAGGACAAGATAGTTAGGACCATATGTAGTGGAGAAGTGTAATGACAATAGTTTTGTCCTTATCCGGACCATTGATGAAGAAGCCCTCCCCATTCTCGTCAATGGGCATCGACTAAAGATCTACAGGAAACCTCTTTCGAGGCAAGAGTTCATCAAAACTGTGGAAAAATCAGTGCTGGTCATAGAGAAGGGTTCTGCCTCTATTTTGGGCACACCCTGAGCATCATTATACATATAAAAAAAAAATGCAATAAAAAAAAAAAAGATCCTTGGGTGAAAACCTTTCTGAGGCACCCAAGGCAGATGGTAGGGGTGAAAACCTCATTGAGGCACCCCTGATGTCTCTCTGAAAAAGAATTGGAATAAAAAGATCCTTGGGTGAAAACCTCTCTGAGGCGCCCAAGGTAGATAGTAGGGGTGAAAACCTCATTGAGGCACCCTTGTTGTCTCTTAAAAAAAAAGAAAAAAAAGAAAAAAAAAAAAAAAAAAAAAGGAAAAGAAAAAAGAAGAAGGAAGAAACAGAGAAAAAAACAAGTTTAATCTCTGGAAATTGTTGCAGGTTGCAGGAACACAATGCAAAAAGGAGGCCTCTCAACTCAAGGACAAGGGTCCCTACCAAGCTACCAAACAACCTCACATACACTCCCTCCATGAACACTCATTTTTTCCAAGGTTTGGACACAATCTGGTCATGGTTTAGCCTTCTACATGAAGCTACAGGACTTTCTATAGGAAGTTCTGTATTTCTACAGGAAGCATCCTGTAGAGCCTTTGGGCGGGCCAGGACCGATTATGGAGAAGAATTTGAAGCTTGAAGTTTGTTGAGGAGGCATGCAACCACTCTTTTCTTCCATCCTCCACTTGTTTCACCTCCTTTCACTACCATTGCTGCCATATGGTCGAACATACCTGCACAGTCATACCAGAACTTTGTTTTCTCAAATAAAAAAATTTTGTTTTTAAGTGGGAAATAAAGCATGCAGAGGCTCGCACACTTTACCTGTTAAGGCGATCTTAGGACCCTGCACCTGTGAACGCGACTCAATTATTTCGGCATGCACCCCAGGAGGAGAAACAGCTACAGGATGTCCTATAGGAATCCTGTAGCAGCTGATCCGGTTGGAGCACATTCCATGGAGACACCAGCAGCTCATGAAGCCGGTGCATGCAGCATTCACCACTAGGAAATTGGGTCTCAAGGTCTCGTAGCCAGCAGCAGCCAATGAAGAGGAGCTCCAACACCCGTACACAAAGCAGAAGCAAGCAGATCCAGCATTCCTCGTCCTGAAGCCTGAAAAAACCCACGTCCACGGCCGCACAGGTAAGTGCCTAACCTTATTTCGTCAAATTACATAAGCTATACTATAAATGTGCATGACTGTGAGAATGAACGGATTTAACAAGTTGGGTAGCCATTCAATTGGCCACCACAACCAGTCCAACAGCCTCATAGGATCCGAATGGGCTTGGTTATGTCGAAAAGATGGGAAATTGACACGTGGGAAGCGTCCAGTCGGAGAGAAGCGGCAGTATAACAAGAATAGCGGCGGTGAATGCAGAGGGAAGAATTCGGCGGTCAGGGACACGCCGAGGAATGATGGCTGTGACGTTGGCCAACGAATCGACTGGGACAGCTCACCCCCGCACCATGAATTCCGCATCAATTCAAAATCGGTCAGCTGAATAACTTATGATACACTGCAGTCATTTACTCACAACCGTTTTGCATCCGAGTACGCGTCCTCAATCCTCTGCAAGTTGTTAGCCCAAGTTCTCGGCCTATTCCAACGTCTTGTTGCTGCTCAGAAAGTCCAGAACCACTGTAACGTTCTCCAGAAGCAGTGCGCAATTTCTACAGGAAGCTGTGCTACAGGAAGCCCGACATTATGGAGAAGCTTGGACTGTTCACGTTGAGGGTGGCAACTCTCAGTGAGGTAGGCCTGAACATAACTTTCCCATGCAAATAATTCAAAAGGTGGTGAATTCGACGTGTTGAGAGGGTAGGGAAAATGTGAATAAAGTCTATCTATGAATTCAAAAGTCGTTTTCTTATCGCTGCATGAAATTGTCTTCGTAGTCTACATGCAAGATTTTCTCCAGGGTTTTCAATTAAAATCCCTCCTATAGAAAAAATTGAGACACTGTCAAGGCTCACCCGTGGAAAATTGTGAATTTTATATCACTGTGTGCATAATGGAGACGTAGCTCTGCACTCTGTGTAGAAAAATATCGAAGCTCTCCTTCTGTACATGAGAAGGCAAGTTCAGAACAACAAAAACAGGTTCTTTTACCATGCCGGGAGGGTTCATTAGAAAAGAGCCTTCAGACTCCAAGAAATTACAGGAAACTCGTGAGGTGGTGGACTTGTTTTCCCGTGCACACTGGATGTCATTCTGTGACAAGCTTCAAGGTCACGATGATGAAATTACAGAAGAATTCCTAAGGTCCTTGAAGCCGAAGTCAAAGACATTGGCCGTTGTCAACTTCAGAGGATTGACCCTCAGACTCACCCCACAGCTCATTAGAAGAGTAATTGATCTACCGATGGGGGTACCCTAAGATAAGGACGAGAGAAAATTGGGTCAGAAAGCTAAAAAAGAGTTCTTCTTGCCAGAGGAACAATTTTCAGAGGACAAGAATGGAGTTCGAAGAACTAGCCTACAACCATTCTGGAGTGAAGTCAGCCTCCAAATTATGAAGTATATTACGTGTGAGGGGCGATTTAGCATCGTGTATGGCTATCGTTTCCAGTTGCTCACAGAACTCAGACACCAAATGGACCTATTAGCCTCTTGTTGCGGCAGGTGTTCATTTTTCATGATTGACATTTTTACATGCCAAATATGTCATACTTTGCATGCTGCAGTGTTCCATATTTCCAAAAAGAGGTTAAAGAAGATACTATGAAAGTGTGCCAATCCAAATGCCACTGTTGAATTCCAATTTTGATGACTCAACCATTTTTGTTCTATAAAACGGAGGGCCAAACAACTTAAACTTGGTCTCCCTAGGTTTCAATTTCCTGTTTTAGAATATAGAGAATGATATATGTCCAAACAGTTTAATCTTGGTAGATTTGTAGATAGGCAGAGAATCAAAGGAGCCCAACTGCTTAATCTGGGCCCTTGGCAGAAATAAGTGTAGACTTAGATAGGATAACAAAAAAAAGCAAAATTTGTAAAGCTGGGTCTGCAATTCTAAGTGCACCCAAACCAAAGAGAAGAAAAAATGTTAGGATGGTAGGCTGGGTAGGTAGTTTTTGAGGTTGCAGAATGATGATTCATGATCAATTTTGTGTTTCTAAGTGTTATATCTTTTCAGATCACAGTCATGATGCAGTTTTCATCTAGAGGAAGTCAAGCTGGACATAACTAACTCCCCTTTTTCATTCTTATTCCCCAAATCACTCACTAATTTTCCCAAAGAGGTCAAGATCTGCTTGATGCCTCTTAGTCATCATTTTCCACATCATTGGCCTTGGTGAAGATCTGCCTCACTCAAGGATTTCCATTCTTCTGTTACAAAGTCCTATTCCCCCAAAATGGCCCAAGGTTCCTTACCTTAGCGCTTTCTCATCATCTCCATATTAACTCCTGACTATATTATATAGCCCCCTATCTATTTCCTCTTCCCCTACTAAATCTATGCTAAATAACTCCCCTATATACATACCCCACCCTCTAGCACTATAGCTATATATTTATCAGTTCTGGGACATAATAGTCCACCTGGGACTATCATGAACCCATCCGCGTCCTAACAGGAGTTGGTGTGACACCTGGTCATGTTAACAACCTTTTCCCGTAACCCTAAACCTACAAAACCCACTTCTTTGCCCTTATCCTAAAGTTTTGTTCATACATATTCAGCCCCCGCTCGTTTAACAGCCACAAAAACCCCACATTTTCCTAAAGTTTTCACCCTCCCCGCCGCGCTATATCAAAAACCGAATATTCGCGCGCCCGTCCATTATTCTCCCGCCAGCTCTGCGCTCCGTCCACTGTCGGATCGGGCCCTCCCCATCCGACGGCTCTTGGCGATTTCGGAGGCGCCCCGCTGCTCGGCCATTAGCTTCCGATAGCGAGGCGGTTTTTCCGCCGTACCCAAAGACACTTGTCCACTTCCTATTGCATCGGAGGGGCTCTGACGGATACCGCCCCCGTACAGAAAGTGGTCCGATGAAACCGCTTTCTGCCTTCTGTACGCTCGCCCCATGTAACCTATCCTGCTCTATGTGTCTGCCTTGTCACCATGCCACATCACCTACACAACATCGGCCCCCTGCCGAGTCATCCTGCCACGTCATCCACCGTACATGCTGACGTCACCCTGCTGACATCATCCTGCCACATCATCCGCTGTACCATGGTCCCACCTGCTGAGGTCATGCTAATGTCATGCTGACGTCATCATCAATTATTTAGGCGAAAGGTGAAAATCGTGCTTAGGAAGCCCGGATTCAAATTCCGAGGCAGTTTTTCATGCGTGATTAGCGCTTAGCGCTAATTGCGCATGGCTACGGGAAAAGGGCCGAAATGGAAAATCCCTCATTGCGCAGCCCCCAGCAAGCCCAAAACGCGCCGAATGACCTGTTTTTCTTCGCGAGGCATGCAGAGATGAACAAAAGACAATTCTAAAGGAAACAGAGTGCCGAAACAGCGGCCATTAAGTTTTGATTTGACCCGTAGCGAGAGAGAAACTGGCCCGATGCATTTTTCAAAGAGTATCAGAGGAGAGATGAAGCCTCAAAGAGTATCAGTTAATTTTTTAAATTGAAACCTTCAGTTCCCAAAGCAGGTCAGCATTGATTGGCCTCCAGCAGAGTCAAATCAGGAGGTGTAAGCCCATCCCAGCTCTCAAATCACAGTTAAAGCACTTAAATCCACTGAACTACAATGGCGCAGAAGTCGATGCGCAGTTATTGCAGAAGCACTGCACCAAGCCACCGAGGACAACGCATTGATTCAGTTTTGATACGGCTGCCCTCAGTGCAGCTCATAGATATTTTTTTGCATTTATAAGTTTAGGTTAAAGTAATCATTTACTTTCAGACCTGTTTAGGTCACAACTGTAATAAATAATTTTGGAGAATCTTCCCTATATATACCACCCTCTATATTGTTTCAAGGGTTGGTTGATTGATAACTTTTCATTAGAGACTCGCACTGTATGTCTGATACTTTTCTTTAATCAAATATTGTTGAAGCGATTGGAAGAATGACTACCTAATGTGTTGTTAATGGTCTCTGGAGACTGAATGATGGAATTCTTGTGCTGCAACATGAACCAATAAGTGCCTCTTATCTCTGTTTTCATTTTTCACCATCTAAATAGCAAAAAGAAATATTAGCTTAGAACTTGTTTAACTGCACTCTAGGCCTAATTCCTGCTATTTCTTTATGTTTTTTCATCCGAAATGAACTGGACATGAATATGAATTCCTTGTGGCTCATATTTACTCTTATTCACATGTGTTTGACAGTTATCTAGGGATTCTTTACTGCCCTTAGATAGATCTCATTCACTTTTCTCTATTAAGCTGACTGAGAGATTCTTAATTGCCTCTCCTTCCTTAGCATTCTTTCCATCCTTTAAAACTTGGAAAATTGTTCCATGTGCAGCTACCTTGCTCCTTATTCCTCTTGTGACCAAGAAAACGCACCAGCAGTCTTACTTCCTTGACTCCATGCCCAATGGTTTGAAACTTTCACACTACACTTGCCTCTTTACTTGAAAACATCAATTTTCCCACCAAAACACAAACAAAACACAAACAAAACACAAACAAAAATCCCTGAACTCAATAGCTAGCCTAAAATCATCATCAACAAAGCTAAATCATAAAGAGAGAGCCCTCTCTAACTGCAAGTGGGCTAGAACCTGTAGTCCAAAGTTGGTTTGTGGTTACCTGGTCGTATCCCTTCACTCCGACCTAGGGGACAACCTGAGTGATAACATAATGGCGACTCCACTGGGGAACATCCTCAGTTAATTTCACTAAGAAGGTTGGAAAAATCCACTGAGAAAATCGATTTTCTAATTGCTGTATATCCCTTAAAACTACAGATGAAGCCTGAATGTCAGCCAGGAAGCCTTTGAAATTGTTCCTGTCTTACATTAACAGAAGAAAATAAAACCTGCTTCAGTCAATCTTCATGCTAGTTTTAAGCTATACACAGCCATATCAAAATCTGACAGTTCCTTGCCAATCACAAAAATATTCCCATAAAAATACCAAAAAACAACATTCGGAAACTGGCTCCCAAGAAGAATTCACGATATACAAGGTCAAATCCAGATCCTGACCCTCCAGCTGTTTTTTAAAATCCGAACCTAATCCCAAAGATCCTTAGGAAGCAAGAGCAAAGACAAGATTTTGCTCATTTCAGTCCTGAAGTAGCTCCTCCGAGTTGTGTTCCAACTCCTGTTAAGGTTTTATTTCGTTCAACCCCTACTTCCCCTTATTCATCATCCACATCTCAAAGTACTCCATCCACACCTCCACTCACTGCACATACTACAAAAACCACAACTGCTGTTCCAGTTACTTCTGTTATCCCTGTTATCCCTGTTGTGCCTGTTATCCCCGTCATCCCACTTATCCCTGCCAATATGGCTAATAGATATGCACCCCTGCAATTGCCTGCTAATCCCGGGGCTTTACCTCAGAAGTACCAATCTAAAATTACCTATTTTGACAGTACCGGTCCTTTCACAGCCCTTCAGCATACCAAAAAGATGCAAGACTATTTTGAAAACTACGAGATAGATGATGATAGTGTGAGAATGAGAATTTTTGTTCAAATTTTAACCGGTGATGTAAGAACTTGGTTTAGATCACTCGCTGCAAATTCCATAACTACTCCAGATGAGATTTACCAATCCTTTACCAACAGATGGGAGAAAAAGAAAGACCCCTTGCACATACTAGCTGAATATGATACAATTAAAAGAGGTCCTCAGGAGACTGTCTTGGAGTACTGTGCAAGGTTCAACAATGTCTATAATGCAATACCGCAGAACTTAAGACCCCCACCTGACCTTGCCTTGTATAAATTCCCTGATGGATTCAATCCGGATATGGCATACCAGTTGAAAGAAAGATCTCCTCAGACCCTTGCAGACATGCAAAATGTTGTTGTCAGCGTAGAGGCCAACCTAATTTCCAAAAGAAACAGAGCCAGAATGGAAAGAAGAACCACCTTTAAGGAAGAACCCTCAGCCTTTGATCAGAAGCTTGATGCGATTATCAGTGGCCTACAAAGGCTGGGAGAAAGAGTAGAAAATGTTGAGAGAAGATCATCATGGGAAGGGCAATAGTCCAATACCATAAAGAACCCAAATTTTAGGAAAACGCAGAACAAAAATGTTGGTAGGTCAAGCCCAGACCATGACATAATACCCCCTTTTCAAGATAATTATGTTGAAAGATCTACATGTAATGAGCAAATAGAAGACAATCATATGAATCTGATGGATCTAAAGGGTGAGCATCAGACTTTTCTGAGCCAAGAAGACCAAGATGAGCATAACTTTAGTCAATTTCAGACTAAGTCTGGCGAGTCTTTTGATTTTAAACAAGGATATGATACTGTTGTGTATGAAGTACACAAACAATACAAGCTGAGAACTAGAACCATTGACATTTCTGAACCTAACAAAATAAAGGATGGCAAACAGCCCAACAAGATTAAGAGCAAGGTTGTCATAACAGAACCAGCTGATACAACTGTCCCAAATCCACATCAAGTAACTGTAGAAGACATTACAGAAACGCAGCCTTCTGTAGATCAGCTTTTGCCACCTTCTTCCTCTGAGCAAAACTCGAACAACGTTCCAAAAGGCCTTCCTGAAGTTGAAAAACCGCAAGCAATCAATTCCCATAACACTGATAAAAAAGAGCAAAACGCTGATAATTCAAATGAAACAGAAAAGACTGCTAGCATCAATACCAAGACTCCATTGGAAAAGCCATTTAATTTAGAGGCAGAAATAGCCAAGTTGAAGATATCCATCCCCCTCTCAGAACTTGCCAAACATGATGTATATAGGCAACAAATTCAAAGATCACTTCAAATCCCAGAGAATAAGGATGATGTAAATGTCCTGGATGATACCCCTGAACTGTTGTTTGGCCCAGAAGTTAATGGAAAATCAACATATGGACCTATTCCACCCTTTTATGTTAGTTTGCATATACATGACAAAGTTTTGCACAACGCTATGTTTGATTCAGGAGAATCACACAATCTGATGCCCAAAGCAGTTATGGAAAAGCTGAACCTTGATATTACAAGACCCTACAAAGATTTGGACTCATTTGACTCAAGTCAAGTCAAGTGTTTAGGCATCATCAAAGACTTGTGTGTCTCCTTAGTCCAATATCCCAATAAGACCATCCTCATGGATGTGGTGGTGGCTGACATCCCACCAAAATATGGTATGCTCCTGTCAAGATCATGGGGAGCAAAGCTCCAAGGATCCCTCCAACTAGACCTCTCCTATGCTACTATTTCAGTCTTTGGGCAACCAAAGAGACTGTACAGAGAAACCCTCATGAAATATGTGGTAAGTAGTGAGAGCAAGCCTGAAAATTTTCCCATTTACTCAATCCATTCTGATATGGATTCTTTTATTTTGTTTAATGATAATACAAATTCTCTAACTGATGATGAGCCATTGGCTCTAGAACAACGAGCACAAATCAATGAAGAGTCGGTTGCATATACCCATGAGACTGTCACAACAATTAATGCAACCAGCATGCTACAAGAAACTCCCCAAATAGAAATTTCAAATCTGCCCAATCCTAACATAGCTGAAACTCTTAGCATAAACCACAAGCAAGAAATCACATGGTATTTAGAGTTTGATGGCTTTGTCAACAAGTTAGGAGCAGGGGCAGGTGTTTGGATTCACAATACACATGACAACCATGCGGAAGGTCATGCCTACAGACTGAACTTTAAATGCACAAACAACATGGCAGAATATGAGGCTCTGCTGTTAGGCCTTAAACTGCTCAAAGCTCTAGGAGCTGCAAAGGTGTCTATTTTAGGAGACTCAGACCTAGTCATACAGCAGATGAAAGGTAACTTTGTAACCAATGACAATAGAATGAGGGCCCATAGGACTATTGCCACTAATATACTCAATGCATTTACTGAATTCAAACTGGCCAAGATTTCAAGAGAGCATAACATTCATGCGCACAGCCTAGCCACCTTTGCTAGTACATGCAAGCTTCCTTTTGACCCAAACCATCACTTCACAGCCGAAATAAAACATAGGCCCACTATCCCAAACAACGTGAAATATTGGCAAGTGTTTGAAAATGACGCCCAGATCAACAATTTCCTCACCCTTGAGCATGAGTTCTCTAATATCAACATTGACATGGATGCTATAAACGATGTCCAACAGCAGACAATTGAAAACCAGCAGGCTGTAACAACTGCAACAGCCAAACAAATCCTAAACCCCATTTTTTTTTACAAAACAAACATAAAGCAGCTGAAACAAATGAATTTGGAGGAAATTGCCAAAAAAGAGGCAGAGATCATTGACCTGAAGGATAATTTTCTGCCTGTTGGCCTAACCCCATTAGAAGACATGTTTGACGCCAATAATGTTCCCAGAAAGCCAAAATTACAACCATTGAACACTGCCATAGAAGAACACAACATTGGGACAACAGAGAATCCCAAAATGATCAAATTGTCCAGAAATTTACCACCTAATCAAAATCCCAAGTACATTTATTTGTTCAAAGAATTCTAAGATGTATTTGCTTGGAGTTATGAGGATTTGAAATCCTATGACACCTCGGTGATCCAACACACAATTCCCTTAAAACCAAACCAGAAACCTTTCAAACAGAAACTTAGGAGAATTAACCCTATGCTTCTTCCCATGATTGAGAAGGAAGTAAAGAGGATGTTTGAAGCAGGCATAATAGCACCCATCAGATTTTCTGAATGGGTATCCAACCTCGTTCCTACAAGAAAAAAGACAGGTGAGATTAGACTTTGTGTAGATCTGAGAAATTTAAACCAAGTCTCCCTAAAAGACCACTATCCTTTGCCCAAAATGGACCACATCTTACAAAGAGTAGTGGGGTCATCTAGAATCTCTTTGCTAGATGGCTTTTCAGGTTTCAATCAAATACTTGTTCACCCAGATGACCAAGACAAGACAGCCTTTACCACACCGTGGGGAACATTTAAGTATGTTAAGATGCCATTCGGACTTAAAAACGCTGGTGCAACCTTTCAAAGAGCAATGGATATTGATTTTGCCAAAGAAATACATGACTTCCTAGTTGTCTATCTTGATGACCTGACCCCTTTTTCCAAATCTGACGAAGAGCACCTCAAGCATCTTAGGCAAATATTCATCACATGCAGGAAATATGGCATTTACTTGAATCCCAAGAAGTCTCTATTTGGAATTGAAGAAGGAAAATTACTTGGTCACATCATATCAAAAGATGGGATTAGAATTGATCCTGAAAGAATCCAAGCCATCCTCCAAATCCCATATCCAAGAAACATAAAAGAGCTACAAGCATTCCTTGGGAAAATCAACTTCCTAAGAAGATTTATTCCAAATCTAGCTGAACTCATACGACTGTTAAGCAATATGTTAAAAAAGGATGCCAAGGTAAAATGGTCTCTTGAAACCAAACAGGCATTTGAGAGTATCAAATCCGACTTAACACAAACCCCTGTCCTCACCAGCCCACAATTTGACAAATATTTTATCATCTTTTCTTTTGCATCTGATCATACTATAGTTGTTGTCCTTTTGCAAAAGGATGAACAGGGAGCTGAAAAGCCGATTGCATTTTTCAACGAGATTTAAGAGATGCCCCTTTGAAGTACCCAATCATGGAAAAGCAGGCCTATGCACTTGTTAAGGCCATCAAGGATTTCAGAGTGTACATTTTATATTCCCATGTGATTGCCTATGTCCCACATGCTGCTATAAAAGACATATTGACCCAAGAGGGATTAGAAGGCAAAAGAGGCAAGTGGATAGCAAACATCCTTGAGTATGACATAGAAATAAAACCAACCAAGCTGATAAAGGGACAAGGTTTAGCCAAACTGATGTCCGAAACAAACTTTCAAGCCTTAGACATTAACCAACTGGACAATGAACAGGAGCTGGCGACTCCATAGATCAGTGAGACCTTTTTGCAATCTCCCTGGTATGCTAATATATGTTTTGTACTGTTAAACCTGTTTGCTCCCCCAGGATTGTCCAGAACCAAGAAAAGATTTTTGAAAATGAAAGCTTTAAAGTTTTGTGTCATAGATGGTGCATTATTCTGGAGAAATCATGAAGGTATATTGCTTAACTGTTTAACCATGAACGAAACTAACAATGTCATGAAAGAATTCCATGCAGGTGACTGTGGAGGACATCTATATTGGAGGTCCACTGCTGATAAAATTTTAAGGGCTGGTTTTTATTGGCCCTCTCTTTTTGCAAATGTAAAGAAGTTTACCATGTCATGCCACAAATGCCAAATCTTTGAGGGCAAGAGAAAGCTATTACCTTTGCCCCTGAAACCCATCTCTACCGAGAATCCTTTTCAACAATGGGGTCTTGACTTCATTGGAGAAATCCATCCCTCTTCCTCAGGCCAGCACAAATGGATCCTAACAGCCACTGACTATTTCACTAAGTGGGTCGAAGCCATTCCCTGCAGGCAAGCCAATGACACCGTCATTATCCAATTCCTTGAATGCAATATCCTTTCTAGATTTGGCTGCCCTGAGAAAATCATCACTGACAAAGTTGCTGCCTTTAAATCCAAAAAGATGGTTAGTTTTTGCCACAAATTTCATATTACCTTGGGCCACTCTACAGCCTATTACCCTCAAGGCAATGGCTTGGCTGAATCATCCAACAAGAGCCGCATCAACATCATAAAGAAAGTGTTGGAAGAAAACAAGAAGAACTGGCACAAAAAGCTGGTAAATGCCCTATGGGCAGATAGACTTTCAAGCAAGAAATCCATTGGAATGAGCCCTTATGAGCTGGTATATGGCATGGAGGCCAGATTTCCATCATCCCTGGGCATTCCTACCATCAGACTGTTACAGGAAATTCAGGCTGAACCAAATGACATTCAAAGAAGGATAAATCAGACCATTCATCTTTAGCAAACCAGAGAAAAAGTTTATGACAGAGCTCAAATTTTGCAAGAAAAACTCAAAAAAATGTTTGATAAGAGAGTTAAAGCTGAGGATTTCTACACTGGTGACAAAGTTCTAAGGTGGGACTCACGAAGAGAAGACAAGGGAAAACATGCCAAGTTTGATTTTTTATGGAAGGGACCATTCGTTATTACTGTTGTTCAGGGAAATAACACTTATTTTCTCAAGTCTGTAGGGGATAGTTCTGTTGAAGAAGGCCCTGTCAATGGCCGTATGTTAAAACATTACCATGATCCCTTTTAAGGGACACAGTGTAGCTTTGTATATATCTTTTGTACAGCGATATTTGTATATATCGGCACTTTGTTTTCATTTTTTCATATAAGCAAACCCATTGTCAAGGGAGCGACAGTAAATTTTGAGAAGACACAGCCAATACAAGTGCTACAGTTTAAAATCTTTGTCTCTGCACTAACGTCAACAAAACAACAAGAATGGCATAGTCACATCACAGCAAGTCATGGTAAAGGGAAGTTGTTGGTAATCTTCAGTCAAAGGTAGCAAAACAGAGCAGCATTTCAGTTCATATCAGCACCCTTGGTCAAAGCAAAGTAAAGAAAACATATTAGTTTTGATCCATGTTTTGAAAATGTTTCAAAGGCAATGCTCAAGCAACATTCTACGTAATAGCAAGCACGCATAAGAAAGCAGGCAGTGCTATGCATTTCACAATATTTGAGTTGAGGAGGAGGTTTTTTGTTTTACAAAGTTTTAATCATCTAACAGCCAACATAAAAAAGTTCTTTCAATCTGCAGCAACAATAGAAGATCAAGGCATTCTGACCTGCTGTTCTTGGCTTTTCACAAGGAAAAGCCATCCCCAAGTGGAGCCACTGTTAGCCTCCTATTGCGACAGGTGTTCATTTTTCATGATTGACATTTTTACATGCCAAATATGTCATACTTTGCATGCTGCAGTGTTCCATATTTCCAAAAAGAGGTTAAAGAAGATACTATGAAAGTGTGCCAATCCAAATGCCACTGCTGAATTCCAATTTTGATGACTCAGCCATTTTTTTTCTATAAAAGGGAGGGCCAAACAGCTTAAACTTGGTCTCCCTAGGTTTCAAGTTCATGTTTTAGAATATAGAGAATGATATCTGTCCAAACAGTTTAATCTTGACAGATTTGTAGATAGGCAGAGAATCAAAGGAGCCCAACTGCTTAATCTGGGCCCTTGGAAGAAATAAGTGTAGACTTAGATAGGATAACAGAAAAAAGAAAAATTTGTAAAGCTGGGTCTGCAAGTCTAAGTGCACCCAAACCAAAGAGAAGAAAAAATGTTAGGATGGTAGGCTGGGTAGGTAGTTTTTGAGGTTGCAGAATGATGATTCATGATCAATTTTGTGTTTCTAAGTGTTATATCTTTTCAGATCACAGTCATGATGCAGTTTTCATCTGGAGGAAGTCAAGCTGGACATAACTAACTCCCCTTTTTCATTCTTATTCCCCAAATCACTCACTAATTTTCCCAAAGAGGTCAAGATCTGCTTGATGCCTCTTAGTCATCATTTTCCACATCATTGGCCTTGGTGAAGATCTGCCTCACTCAAGGATTTCCATTCTTCTGTTACAAAGTCCTATTCCCCCAAAATGGCCTAAGGTTCCTTACCTTAGCGCTTTCTCATCATCTCCATATTAACTCCTGACTATATTATATAGCCCCCTATCTATTTCCTCTTCCCCTACTAAATCTATGCTAAATAACTCCCCTATATACATACCCCACCCTCTAGCACTATAGCTATGTATTTATCAGTTCTGGGACATAATAGTCCACCTGGGACTATCATGAACCCATCCGCGTCCTAACAGGAGTTGGTGTGACACCTGGTCATGTTAACAACCTTTTCCCCTAACCCTAAACCTACAAAACCCACTTCTTCACCCTTATCCTAAAGTTTTGTTCATACATATTCAACCCCCACTCGTTTAACACCCACGAAAACCCACATTTTCCTAAATTTTTCACCCTCCCCACCACGCTATATCAAAAACCGAATATTCACGCGCCCTTCCATTATTCTCTCGCCAACTCCACGCTCCGTCCACCATCGGATCGGGCCCTCCCCATCCGACGGCTCTCGGCGATTTCGAAGCCGCCCCGCTGCTCGGCCGTTAGCTTCCGATAGCGAGGCAATTTTTCTGCCGTACCCAAAGACACTTGTCCACTTCCTATTGCATCAGAGGGGCTCTGACGGATACTGCCCCCATAAAGAAAGCGGTCTGATGAAACCGCTTTCCGCCTTCTGTACGTGCGCCCCATGTAACCTATCCTGTTCTACGTGTCTGCCTCATCACCATGCCACATCACCTACACAACATCAGCCCCCTGCCGAGTCATCCTACCACGTCATCTACCGTACATGCTGACGTCACCCTGATGACATCATCCTGCCACATCATCCACCGTACCATGGTCCCACCTGCTGACGTCATGCTAATGTCATCATCAATTTTTGAGGCGAAAGGTGAAAATCGTGCTTAGGAAGCCCAGATTCAAATTCTGAGGCAGTTTTTCATGCGCGATTAGCGCCTAGCGCTAATCACACATGGCTATGGGAAAAGGGCCGAAATGGAAAATCCCTCATTGCGCAGCCCCCAGCAAGCCCAAAACACGCCGAATGACCCGTTTTTCTTTGCGAGGCATGCAGAGATGAACAAAAGACAATTCTAAAGGAAACAGAGTGCCGAAACAGCAGCCATTAAGTTTTGATTTGACCCGCAGCAAGAGAGAAACCGGCCTGATGCATTTGTCAAAGAGTATCAGAGGAGAGATGAAGCCTCAAAGAGTATGAGTTAATTTTTTAAATGGAAATCTTCAGTTCCAAAAGCAGGTCAGCATTGATTGGCCTCCAGCAGAGTCAAATCAGGAGGTGTAAGCCCATCCCAGCTCTCAAATCACAGTTAAAGCACTTAAAGCCACCGAACTACAATGGAGGAGAAGTCCATGCGCAGTTATTGTAGAAGCACTGCACCAAGCCACCGAGGACAACGCATTGATTCAGTTTTGATACGGCTGCCCTCCGTGCAACTCATAGATATTTTTTTGCATTTATAAGTTTAGGTTAAAGTAATCATTTAATTTCAGACCTATTTAGGTCACATATGTAATAAATAATTTTGGAGAATCTTCCCTATATATGCCACCCTCTATATTGTTTCAAGGGTTGGTTGATTGATAACTTTTCATTAGAGACTCGCACTGTATGTCTGATACTTTTCTTTAATCAAAGATTGCTGAAGAGATTGGAAGAATGACTGCCTGACATGTTGTTAATGGTCTCTGGAGACTGAATGATGGAATTCTTGTGCTCCAACATGAATCAATAAGTGCCTCTTATCTTTGTTTTCATTTTTCACCATCTAAATAGCAAAAAGAAAGATTAGCTTAGAACTTGTTTAACTGCACTCTAGGCTCAATTTCTGCTATTTCTTTATGTTTTTTCATCTGAAATGAACTGGACATGAATATGAATTCCTTGTGGCTCATATTTACTCTTATTCACATGTGTTTGACAGTTATCTAGGGATTCTTTACTGCCCTTAGATAGAGCTCATCCACTTTTCTCTGTTAAGCTGACTGAGAGATTCTTAATTGCCTCTCCTTCCTTAGCATTCTTTCCATCCTTTAAAACTTGGAAAATTGTTCCATGTGCAGCTACCTTGCTCCTTATTCCTCTTGTGACCAAGAAAACGCACCAGCAGTCTTACTTCCTTGACTCCATGCCCAATGGTTTGAAACTTTCACACTACACTTGCCTCTTTACTTGAAAACATCAATTTTCCCACCAAAACACAAACAAAAATCCCTGAACTCAATAGCTAGCCTAAAATCATCATCAACAAAGCTAAATCATAAAGAGAGAGCCCTCTCTGACTGCAAGTGGGCTAGAACCTGCAGTCCAAAGTTGGTTTGTGGTTACCTCGGTCGTATCCCTTCACTCTGACCTGGGGGACAACTTGAGTGATAACAGGACCTACCCTCCGAACAAAAATTGAGCATTCCTTACTTCGTCCTACAATCCATGATTGAATGTGCCACCAAACTGAGAGAGGGGACACCAGACCAGCTAGTCCATCATGGGCTTATCAAGCTCCTTGTGGAAGATGCACTCCACACTTACACTGTCCCTCTCTCCTGGGAAATTTTTCGGAATATGTCTAAAGATGATGACATCCGAATTTTGGCCGAGGAGCTCACTTCCTCCAGCAGCGAGGAGAAGGAGCACACTCAGGCAGAGAAGAAAGCTAAAGGACAAGAAACCCCGGGCAAAACACCAAAGAAAGAACAGAAAGGAACACAAGGAAAAGGCCAAGCTACCAAGACAGGGGGTGGTAAAATTACACCAACACCCAGGGAGAAGAGACTACAGAGCAGGGTAGAAAGGACTAAGAAAGTCCAAGCCAGTGAGGGCATCCCTAAGGCAACCTCAACCAAGCTAAAGGAAAAAGCACCCTCAGCCAAGCAGGATAAAACGGTGCCATCTGCTTCTACAGGAAACCAGAAGGCTATTTCTACAGGAAGTTTAAAAACGGCTTCTACAGGAAGCCAGAAACCAGCCACTACAGGACTTTCTACAGGAAGTCCGGAAAAAGGACAACAGAAGGAGAAGTCGGCCGAAATTTTAGCTAGGGAGGCAGCAGGTGTGCTGGCCACCCTAGCTACCTCTCCCAAGCCAAAGGAAAAACGAAAGAGGGAGACTCCTCTGTATTTTAAAGCAAGAAGGAGTGTGAGAATTAAGACTAGCAGACCCAAGCCTCCATCAAAAGAGCCAATCACAATTGTGGATACCCCTACCACACCAAGGGATAGGTCCCCCTCCAAGGCATCCATTACTTATGAGTGGGGGAGCCCGAAAACATCCTCATGGAGGGAAAGGATGGAGAAATTGAACCCGTAAGCCTCTCTACAGGATGCCGAGGTGGTTCTACAAGAAACTTTGGCTAGGCTGAAGGAAACTAAGCAGATGGAGGAAAGAGCAGCTAAGTCACCACAGGAGGAGGAGAAGACCGAGGTCATCGTGGAACCAAGCCCCCAACCCAGCCTGGGCTCTTATTATAACTTCTTGGAGGCCGGCAAAATTATTCCTCAAAAATTCACAATGCCACTGTTTCTAGCACTAGAGGAAGAAAGAGTACGAACCCACACTTGGATGAGGATCGCTAAATCCAAGGGGGTAGCAGATATAGGGCCTCTAGAGGAAAGGCTCAAGGAAACACAAAGGGAGTTGGCAACAGTATGGCATGTGGAAAGCTCCCAACAAGCCAAGTTAAGAGAAGAGAATGAGATGCTTAGACAACAGCTACAGCTACAGGGACAGAGGAGAGAAGAGGACACAATAGCCAAGGACACCGCAACAGAACCTCAAGAAAAATAAGGAATGCAAGCTGATCTTGAGGAACTAAACCGGAAAATACAGGAAAGGGATGCAAGCAGGCATAGAGATACAATCTCTAAAACAAAAAATGCAAGAAAAGGAGGCACAACTGGCCTGCATGGTCAGTTGAGTAATGGACTCTCTGCAATGTAGGCAGCTGGCCAAATCCTATGGCCTATACCTAAGGCATCAGTGGCTGCAATTCCAAATTAACACATTGGCACAGAGGGGTATCTCCCAAATCCAAAACCCCCAGCAATTCATGGATTTATGTAACAACAGTTCATTAGAAGACAAGGCCAAGTTATCAGAGTTCTACCTTCATAATTTGGCCCTTCCAAATGTAACCTCATGGGACCCCAACACAGCAGTAGGGGAAATACAGCTGATGGCAATGACCTCATGGTTAAACCATGAAGAAAAGAGAGCGGCAGAGGTCAAAAATGTCATGAACCGAGAATTACATGAACCACTGCTGATTAGAGCAGAGCCAGGGGACCCCACAACATTGATATCAGCCCACCAGCACCTAGCAATCAACTCTCAGGCTTTATTAGAGTACATGGATCGGCAGGCTTAGGCCATAGCACACTTCGAGGATATGGAGAGATTATTAGGTGACAATTGTGTTCATGCTTGCACCCGTAGGTGGAACACATTGTCCCATAGCCTCAAAATCAGGGAATATTACACTCCAACTAGAATGAGGGAGGCCTTGGCATGAGTGCCTCTCTACAAGAAGTCTATGCAGAACCTCCAGGCCAGCTGGATCGGCCTCAAGCTAAGTCCACCTTTGCTTTTGGGATTGTTAGAAGGAAGCACAGAAGAAGAAGAGCATAAGCAGTGGGAAGAGGTGGAAAGGAAGGCCGGATTCCATGACAGTGAGGAGGATACTACTTCAAAAGCCTGGGATGTGAGGGTGGCGATTAAAGCAATGAAAGACGAGGAGCTGGACTAGTTGCTCAGAGGATGAGCAACCCTTTTAGTAGGGGGTGATGATGAGCCCCAAATTTGGTAACTTGTTGGGCTCATTTGGCCTAATTATCCTTGTTCAATCCTTCATTTTTCATAGCTTATGCATTATTTTTCAATATGTTTATGTCATTTGTACGAATAAGGGTAGTCACTCTTCCTAGGTGGCTAACACGTGCTCATTTCAGGTTTTTTGATACATGTTGGAGCAAAACCAAGCAATCATGTGCTAGAAGACAACCAAGCTTCGGGTGAGGATTCGTAGGGGGGTTATCTATGGCATTAAATATCCTTCCTCGGTATCTTCACCTCCAACTTCGAGATCCAAAGGCCACCAAAACCGGATCTAGAAGGCAGCCAAGCAGATTTTGGAAGGAGCTGTCTACTCACAGTTTGCGCAACCAAGTCCCATAGATTTACGAGGCCAGCTAGGGCCCTCGTGGTGTATAAATGTTAAGGCCTCAGCCTTTGTGAGGGACTTTTGGAAACCATTTCATATTTTGCACTACAGTGCTGTTAGCTCTACTTTGTTCTCTTGTAGCCATTTTGGGCATAACACTTGACTTATGACTATTTTCCGATAATGAGAAGCAGTTCGATTTTATATCAACTCTGAGTTTTCTATAGGATCCATAGCTCTCAGGGTTGGGCCAAACCTGAGAGACTAGGGCTTCCTTTTTGTATTGTTACCTTTCCTTTATGCATCGTTGTTTTCCTTTTATGCATTTGAAACGTATTTATGTTGGGCAGATTTAGTTGTGTTGGTTAAATAGGTCACTGTTGATGAATAGAATTTCTTCAGATGCTTAAAATGGATTGGTAGGATAATAACAGGAAGAAGCTCCAAGAAAAGGGTCAACAAACTCTCTGTTTCGCCTCCTCCTTATTGGATCAGGGGCTGGAATTGAAGAAACAGTGCTGCCCCAACAAAAACACTAGTTTGCTTGACCATGCAATCCTTAGTGTACTGTTTTCATTTGCAGAAGTTAGTTATGGGTTCAGATATTTGAAATGTTTCTTTGTATGATTGATGTACATGGTTTTCTTTCCAAATAAAGCTGTTGTTCATTCGTTTTATTGACAGTTAGATTAGATTAGCTAGGACTTTGATTATTTGTAAGACGTTGTTGATTCAGTTAAATGTACATTGTGCAGGGCATCTATACCACTCTCTCATCCGCCTAAGCTTCATCAGAGCCAGTTGTTCCATCTCCTAGTTAGGTTCCTCGTCTCACATCTGTCCTCTTACCCACGTAACCCTACCTTTTTGTGCAATCATTGTTTCAGCCTTCTTTGAGCCAATTTAGCCATCTACATCTTCTCACCACTCCATCCACCAGTACCTGGGCCACTTCAGACCCCTATCCTACCTTCATATCCCTTCATGCATCTTCCCCCACTCACCCATCCTCCAAAATCCAATTTTTAAACATCCTGTAGAAATTTCTGAACATCCTGTAGAAATTCTTGAACATCCTGTAGAACCCTTGCAGACTTCCTGTAGAAGCTCACAAATGAGGTTTCTTGATAGCCAAACTTTGTGAAACTCTCTGGAAGGGTGCTAGGGACTCCTTAGACCCTCTCTGAACCTTCCCGACATCTTCCAAGAATTTCTCCTCCTTGATCCACCCCTGCACAGTGAAAGCATATGCATGATGAAATTGACGACTTAATCAAAGATACAAAAATATGTTTTCTTCAAATAGACGTAGTCTAGACACATGTATTTTACCTTCATAGAAGTAATGGGATTTCTTCCAGTAGTTTGCATTCTCTCCTTTGCATCAGTAGGACTAGCTGGTAGAATTAGGGTTTGCTAGGGTTTGCGTTACTTTTTGGCTTTTAGTTCTTTCCGCAAGTAGATTAGCTTCCTTTGAGTTAGATTTTGTCCATCAGTTAAAAACCTTCTTCTAAGATCTCATAGAAGTTGGCTTAAACCGCTAGCAGACTTGTGCCAGCTGACCAAGTGACAACTGTGGCAAGAGCTAGTACTTGTGCATACAGCACCGTCGCTTCCAAGTTTGTTATGAACTAACGGGTTGATAAAAGTAAAGAAGGGAGTCCCAGGAGTTGCGGCATTATTGCTGCAATACCGGAGCCCACCAGAGTGTTCAGTTGTAATTGTCTCAACATTCTTCTACTTTTGAGAGGGGATAAAAGTGAGCCTCTAAGTGAGAGGTAGTACTACCACCCAAGAAGAGACACACATGAACCAAAAGTGTCCATATAACATCTAGAGGAATATTCCATAACGGATGTGACGATCATTACAACCAACCGATGAAGAAATATTTGTCTAAAATCCTGCGGAATAGTCCACAAGGATGGGACAAATATAAAAAGAATTACAGTGCATTCTCAATAAGATAAGTGCTAAAATAACCGAAATAGTTGAACTATCTTAGCACATGTGAAAGAAAACATGAAATAAAACATCTACATAATATTTTTACAAACATTCATATTCCATGCATGAAGAATGTGTTGTCCTTGAAGGCCTCTGTTATTAAGTAATAGTTCCAAGACACATGTTTATAATGTACATCACTAGCTCTAGTAGTGGAGCATTGGAGCCACTCCTAGCTCCTCAAAGAACTATCTTATCTCTCTAATGCCTTGGAGGAGGAGCCAAGGTGAAACGTCCCATGCTCATACAATGAGGGAGTATATATAACCAAGGGTGACTCTTTGACTACCCTCATGACTGTTTGACCTCCTATGACTTTTAAACTTACATGACCCTTTACATTCCATATGTGTCCTTTGGATTTCCACTTTAGAATATATTTTGAATACAACATACATGATCCACAATATTGATATGGCATATGAACACTCATGACATGACATGACATGAAATGACTGACGTGTACTGCTTGATGATGTGGCAATGTCAAGTCATTTTTGTTGCTAAGTGCTGGATGTTTTCTTGATGGTGATTTCACTTCACCTCTAAATGGATTGATGATGCAAAATCTCCAATGATCTCCAACCTTGTATAGTGGTCGAAAGCTAGTGTCCCTTCGCATTCTCCTGATCGGTCAACTTGAAAGTTCAAATGATAGAGGGTATTTAGGAATTATTTCCACCTTCTTATTCTTATCCATCATCTTGCCATGACATGATAGGGTACATGTTCCTACAATTCGCTCATGACAGGACAACATCAATCCGAAAACCCCCTAATCTAATATGATTCATTCTGATCTAGCAGTTGAGCCCAGAACAAGTGACAGGATGGTAAGAGGGACTCAGCGACTGTGGAATTCATAGTTCTAACATCCATGGGGAAAATCTTGAGCTCTAAGACTACTCAATGCCTAGCTTAGTAAAGCCTGAAGGAAAAGAATGTGCAGTTTCCAAATTCAGTGGGGACATGCCGAGGGAATGGACACTAGTAGAGCCATCTGCATAGTTTTGGGTGTTAAGGGAGGTTAGGATACTACACAAATACATAATTCAAGGACTCATGGGATGAGCTAAAGGCTCTAGGATGCGAAGTGTGCAGTTTAAGCTTGGTTGGAGGACATAACTACGCAACTCTAGAGGTAAAGGCCTGGGCTTGGGTAGAGGAACTGCGCAATGCAATAGTCCTGGGAGATGGGAACTACAAATTACACAATGAAATGTAGGAAGGTCACATATTAGAGGGTTGATACTATGCAGTGCGTAGTTCAGAAGGGGCCTAGTGAAGTTAAGTTGCTCAGTGGGTTTTTTTTTTCGAAAATGGCTAACTGTGGGATAGGTGATCACTATGATGAACCTTGAATGTGATCACACACTTAGAATAATTTGATGACACAACAACATAGATCATTTGAACACATGAACAAATCATTTCCCTCTGTGTGACATATTTATGACAAAATACGACAAGTGTGACACTTAACATAGACTTTGGGATGGCCATAACGACACTTGCATGACAGTGCTCCAGAATTTTTGCATGAGTACAACAGACATTTACATAGTTATAACAACTCATGTACACAAATACAGGCCTTTGAAACCATCAGAATAGGCTTGCAAACATTGCGCGACAGCTAAACATGCCGAAAGACGAAAGTTAACCCAACATGAAAAAGGTGACAAAACACTTCAAGAAATATCATGAAATAAGCTCTAACGTTTGCAAGAACAAGGTACAAGACCAAGGAAGGCTCTGAAATTGGTTGTAAGCCAAAATTTTGAAGGGTGTTGTAAGCACTACATGAACACCAAAGTTGATGAGATCTCTGTATTGAATTGAATTCAATCGAATGAAGAAAGGGGTCATTTTTTCAATAAAGAGAAAATCACTTTGCTCTGAACATTTCCTTATTTTGAGGCTTCAACTTATTCTCAAACTCCGTGAAATGGAATGAGAGAGTGGAAGAAAAATAAAGATTATGATAGAATTGGAAAATTGTGAGATAGTGAAAGGAAAGGACAAATTCTTGACTTCACTTAGGAAATAGATGTAAATAAATAACTAAGGAAATTTGGAGACTTTCTTTGATTAATTGGTATTTACTTATTTTTAAAACCCCACTTTAAAGGTTCTTTCGATAAAAAATGACATACTAAAAACCATGATAAAATTTACAATATTTGTGCATAAAATCAATAAGACATTTCAAATGTATAAATTTAATCTATCAAGTATTTAAAGAAATAAAATAAAATAAAAAATGTAAATCTTTCAATAATTAAAAGTTCTATATTTTAATAGTGTTACATTTTTTTTATTAGACTAATTAAATAAATATATAACTATTTAAATAATAATAATAAAAAACTAGTAATATTTATAATTATTTTCTTAAAATTTTAATTCTAATAATATTTTTCAAAAGTATATATATTAATGTTACATCACTCAACCTCACCCATGCAGGGATACTTTATGATGGGAGGGTGCACGGTTACCATCCCACCAAGTAATAATGGGAGGGGATGTGCCACAGTGCCCTCCCTTATTAAAAGTGGATGAAGGTTATTTATTTATGTAACATAATGAAAAATTATTACACTTAGATGTCACATCACCTCATTTTTTTTATTTTGCAGGGGAGAATTGTGAGTGTAGAACCCTATGTGAGGTTATGATATAAGGAAATCCATTGCAATCAATTTGATTAATGATGATATGTCTAAGGATTTTGAAGTTTCCTAGAGGTATGATTTGGGAGAAAATATTCTTTGGATATTGGTTAAGTTGTTTCCCCCACACTTTCTGCTTTTTACAGTGGGAAACTTTAGAATGGTTGTTTTACCTATTCCAGTAGGGTGCAAAAAAATAGTATGTGTTGTCCTATTGTCCATGCAAGAAGAGAAAGGGGTGTTGATCCTCTCTGCCAACTCTAGGTTGCATTGAAATATAAATTCATAAAAGTATCATTTTGTAGAAGTCTTAGAACTCTGTTGCGCCCATGTTATATCAATATGCTTGTTATTGATGTTATTTTTCATACTCCAAGGCATAAGGAAGTTCTAGAGCTAGGTATCGGGTTCTCATCAACTCAAAAAGTATAGTGACCAAAATCCACTAGGTATTCAACAAGACCACCAGTAGATGAAGTAGGAGGTGGTATGGAAATGTGGTTTCTTTTTAGATTCAAAACTTTCGACAATAATCCCCTCCTAGAAACTTGGCATAAATAACAAAAGGGGCCAAGAGAATCAATATCTGCATATGATCATTTTATACTATCAAATGAAATCCTTGTTAGCCAAGTTGTTGTTGGAAATCCTATTGTACCTAGACGAGCTCTATCTCCAACTGAAGGAATTAGATAGGCATATGGAAAGAATTGAAACTCATTTCTTCCCTCCCCAGTGTCGTGGCGGAAAAAGTCGTTTGTGCGGGCACAACTGACCTCCCTAGGAGTCTAAACTCTCTAGCGACAAACAAGACAAAATGGAGTGATCTTTCTCTAAATATACCTTTTACAACATGAAAACTACAAGTGTTTAGGCTTACCTTATTCCAAAACGCTGTTGTTGAAGTCCGTCCTTGTCGATCCGGATGAGCTTCTCCTTCACATCAATTCCTGCAACCACAAACAATCAAACCATTACCAAGCACTTGCATTTCATATAATAAAACATATATTCAACATGCAGACCAAGGAACACATGAAATAACTCATTAACACAAGCTATTGAGAAAAATAAACCAGTTTGTATTAATAACGAAACAAAGAAACTCTTACAACCTGGCCTTGGTGTTGTGCAAGTTCCTCCCAGGGTCCATCAAGGGTTTTCCTCTACTTTGACAAAGCTCACCCACTTCCAAGTAGAATCATGTAAAGACAATCTCTCCTCACAAAGGTTCTAATGGAAGACCTAAATCCTGCAGCATTTACCCAAAGAAAATGTATAGCTCCAACCTCTCCTCCCTCTGGCTCAATGTCTTTATTTATAGTGCTGTAAAGAGGTTATTCAGGTCCACCATCAATGGGATAATCCCCCTCTTTGGGTGGGATAGCTCCCTTATTGATGGGATAAGTTCCCTCTTAATAGAGATACATGAACCAACTGGAGGCGCATCCATTTCATCAAACCGACCTCTAGAATGTTCTAGAAGTAACCACAAGTAACTTTTTCAAGATAAAACTCACGCATTTTGCCTTTTACAGAAGGACGCACCTGTCCCTTAACATACAGAGCGTCCATGGACGCAGCTTTTGTGAACATGGTCAGCGTCCCCGCAGGTAAGGCTAGAGAGAACCTGCGACCCCAGAGATAAACATAGTTTTTACAAGACTTTCTCTCTTCTTTGAGTTTGAGATGGATAACAGAGGCATAAGACTTGCCTAAAGAGGGTAGCATGATTGTTGATTTGAGCCATACTAACTGTAAGTAGTCAAGGTGACATTTTTTAGTGTAACAGATTGCCCCCTAAAGTGCGAAGCCTGGAATAGATTAGGGTTTTGTATTTCTAGGAAGGGTGAAGTGCTTTATCATTTCAAGGATTGTCTTGTGGATGACCTGGTTGGAACCTGCAATTTTCAACACAAAATACATGTATAAGATTATATCATCACTGAGGTAGGCATTCCCATACTCAGATTCAAAACTTTAACTAATGGACTAACTATTCTGATACAGGAATGATCTTGTAGTACATCATTTTTTATAGACTTTTGTAGACACAGTATGGACGCAGCCATCTGTTTATGATAAGTCTACATAGATAATGAATACAAAACTCCTCGCAGCCTGGATGGTAGAAACTAGATCCAGGGTCTTCACTTCTACTTCCCGAATTGGTACGATTCTAACCATGTGATTAAATGATTTGATGTCGAACATGTTAGAAGCCACTTGATTACCAGTCGATGATGTAAACTGTTAACAAGCGTGAGAGAGACCACCAGTAATGTCAATGGTTCTCAAAGTACCAAGCACAACCCGTGAAATGTGAATAGATGTTTTGATGTCGAACACTTCACGGAATCCTTTGATCGAAAGTCAATGATGTAAACTGACGTCAAAGGCGAGAAACCTGCCATTGATGCATGCAGACTTCAAGGTACTGTCGATTCCTAAGTCATCTTTCTAGATAATGTGTCGATGTCGATAGAAAGTGACCCGTTGCAGGCAAGCCTGCAACACGAAATCATTGTTCAAGTTGAAGAAATGTTGCTGTAAGGACTGACTCAGGGATAGTCAAATGGATGACAAGTATTTTGCAGATGAAAGTTTTGCTTGCAGACCTCTTGAACACATAACGACACGACAGATGGTTTGGTGACGAATAACTCAAAGTTAATCCCTGGAACCCGGTTAAAGATTTTCGAAGTGATTTGGTCAACTGTGAGGTAAAAGATTTCCCAACCCAGGTGAATGAAAAGTGTCGTGTTCAAGAGTGGTAATAAAGTTTCTTTTGAGATAAAGGTAACAAATAGGCTCATTCTTCTCTCTTTTGCCCCACCATTTCTGGCAAGTACCTCTTTATTTTTAACAAGCTTGAGGAGGATAACATATGCTTGATTATAACCTCATCCTTCGGACGAGTCCAACCTAGTTTAAATTCGAACCCTAGGAAGGAGTGGTTCGTTCCTGTTTGTAATTGAACAGGTCCTTTACTGTAAAAGTTTAACGAGCCCAGTATAGGAACAACTCGGCGTTTTTCAATTTTAGAGAGTCTGAAAAAACTTAAGGAAACTCCAAGTTGAACTTTTTCGTACATTTGTGTCCCTCAAGCCCGAAAAAGTATAAAATAATACCTGGGGGAACCGCTTGATCTTGCGACCAAGGAGTACTTTCATGATAGTGTCGTCGACCTGAAAAATAAAAAGCGATCAAGGACACGTCGTTTTATTTCCTTATCGAGTTTGAAACGACAAAAACCCGGCAATCTTTTCTTGATTTTACGGCCAGAAAAGAGCTAAAAGGGGACCGTCTTTTAATTCCGTTTTAACGAGTGAAAAAGAAACACTCGGCGATCTTTTCATGTTTTTAGGAGTCAGAAAAGGGCTTAAAAGATGACTCTGATATTTTTAGTTGTGAAAAATGACAATTTCCCTCGAAGTCCTTTTGTCCTGTACAAAAGCAACACATTACTCATACCTGTTTAAAATAGGCAAAAATACGTCGAAAAACATCTTTTCATGGTAAAAAATGAACTAATTCACCCAAAAAACCTATAAAAAGACCTTTTACCATGTCATTTTTACCGTTTGACTTTGGAGGTTGAAAAAGGAGCTTTTGACAAGAAACTTCCCGTGGTCGCTGCGGAAAATCTGACCGTCGGAATCGAACGCCGTTTCATCCAGGTATTTTACACATCCCACTCTGCATTTCTATCTGTTTAGAATTAATTTTTAGGTCTTAGTTTCATTTTTTGGGGGGGGTTTGGTTTTGGAATGCGCCTCTCGGCGAACGCAGGTGCCCTTCGGGTGACCTGCGTCCCCCGACTTTTTCTCACACGGGAAAACGATCGAGGGACGCAGCCCGCCTTCAGGCCAGCTGCGTCCGGGCGCCCTGTGCTACAAAGCTGGGGTGCGTCTTCCGAGAAGTGCGCATTTCAAAACCCCAACTCCCTCAAAAAGCTACCAAAAATCCTCAAATCAATTTCTAATTGCCTTTTTTGATATGCAGGGCATTAATCATGTTAGACTGGAGAGAGAGAGAGCATGTAGAGGAAGATGAAGCTGCAATAAATCACCAACCTTCTCTGGATGCCCTAAGAGCATGCGGGTTATACAAATATTGGACCATACCGGGCATGAGGGGCCAGGTAAGATTCTTGGAATGGCTCGTTGAGCGATGGAACGTTCAAGAACAATGCTTTTACATAGGAGGGCATCAGCTCAAGATAGAGCCCTCGGATGTATACTTTCTCACTGGCTTGCCAAACAGAGGTGAGTAACTCAATCTTGCGGGGACTAGGCCGGGTGGCCAACCCCTTGATAGTCTCCGCGAGGATTGGTGCACACGTGGGGCTCACCATTCAAAAGGCATAGAGATAAAACACATCACTCTGCCTGAACTCAAAGTCATAGCGTTCACGGTCACCAGGATTTGCGGCGCGGCCGCTTTATACATTGCTTCCGGATCCCAAATGCGGATGGCAATTGACTGTTACCAAGGCACCATTTTCAACTGGTGTGAAGTTGTGTCGGCTCATATGAAGAGCCAACTGACCAAGGCAAAGAACGGACGACTAAAGACTTTTGGATATGGGCCTATAGTCGTGAGCTTTGCCTTGGAGAGAGTTCCAATGCTGATCCCTCAGCAACTCACTGTTGATATCTTGGGTCCTCGGGAGCCAAAGCTGATACGATGGGTTGCGGTGATGGCCCGGCATCCTGACGAGGGTGCGGCAGTGGTTTGATTCTCAGATAGTTACTTTGACTGGTTAGAGGGCCAGCTTTTTGTGATACAGGACTTTCCGTATGCCGGAATGGATTTCAGAGGTGATCCGGACATGGTTCTTCCACAGGGAGAACAATGGGATGACAGAGGTACTTTTATTTTCACAAGTTTCCTAATTATGTATTTTTTATATTTTTTATATATATCGTCTCAAAACTAATAGTAAAACTTTTTCAAAATGCAGATGTTGGTCCACAGCGTCCAGCCAACCTCTGGCCTTATGATAGACTACATCCAGCTGCACCGGTACCGGCCCCACAGGACGCGGCTGCAGACGTACTAGCTGAGTTGGAGCATGATCTAGAGCGTCTCACGGTAGAAATACCTGAGACTACTATGGACGACATTCCTATCAGGCTTCAGCGTTTTGTAGTCGCGGTCCCTGGACCGTTTAGGAGATTTTTGCGTAAGGTAGCCCGCGCAGTGGTGTCATACAGAGAGCACCACCAGTGATTGACTAGTCACTTTTGTAGTCACATGTGACATTTTTGACTTTTTGTACTATCATTTTGCCGATCATAAGGTGTTTTCAACCTATGATCGAAGACGATGTATATATTTTTTGACACACTTCTATCTATATATATCACTATTACCGGCTTATCTTGTTTAACATGTATGATGAAATGTTTTTAAATTTACTTGCATGATTATTGTAAATGTCTGTCCAACACTCGAGAAGCAATTGCATCTGCTAATGTATTCAAGGACCTTGGAATATGTTGATATTCAATGTAATCAAATTCACGTTCCAAGAGACGCACTCTCAAAAACAACCTTAATAACACAGGATTTCTAATGGCATAAACTCTATTAAGCTGTAATACAACAAGTTCAGAATCTAACCTCACTATCAAACGTCGAATTCCAAATGAAATAGATTCGGATAATAATTCAACCACTGCACTGTATTCTGCAATGTTATTCGTTGTTTGACCGAGGCTTACCCCATGCATAGAAACTAACTCGTCAGAGGGCGAATAGATAACCCAAGCTGCGGAAGAGATATTCCGTGTACTACGACAAGCACCATCAGCAAATCCAATGTATGTTTGGAGAGGCGTCGACATCTACAATATCAAGAGTAAAACCAAGATAAGCCAGAATAATGACGAAAACCACACTCGCTAAGCTAAGCACACTGACTAAACTAACACACTTGCTAGCTAGAAAGAAAATCTAACCTATCTAAAAATTTCTCCATACCCATCATTTTAAGCATAATACCTCTTTAGGTAAAGTCCATTTCTGGGTTTACCCAAAGAGTCCCCATCAAAATCAACTAGCTCATAAGCCCCTTTTGCTAGCTTTCGCTTTACAATGTAGGGCCCATGCCACATGGGAACGAATTTTCCGGCACCTAGCTTATCGTTAGCTTGATCATATAATAGTACTAGGTCTCCTTCCGAAAAACTTCGAGGGGTTACATTTTTATCATACTGAGCTTTCATTCGTTTTGCGTGAGTCTCGATAGCTAAAGTAGCGTCACGTCGAGTCTCATCTAATTTAGCCAAGTATAATAACCGTTTCTCCTCTTCGGAAGTAGCTGGAAGTAATTCGACAGCCATTTGAAGTGATGGGATTTCGCATTCAATAGGTAACACAGCTTCTAAGCCATAAACTAGCTGGAAAGGGGTGAAACCTGTTGAATTTTTCACTGAAGTTCGATATGCCCATAGCGCCGAAAATAACATGTTATGCCAATTCGTTCGATGGATACCAATGATCCGTCGAATCATGATGACTAGAACTTTGTTGATTGACTCAACCAAACCGTTGGCTTGCGGATAATAAGGAGTAGAGCTATCGTGGCGCAAACCAAGCTGGCTTGTAAGCTCAGTCATCATGACGTTTCGAAAATGGCTTCCATGGTCAGTAATGATTGCTTGTGGGACACCAAACCTAGTTATGATATGATTGAATACGAAAACTGCAGCTGTCTTGCCGCTTGCGTCGAATGTAGGCATCGCCTCGGCCCATTTAGTAAAATAATCAACCGCGAGGATGATATACGCATGCCCCCCGGCCGAGTGAGGGTTACAAGTAATAAAGTCAATACCCCATTTGGCGAATGGACCAGCGGCAATTATAGGGTGGAGAGGAGCAGGTGGAGCGCGCATCTTTCGATCAAACACTTGACAGTTGTGGCATTTTCTGACGGCAAGGATACAATCTTTAAACATAGACGGCCAGAAATAGCCAGCGCGCAACACCTTCTGAGCTGTGGCATACCCAGACATATGACCGCCACATGCTCCAGAGTGACAATCATTCAAAACTCTCTCAGCCTCTTCGTGAGTTAAACAACGTCGAAAAACTAAGTCTGCCCCCGGCGATAAAGTGTATCTCCAATAATTCTGTATTGCTGGGATCGAAACCGAATTTTTCGACGGTCTTCCTTGGAAGCTTCAGGCCGAAAGGTTTGGGTTTGGAGATAGATGATTATATCCCCATACCACGGATCTAAAGTGCTAATAAGAAACAAAGATTCGTCCGCAATGGACTCCTCTGCCACAGTCTCTGTGTCAGCACTCGGGAAATCACACATCAATTCCGCAAAAACTAAAGATTTCTTAGACTTGGACTTCTCGAACTCCAAGTCGAACTCTTGCAGGATGACAATCCATTTAGAGTACTTGCCCCCTAGCAGTTGTTTTGTCAAAATATAAATCATAGGGTTGCAATCCGAAATAACTGTAGTTTTGCGGAGAAGAATGTAGTGACGAAAACGCTGGACAGCTTGAACGGCTGCCAGGGCCAATTTCTCCACATGCGAATATTTTAACTCAGTGGGATTTAAGGTTCTACTAAGATAATATATCACATGCTCTGCCTTGAATTCATCTTCTTGAACTAACACCATTCCAATGGTGGAATGCGAAGCTGCGAGGTATAAGAAGTAGTCCTGGTTGTAGTTGGGAGGATGCAATAACGGTGCATGGGTCAACGCGTGTTTTAATGCATCAAAAGATTGTTGGGCAATCTCGTCCCAAAAGAATTGTACGTTCTGTTTCAACAACCGTGTAAAACCTTTAGTGACCTCGGCGTAGTTTGGGATGAATCGGCGTAAAAAGTTCGCTTTCCCTTGCAAACTTTGGAGTTGGCGCAAACTCGAAGGAGGAGGCAATTTGATGATAGCCTCGACTTTCGAGGGATCGACGCGAATGCCGGCTTTTGAAACAACAAATCCCAGCAATCGACCTGTTTCTATACAGAAAACACACTTGTGGGGATTCAACCGAATTCGATAATGCCTACACCTCATAAAGATTGCTCGTAGGTGGACAAGGTGATCAGCTCGATGTAAAGAATGAGCAGGCAAATCATCGAGATAGGGTTGCACAATGTGCTTGATGTCATGAAATGCATAAGACATTGCCCGTTGAAAAGTAGCGCCGGCATTCTTAAGCCCAAAAGGTAATTTGCAATAAGCAAATGTCCCCCATGGACAAATGAATGCCGTTTTTGGTTGGTCGGCAGGTAGAATATTGATTTGATTATAGCCTGAGAAACCATCCATGAAGGAAAACATCTCACTTCCGGCACAATCATCAATAATTTGATCGATATAAGGCGTAGGATAGTTGTCTTTTGGACAAGCTCGATTGATATCCCTATAGTCGATACAGATTCTTATTGTTCCTTGTTTTTTATTGACGGGAACAATATTCGATACCCAATCCGTTAACGGGATCGGATAAATGAAACCTGCTTTCAACAGCTTTTCGACTTCTGCTTTAATCGCAGCCGCTTTTCGAGGGTGAATCTGACGCAACCGTTGCCGAATGGGTTTAGCATCCGGGTAGGTTTTGATTTCATGAACAACAATGGCAGGATCGATTCCTGGCATTTCCTCGTAAGACCAGGCAAACACGTCGCGGAATTCTTGGAATAGGGCCTTGTAAGTTTGGATTTCTTCTTCAGTACATGCGGCACCTATATGAATGTTCTCCTCGATTCCGGGCTTCACTGAAATATCAATGGGAATAGTACGAGAAATATTCCCTAAATTCAACTCTGAATCAGAATGTTTCGTTGGATCCTGAGCGTCTTTGACATATTCAGCGGTAAAGATAGATGAAAAATCATTTTCAAATGCATCGCCCTTAGGTAAAAACGAAGATCTGTGATGGAGATCTTCCCATGGTAGATCATCTACACTTAGGATTTCGCGAAGTTGTTCGTCAGATGACACGTCTTCGGGAAACGTTATCCGTTCTAAGGGTGAGGTGAAAAGTGACTCTTCACTGACCACATTCATTTGGTCGGTTTCGGTTGAATGAAAATCGGTAAAAGACATAAGAGCTTCATAAGCAATTTCATACGGACTCAACGGCATAACATCACCGAGTGAGTCTAGCTCAGAGTCAGAGGGAACATACCAAGGATCATCATAAATAATGTTTTCTGACGTGATCATATGAATCGTTGCAAACGAAGGGTCTACGTTGAGTGGAGGGAGAGGAAAAGTTCCCAGTAAACCGGAATCCTTAACTAAACCTACACCAATGTCCCTATAAGGGATTGTCGTTTTACCAACATGTTGGATAGTTTCTGAAGAGGTTGGGTCGGATGAAAAGTATGTCAGCTGATCAATAGTCACGATCTTACCGTTATGTGGAAACTTAATGACTCTGAAGACCGATGAAACGACCGCTGTCATAGCATATGACCAACTTCGACCCAAAAGAAGGTTGTAGTCTAGAGGGGCATCAACCACTTCCACATCCAGACTAACGGTTTTACCTTCGACCCCTATAGGCAATTCTTGTAGAATACCAAACGGACGGAACCCACGGCCATCAAAGGCCTTAAGGATGGTGGGGGATTGGTTCAACGAAGGAGAACCAAGCGATCTCCAACATTGAATCGACATAATACACGTAGAAGCTCCCTCATCAATCACAGTCCGATGAATAGGCCTGTTTTTGACTATCACTGGAATTTGGAAAGCCATTTGATGGGGAAGACGTGGTGTACTATTTTCTAGATCAAAGATCATTAGGTTCGGGTCCTGAACATCGACAGCTCTGATAGCCGACAAAAGCAATTTTCGTTGCGCTGGACATGATTGCAGCACTTCGAGTGCCGACATTGCTGAAGGTGAAACAGCTAAGTCTTCAACAATGTTGTAATTCTGGGCTGCTCTCGCATGTGGATTGAAAGCAGACCTTCGAAGTACACCCTTGGCGGGCGGCTTAATCACTAAGTCTGGGTTAGGTTTTTCGATCTGTAGTGGATCGGAACCAGGAGCTGAGGTTGATGGGTTAGAGTGAGAAGATTCTGCTTCCTTACCATCAACAGGAGCCTTACTACCATAATCTTGCGATCGAGTCGCAATCCTGACATGAGACATCATCAAAATGGGTTCTTCACTGGCATTCGAAGAAGAACCTATCATCTTATTCTCCTGCTCTGGAAATGGATTTTTTAACACAGCAGGAGTGGGAGAACCTTTGACTATTTTCACTACCTCGGCCCGATGAGGGCAGTCTCTCGTAAAATGATCTTCTTCACAAATGAGACAAGGATATCGAGGTTTGCGCTTTTCGTCATTGGTTTCCGACTTTTCCGTTTTCTCCTTTGGAGCCTTGTCTGCTTTGGCCTTCTTCTTTCCTTTCTTCTTTCCACCGTTTTTTGGTTTGGCCGTAGATGACTCTACGGCGTGAATGTCGGCGGTGAGTTCAGGAGAAGACTCTCCTGTCGGAGAATCAGGCAAAGTGATAATTGGAGTAGTTGAAGCCTTGGAAGACTTCTTCTTGCTCTTCGTAGTCACGATACCAATCATACCATCAGCGGCATGAGATCCCGAAGGAGCAGCAGCGATTTGGTTTGACTTTGGAAGATCCGGAATTTTCTCGTGTAACGTACCCGACTGAGTGTAAACTAAGTCAAGGTATTGTGCCTGAGCAATGACTTGCTCCTCAGTAACTACTCCGGCCTTAGCTACATCTTCAGTAATTCTTGGTAATAATGATTTGACAAACCATTCAGCTAAGATTTGGTCCGGGATAAAAACTTTCACTAATCTCCTTCGACGTCTCCACTCATGGATGTGATCAGAAATGTACGTGGACGTCGATTGTTTTAGCGAAGTTAATAATTCTGTACCATTATCGTATCTGACTGGTAACTGAAAATGAGTTAAGAACGAGGTAGCTAACTGGCTAAAGTTGTAAAAAGAGGCCCGTGGTAACTCAATGTACCACTTAGCCGCGAGACCAATGAGTGTACGCTGGAAAAGACGTAAGCGGATGGAATCATCTGAGATGGAATTTGAAGCACACCAGAGGTGGTAAGTCATCACGTGATTGGACGGATCCTCTCCAGACTTACCTTCGAACTTGGGTATATCGCTGGGCAACTTATTTGGCATTGGCGGCCAAAACTGAAGATATTGAATTGGATCGTTCGTTAGGCGCGTCAAGTCGGGTAAATCTAAAGTCGCAATAAACGGTAACTGCCGGTTAGGATCTCTAAAACTCTGAGTCACAATACCAGCCCCAGGAGGAGGATATCCAGGATAACTAGGAACAGGAGTCGCATTTGGGATATTATATCCTCCTGGAAAACCAGGATTAACCGGACCGTACTGGGGTTGCTGAGGTTGTTGATAAGTGTACCCAGGATACGGTTGATACTGGTAAACCGGTTGTTGGGCAGCTTGCCCAGGTTGATACTGTCCCTGGTACGGAGGTTGAACAAATTGAGGTTGAGTAGTAACAACCGTACTTGTACCAGGTTGGCCTACAGGCATCTGGACTGTGGTTTGAACCGTAGATCCAGACAACGGTACAGATGTCTGAGGAGTGGTTACAGGGACAGTAGAAACCGGAGCTGCCGATACTCCAGAAGTAAGCATGGTAGATGTAGCGGTAGTTGCTGCAGCCGTGTGAGGTGGAGTACCAGGTGCAATTGGCGGCTGAGTAACTACTGAAGTTACAGGGGTCTGAACACTTGACTGGACAGGTTGCGGTTGCTGGGGTGGACCAGGAACTACAGGTTGTCCTGCTTGAGGTACCGACTGTATACTTGGTTGCGACATCTGTTGACCCTGTGACGGATCCCATGTTAACATTCCAGGGTATTGACCCGTAACAGGTTGAGGATACTGAGATCCATAGCCGTATTGAGGATAGGGTTGATAATTGTAAGGTGCAGTCCCATATGATTGCCCTTGAGGTGGTTGATAACTTTGACCAGGATATTGACCCGTAGGTTGATAACCTTGAGGTAAATACGAGTACTGGGGTTGACCTTGACCTTGAGGTTGGTATCCTTGAGGTTGATACCCTTGGGGTTGATACCCTTGGGGTTGCCATCCTTGAGGTTGCCATCCTTGAGGTTGATATTGATACTGAGGTTGACTTTGGGGTACATATTGAGGCTGGGGTTGACCTTGAGGTATGTATTGCCCCATAGGAGCGTACTGACCTTGAGGTTGCCCCCCAGACACAAATGAAGTACCTTGAGGTTGCCCCCCAGGCATTAACGAAGGTTGCCCCCCAGGCGGTAATTGGCCACCTTGAGGTTGGTTAACGGGAGTTGAACCTGACATCATATAAACATCACCTATACTCAATGGTACATTACCACTGTTTCCAACTAATAACCCATGATCAATGGGTTGAGGAGATGCTCCCGCAAAGGTACCAGAAAGTGATTGATACCCAGTAGGAACAGAAGGACCGCCATGTAAAAATGATTCAGGACTTTGCGTAAACACAGATGACTGACCAAACATATTTACAGGAGTATGAATTCCTCTAGGTGGAAAAGGAGTACGAGGTGTAGAAAAACCTACTGAGTTGTCTAAAAAATTGGTTAATGCAAGGTACCAAGATTCACTTCTAGGAGGACTGTAAAAGATGGATTCACGCTCCCTTAGATCAAGGGTAATTTGATCTTCAGAATCAGAAACGCCTATTTCTTCCTCTGGAACAAGTTCTTCTATAGCAATTAATCCAACAGGAAGATTTTCGGTGATAATTCTTTCTATTCTTGGTGAATCAGGAACACTAGGAGTTGGAGTAACAGGTTCGGAAATTTCAGGTTCTTCGCCTGTTTCACTGGCAGATGAAAAACTACCAGCAAGCTCGGAAACTGTAACAGCTTCGGGATTGTAACCTGTTTCTAAACTTTGGTAATCTGGATGGACTACCAAGGAAGATTCTCCTTCTTCAGGTGATCCTACTCTACTGCCACTAGGAGGAGTTACAAGGACCTTTAAACCTTCTAGATTACCCGGGTCGTCTCGAGGAGGTGATCCCCTAAGTTTACGGGATCTTCTCAACAATTCGGCCACAGAAACAACTTCAGGAGACTGGCCCCCAATTCGACGGGACCGTCTCGGTAATTCCGCCACAATTAATGATTTTTAACTACAACACACGAAAACAAAGTAAAAATTTCAAATCAAACCACCTAAAGTCTTCTAAAGAAGCAAAAAAATTTGAAGCACACGCCTAAAGAATCTAGAGCATCAAACCACACACAAACAGTATCTTCCGGACCAAAAGCGCTAGTTGGTGATTAGGTCCAACCTCGCAGGATTCAGTACAGAAATGGCGGGTGGAACAGTTACGCCGACAACCTGCTTAATGAATAGACTGGACCAAGTTCCTCCACTTTAACCGTCTCGAAGTGAAGCGAACCCCCCAGAAAATCCAAGTGAGTATAGCCGACGTCTGCTCCAGGTACAGTGGGACCTTCCCTCCACCGTCACCTTGGGTAGAATCCTAGATATTATGGCCACTAAGGTTACCAATCACAACAATTACACCTGGGGGAACAGTCTAAACTCCGACAGCACGCAAGGGCAGAGTAACAAGCTCAATCCCCTTACCGGCTCCTTGACAGTAATCCAAGGTTTACCGATAAGTGACCCCTGGCTCCTCGACAATGGTTAATCCGAGGTTTACCGTTTGTAATACGTACTGTCTGGCGTCGTTCCCAACGAGGGAGGAATGATCCCCTCACTGGTTCGGACACGAGCTCGTGCTTCTCCTTTAAGAGGAGCTTTCCCAGAATGTAACTGAAACAATTGGATTTGTTCTACTCAAGATAGACTATCTGTTTGGTTTTGTAGTCTTGGAGAGTTAAGTACTCACCTACTCCAAGACCCTAGCCTAAGCTATGTTGGTGTTTCAGAGCCCTAAAAAATAAAAGTTACTAGTTCAATTTTACTTTAAGCGTTACTTTTAAGGTTGTTTCTTAAGTCAAAAGGTGATGGAAGTGAAACCAGTGGTGTGTTGACTCGACTCAAAACCACTACAAAATGCACCTAGGATGATTTACCCACTACTTTACTTTTTCGATGAATTGTTTTAACTAAAAAGTTGAGAGAATGCAATCTTTATAAAAGCAACTTCTTAATTGAAGACAATCAAAGAAACAATTCGTTTTTCTTTTCAAAGCATAAAAACATAACGTCTCTTTACATGCACGAAAAAACTCTTTTCTTCTTTCAAAAAAAAAAAAGCTACTTGAAACAAGACTTTTTAAGAAGATGTTTTTGTATTTTTCTCTTAATAAAGCAAATAAATCTAATGTAACCAAAAATCAATCTTAACGACTATTAAAATCTACGAAAATCCACTCATAAGCAAACTAAAGGCAAATTTATTCTAAGCAATTTTAACGAGGCCAAAACTAACAATGATTATTCTAAGGTGTTTTACTTGATCACAATCAAATCAAGGACTAGCTTATTGCAGAACCAAAAACTAGCCAAAACAAAACTCTAATCTTTTTGTTCTTTTTGTAAAATGGAAATCAATACTTTATAAACAAGCAATTCGAAATTTGACCCAAAACAACTTAAATGGCAAGCTGCTCACACAAGGAGACTTTACGACAGGCCCGACTTCTAAGAAGGTTGACTAACCAGAGAGATCTAAGGCTGGACAACTTTCTACTATCAAAGTCACTACAGAACCTATCCAAAAATCAAACCCTAGGTCTAAACTTCGTTGAAATCCACTAAAACACTCAAAGCTCACAAAACAAGTTCAGGTGAAAATTTTTGACAGGGTACTAAAGGATCTGGGCAGAAAACACTAAGGAAAATCAAAATCTAAAAGCAATTTAAAGCAAAAATGGAATTTCCTTAAATTTTACAGGAAGACGCAGGCCACCCGTTATCACAGGTGCGGGCCCGCTCTGTGCAAACGGCATCAGCGCGTCCAAAGACGCACTATGCAGTACTCAGAGGGTGCGTCCTTCTGGAAAAATGAAGAAAAACCAAATCTAACTAAATCTAAAGCTAAGCCACCCAAATACTAATTCTCACAGTCAAAAACCAGAAAATAAAAATGATTTTCTCAGAGCAAAGTTCACACAAAGGAAAAGACTCTCTCATTAATGGATTCCCCAGCGGAGTCGCCAATTTGTCGTGGCGGAAAAAGTCGTTTGTGCGGGCACAACTGACCTCCCTAGGAGTCTAAACTCTCTAGCGACAAACAAGACAAAATGGAGTGATCTTTCTCTAAATATACCTTTTACAACATGAAAACTACAAGTGTTTAGGCTTACCTTATTCCAAAACGCTGTTGTTGAAGTCCGTCCTTGTCGATCCGGATGAGCTCCTCCTTCACATCAATTCCTGCAACCACAAACAATCAAACCATTACCAAGCACTTGCATTTCATATAATAAAACATATATTCAACATGCAGACCAAGGAACACATGAAATAACTCATTAACACAAGCTATTGAGAAAAATAAACCAGTTTGTATTAATAACGAAACAAAGAAACTCTTACAACCTGGCCTTGGTGTTGTGCAAGTTCCTCCCAGGGTCCATCAAGGGTTTTCCTCTACTTTGACAAAGCTCACCCACTTCCAAGTAGAATCATGTAAAGACAATCTCTCCTCACAAAGGTTCTAATGGAAGACCTAAATCCTGCAGCATTTACCCAAAGAAAATGTATAGCTCCAACCTCTCCTCCCTCTGGCTCAATGTCTTTATTTATAGTGCTGTAAAGAGGTTATTCAGGTCCACCATCAATGGGATAATCCCCCTCTTTGGGTGGGATAGCTCCCTTATTGATGGGATAAGTTCCCTCTTAATAGAGATACATGAACCAACTGGAGGCGCATCCATTTCATCAAACCGACCTCTAGAATGTTCTAGAAGTAACCACAAGTAACTTTTTCAAGATAAAACTCGCGCATTTTGCCTTTTACAGAAGGACGCACCTGTCCCTTAACATACAGAGCGTCCATGGACGCAGCTTTTGTGAACATGGTCAGCGTCCCCGCAGGTAAGGCTAGAGAGAACCTGCGACCCCAGAGATAAACATAGTTTTTACAAGACTTTCTCTCTTCTTTGAGTTTGAGATGGATAACAGAGGCATAAGACTTGCCTAAAGAGGGTAGCATGACTGTTGATTTGAGCCATACTAACTGTAAGTAGTCAAGGTGACATTTTTTAGTGTAACACCCAGTTCCTAAGAAACTCCACTCAAAAGAAAAATCGATGCATAAAGGTGGAGTTGTCCAACTCAGCATTGTTTTCATGTTATTTTCTTAGTTTAGTTGTCTTTTACTATTATCTACTAGTTATAATTATAGGCATGTAAGGTGGTTAGAACTTGTCAATTTTGCAACATTCCTATTTTTATTCTCGTTTGGATTTTTGAGACCCAAATTTTGTGAAGCAAGAACTCCATACACTACCACTAATCTAGTTTCCTAAGTGGCAAGTTAGAGTGTGCACAAACTATCTAGATATATAACTCTTTTGAAGCATTAATAGAATTTTAACTTATAAAAAATAAAAATATATGAATTAAAGTTCAAAATAAATTTTAAAATTTTATATTATTATTTATTTTCTCATAATAATAAATATTATTATGCATGTAGATGTTTGTGTCATTTTCTAAACACTAAGAAATGGTACTACTATAATTTATATAGTGAACCACATATGAGCCTTTGTACAATATACATCCAAGTTAGCCTTAAATCCTTAACCAAGGTCTTGCAAAGGTTTAAATTATACAAGTTTGGGAAAGGAAACATGTCTCGACCAAATATGATAACTCCTTTGCCTTGCATATTTTAACTATGGGAAAGGCACCCTCCCCATGCCCTCCTAATCTTAAGTAATTCACTTAGTTTTTCTTTAACTTTTTTTAATCGAGTCATTTAATGTGCCTCACCCTCCTACCATAAGAGAGTCACTTAACATCCCTCCTCCTTTCAATAGTGAAATTACTAATTCCTTTATATATAAAATCATATCCTTAAACATAAATTGATAACTAATTTCTAATATATATATATATATATATATATATATATATATATATATATATATATATATATATATATATATATTTATATATTTATTTATATATATAATTTTAATTTTAATTAATTATATATAAATAAAAATAAACTATTTTACACTATATTTTATATAAGATAATTTATTTTATTAATATTAAAAAATTTCACTTTTTTTAAATATCATAATATTTTTCCAAATTTATAGATATTAATGTTACACTTCTCCACATAGATACAAAGAAATCGTGATATTCTTATCGGCTATTGTTTAAAGACTAGTAGTTGGATCCATGGTCCCTTAAAGACTATAAGAGGGAGAAAAACTTGGAAAGTGAAAGTTGGTGATGGAGTTCATCCTCGCAGTTACAAACCAAAAGTAATAAAAATATTTGTCTATTTGAGTTGAGTGGGGTATAGGAAAAAGAAATCAACAAATTTTATCTTTAATATATTCCAAAGCATGGAAGCTATTTATCTTACCTTGATTATGCCAAAGTATGTAATCTATTTATGTTAAGTTGATTTTAGTGGGGGCAAAGCATGCAAGCTCTTTATCTTACCTTGATTATTCCAAAGTATGCAATCTATTATGTTAAGTTGATTTTAGTGGGGGCAAAGAAATTGGAGTTTTGTTCACAAATTTATTTTAATCTTAATTTCAATAGTCAATATTTATTTAATTTTATCTTTCTATTTCATGGAATCAATTCGAAAGAAATATAAATATAAATTTTCCATTAATTAAAAAAAATATATATTTTATCAAAGTTTAATTTTTTCATATATATAGATATAACCCAAAAAAACTACTTCTATCTTATTAGTATTTAAATTACTTTTGAATTATTACTATCAATTATTTTTTTGATATCCATGTCATTCATTTTATTATAACGTTATCATTTCTTTATTTTTATTAGATATTCTAATTTAATTTTTAATATAATTAAAAAAATTTATTTCAAATGTTTATTTATTTTATATTCTTTTTAATTATAAATATTAATGGTATATAGCTCATATAGATCAAATGAAAAGATGACATATTATCAAATTCATTGTCTCTTAGAGATTATGAGTTAAGAAAAGAAAATAAACCATGGAAAATAAAAGATGAGATGAAGTTGAAAAGTTGGAAAGTTGGAAAGAAAATAAATTTTGGAAATTGAAAGATGGCGTTGGAGTTGAAAAGTTGGAAAGACATCAAATTTTGGAAATTGAAAGATGGTAATGGAGTTGAAAAGTAGGAACGGCTAAGGAAAATACAAAGGAAAGAGATCAAAGATGTACATATTGACTTGAGTTGAGTGGGGCATAGGGAAAACAAATTAGAGGTATATTATCAAATTTTATTGTCCATTAGAGATTATGAGTTAGAAAGACAAAACAAATCTCGGAAAATGAAAGATGGCGATGGACTTGAAAATTTGGAAAGAAAACAATTTTTGGAAATTGAAAGTTAGTGATGGAGTTGAAAAATTGGAAGGGTCAAGGAAAATACAAAGGAAAGAGATCAAATATGTACATATGGACTTGAGTTGAGTCGGGTATAGAGGAAAACAAATTTATAGGAATATTATCAAAGTTCATTGCCCCTTCGAGGTTACGAGCTAGAAAGACAGAACAAATGTCCAAAAATGAAAGATAGTGATGGAGTTGAAAAGTTGGAAAGAAAACAAATTTTGGAAATTGAAATATAGTGATGGAGTTGAAAGTTGGAAGGGTTAAGGAAAATACAAAGGAAAAAGATCAAATATTTACATATTGAGTTGAGCTCAGTGGGGCATAGGGACAAAAAAAATTAGAGGAATTTTTTAAATATTGATGTGGGCTATTTTCTATTTGTATTGACTTGACTCAAGTGGGAATAGAAAAGGAGATTTTTTTTCATAAACGAACATTACCCTATTATGAGGTTTTAAATTTTTCCTAACTTTGTGAGTTGAAAAGATAGAAAAACAAAGATGATGATAGAGTTGGAAATATGTGACAAAGTTAGAAATAAATATGGACTCCACTTGGGGAATAAAGACAAAAAAAATAAGTGTGAATTTTTTTCAATAATTGTTTAGGAACATGGATTTACTCGTTGGTATTAATTCAATTCTATAATCCTAGTTTAAGAGACTTTTTACCAAAAAAAAGTAAAACTAAAAGGTAAGTGTCAAAAATTTCGATACATGTGTATAAAATTGATGTAATATCTTTTAGGAAGTTAATTGATTACGCACCAAGAAATAAAAAAGAAATAAAGATTGTAAATCTTTTTTATTTGCACAAACACTACAAAAATTTTATTAAATAAAAGTATTTTAACTGGGGCAAGTGTACAAAAGAGGCCCCTACCTATTATAGAAATTTTAAGAGTTTCATGCCTCATGAATTAAACTAGATATTATATATCCATATTTAATTTAGAAGCAATGTTTACATAATGTTGAACACTGTTATATAGAGAACAATACACATGGTAGTTATGGGTATACTAGTAAGACAACTCTAATCAAGCTTGTTGGGCTTCATGCTCTTGTAGATATTATATGGATTTTGATACCATGCTTAATCATTATAGATAATATGTATCCTTGTTTACACTAAGCTCTTAGAACAGGGTCGTCATACTTATAGAAGCTTCATATGAGTAAGTGTAATAAGACTCATCCATTCAAATCAATCTAACATGTTGTGAGCTTAACTCTAATCAGTATAAGTTATCTTATACTACTCAATCATTATGGAGATTACATAATCAATCTCATTACTCTATGGTATTTTAATCAAAGCATCAAAGGAATGGGAATCACTGTGTGACTAAATAGGTACTGTATAATCGTAATGATTAGACTAGTGAATGTTCCATAATAAAATGATGTGATATTAGCCGTGAACATGCGAAAGGTGTGAGAAACCTAATAAGTAGTGCCATAATTACATATAAATTAGCACGTCATTGGTATTTAGAAAATAAGTACTCTAAATATGATGGTAAATTAAGCAACATTAGTGACAAGTGGGATAAGTAAGCTTAGAGACTTTGATTCGTTTATGTAAGAGATAGGGTATCGAACATGTGATCAAGTCTTATTACTATCACTTTGAAGGTATCGTAATCATAGAGTGACAAGCTTATGTTACTTACACCCTGTGTTTCCTTATAGGTTTGGAACATACTAAGTAGTATAAGGGTGATTCCCATTAGTAGCTTAATGATAAAACACATTGTGTTCCTGTCATCTAGGCTTAGGGTAAATAGATTGGTACCATATGGGCTTAGTACTCTGAACAAACATCTTGCTTACTTAAGCTATACCAGTTCCATTCATTATGTTAAATCAGTGCTATATGTTATCAAGCTTACATGGTGAACATGATGCTTTCACTATGAGTCTACACTTTCATTATATCTACTAGTACTACTCTTTCCAACATAATATTGTACTACTATGCCCATTGATAAGGGTTATTAAGTGTGATACTAGTCTCTATAGTAATGCAAAGGAGATATGGGTTATACTATGGCATAAGTATGAATGAAACCCATAGACTTATGTAATATAATCAACATGATACAGGTCAAACTAAGTACATACTTGTAATTGAGTTGAGTAAACCTAAGCTTGATTAGATATGTGAATAAGCTCAAAGTATGATGAGCTAAAGGATGTGGTTCAATTCCACATGTTCAGTGATTAGCACGTATGTAAGTGAGATCAAAGCAGTGATTGCCATTACATATTCAACATAGCAAGTAGTAACGAGTGTGAACATAAGGGTTGTCACTAGTTGAATGAATATAATGTAATCTAAGAATGTTCAATAGAAATCCCATAGCTCACTAGTATTTCTCTTACTAATGGTTCCAACATGTATAAGCTCTGTACATACTACGCATAATATCATCAATATTAACACACTTCATATTCATAAAAATTTGTTTGTAAACCAAAGCACTCTTGTTTCCACTACGTATACTAGTCTAACCATTCTCATCATGCTTCCTTGTTATACTTGTTACTAAAGTAGATCTAATCCCATTCTTATAGGATATGAGTCAATGTAAGCTTAGTCAGATTCTGATTGAGATTAGTAAGTAAAATTAACCCTATGAGTTGAACTTGGATTCCTATGATTTACATATTAGCTTATAGTGATCAGATCCAATCTTGTTTCCATAATATAGATATGATTAGAGTTATCATCTTAGTGAGATTAGGTGGATTAGCATGACCCTTTGATTCAATGAAACTAGCACTATGACACTTATCAGCTTGGAAACAACCTAGTTGGTATGAATAAGTGAGACCCTAATGGGCACCATTAAGTAGTAGCCTTACTCAAACTCCTAAAGCTTAGATTAGCTAATATGAAACAATATCGATACCTATACTATGAAATCAATGGTAATAATACTATATTATTCTAAGTAGAGATAGTCCATATTCAACCTATGAAGAGTATTGGGTGTAATGACTCTTCTCACACATGGTATCTACATAATAACATAGCTTATGATCTTGTGATTGACTATTACTTATATGTGTAATGTATATGTGCTCTTATTCCCATAGCTCATCAATCACATACATCCCACAATAAGGGAAATTAAGGCATATCTGATATAAGTAGTACTATAATCACCTAATCAATCATGTAAGTAAGTCTAAACAAGTAGATCCATAACACCTTAATACCTGCTTGAACTTATCTAATAGGTTAACTATAAGTGATATGTATATATCAAGCTCACTATGTATGAGTAATCTAATCCCATATGTTAGTTAAGCGTGTTGATTCTGATAGAAGTCATATCCTTATATCATGATTAGACTTACTAGATACTGCAGGTGGGTCATATGTCCTGCTTTGAGACCCAAGGTTGATAACAGGTAGCTTAGATATGACTTAATCATAGCCATATTGATCCAAACTGACTAGGTGAGCAAATCAACATGAATAGTACAAAGCTTAGTTCCAATGCTTTCTAATTGGTGTGAGATTACATATCAGCTTAACTATTCATTACCTTGGATTCAATGGTTTGGATACATTGATATAAATACTAGTTCCATATTATGGATATGATGTCATCATAACCTGGATAAGAGCCGCTATACATGGTATCTTAATTAGGCAGATAGTATAGTCAAGCTAGTCATATAAGATGAAGTAATTCCATTACATATCAAAGGAATGAACGAGCCTAATCATAGCTCTTAGATACTGTGATTCATTACATCTATACATGTATAAGTGATAGTTAAGTGGTATTTATTAATGATATATAATGGATACAACTAATGGGATGAACTTACATGTCTATAATAGTCTCAATTTCACTATGCTTACCAGTACTACTTATCCAATCGTAATGAAAGTTGGTAAGAGTTATGGAGCTTCCTGCTTGTTACTATTCATAATGAGCATCACTACTTGTATTACACTCATAGTATTGATGGTTTAAACAAAGGAGATAGTATGTGTATTCAATCAATGGAACCGGTATAACTAGTACAATACTTATATCTTGAGCAGTGCCTATACACAATAGTCATATGTCAAGGTTAATACAAGAATCAAGTACATGTAATGGTAATCACTATGCTTCTCACTAGTATTCCACATGTATAAGCTCATTACAAGTAACACACTAGTAATAGGATACTATATTTCCATAATAACTAGTATTGTATGATCCATGAAACTTGGTTCAAGTGGGTTCTAATGGATGAAGAGGACAGGTTATTTGGCGAAATAAGTTATATACCCAGAAGTTGGATAGTGGTACCACCCACCCAAAAAAATTTCTAAGATAAGGAAAGGATATGGTAGTTCATATACTAGTTACTATCACCAACAAAGTATTTTTGGAAGCTATAGGTGAATCGATAGGGTGGGTACGCAATTAGTAGGCAATAAAATGACAGGCAAGGTAGGGATCTAAAGTTTCTTTCCTAGCAATGCTTTCTATCTTAATTAATGGAGCAGTAGCAACTATGCATGGATGAGGCAAGTGTACAGGGATAGTAGTTTGAGGTAGCCTAGTGGGTAACTAACTAGAAGGTGTAGGCATTTATGTGAAAGGTAGGTAGGTGTATTCTTTCCTAGAATGCGGTGTATTATGAATCATATTGGTAAATCTCCTCAGCGATATAGTTCATAGTGGTACCAAAAGTAAGAATATTTCAATAGGAAGTGTGATCAAATGCAAGTGTTGTATCTATGCTCATACAAGAAGATCTATGTGAAGCCCTTCCATCCAATCAATACAATGTTGTAAGTTGAAGTAAGGTGCAAGCAGTAAATATAGGTTAGTGAAGTAGGGTTGGGTATATAAAAGTAACATAGAAGTAATGCCAGTAGGTTTAAGAAAGTCAATGGCGATATTTGGCCCACTCAAGCAAGTATGTACACTATATGGAGTCTGGATGTAGGTAGCCCTTGAGGGCATTTCTTTCGACGATCGAAGATCCAATACTAGTGGTTGTTATAGGTATGGAGGTAAAAGTGGCTAGGTAATGATGCCCTTTGCCACTAGATTCTCTCTTGGGGTGTGAAGGATTTTGAAGTTCCCTAGGCGTAAACTTCTAAGTCTCAATGAATGACCAAGGGGTATTCTTTGGTAACTTTTTTACATTAGTGAGAAATAAGAAGATCTCCTTATTATTCCTTTGCCAATCGATTGCAATGCTCATCGAGATGCCACCCACGGATGTTCCCTGACACTTTCCCAGCCAAGTCAAGCTCTATCTTTATAATTGAAATAAAATCATTCAAAAAATTAACTCATGTCCTCCCTACTTTTGTGGGTGAATCTATAGGTGAGACTTTAATTTCTTTGTACTCAACCTCTGTCTTTGCCTTTCTTTTCATTTGGGAAATTGCGTAAAGGTCAATCATCCTTGTTTCCTATCCTTTTGGGACTAACTAAAATAGGTAATGCTATGTAAGCAACTAGATCGAAAGAACCAACTAAATAAACTACTAGATCTACTATTGGTATCGGAGCGGTCTTTGCATTGATGTGAATTGCAGTGTGAACAATGGAACGTGCAGCGTCAGAGGATGAAAAATCAATGTACGAGACCATGCTCAAAATTTCCAAAAGGGTAGAGATAATGTATGAAACTCTAAAAAAAGAGACAGAGGAAACGAAGCAATTGCAACTTCATTTGCAAGCCACGGAAGAGGCCTTGGAAGAATTGAAGCACAACAAACATAATCTTCAAATAGATAACACTGAATTGAATATGCTTCTACATGAAGAGAAAGAGGAGAAACATAGTTTGCTACGACAGCTGCAAGCAAAGGACGAGGCCTTGGAAAAGTTCCGGCGTGACCCATGTGAGGGAAAAAGTAGTTCTCAATTTTCATGTATATTTCCTAATGATGATTTCGCTATTTTTGAAAATCACACCACAAGAATTGGCTCCAAATTGTTGAAGAAAATGGGGTATGAAGGAAAAGGCTTGGGCGTTAATGGCCAAGGCATTGTCAACCCCATCAAAGTAGAGGAATTACCCTATCGAAGAGGAATTGGGTATGTCAGAAAGGAAGTTGGGGAATGTGCCGAGACAGCTAGCGAACCAGCAACAACAGATGATGAGGAACCCTCATCAGTTCTTTCCAAATTGACAAAGCAGGTAAAAGATGTTGATTTCCTTTCAGTTTCATTGTCACATAGTATGATTTTTGTTGGAGATTTGGAGATCCCAATAACAGGGACAAACATGAGGCTCCTTATAAGGACGAGGCACGAGGAGGAAAAAGAACTTGGTGTCAATAACCATGGCATAATTCAACCATTGGAGATTGTGCAAAGACCTCAATTTGTAAGCTCGAGATACACCAAAGGAGAATGCTCGAAGGTGTCAGATTCTTACGAGACATCGTCAAAATCATTGAAGAAAGAGAATGATGGGAAAGCATCCCCATCATCCCATGGCAATTTCCATTGCAGGGAAAGAGCTAAGGCAAGCTCTTATTGTCATAATGACATCAAATATGGCAAGGAAATGTATAACCACTTGTGACATTCAAATGTTCATTTCGATTATGATCATGTTGTTAATGATGAACGTAAAACATGGAATCAAAAAACATGTACCTTTTGTGGATTACATAACCATACATTTTCTAAGTGTTGGAAAAGAATGGCAGTACACAAAAGGATGAGGCATGAAAGACCCTCTCAACAGCATGTAAGGAAACATGTTAAGCAGATATGGAGGAAGAATATTTATTGCAGTCATTGCGATAGAAGTGGCCATCAAAGAGCCACTTTTTGGAGGCTCCATCCAGAGCAGTTCCTTAAAGACAAAGTGTCGATGCAAGAACCAGGTGAAACAATCGTTCGACAAGAAAAACCACCACAAGGAGGCGACCCATTCACATTGATAAGTGAAAAATGGTTTCTACATATGTTAGCATATCATGGTTGTGCTTTTATAAATCATTTGTTGCATTTTAAAATGTAAAAGTAATGATGTGTTTTCCATCACTTGTTTAGCAACAATGATGTCTGGTATTATTTTGTGTTGCATGATCAACTGTGAAAGTGATGTCGTGTTTCCATCACTTGTCAAAGCAAATAGTGTCTGGCCTTATCTTTGTAAATCATGTGTTGCGGTGATGATGTGTTTTTCCATCACTTGTTGAAGCAACAATGATATGTTGGCCTTGTTTTTGTAGTTAGGGTATTGCGTTCATCTTAATGTAAACTTGACCACCGAATATGTGTTATGAACTCATGGCAAGTCTGGGATGCTTAGGTCATAAGTTGGTCATGAGAGACAATCATGCAATTTGTGAAAACAATGTACTACAGGTTGCAGAGGTTTCAAGTTTCGGCTCATCACTTAAGGCTCTGAAGAACAGAGGTGAAGAGATGGAAGCGAGACCTTTCAAGACGCTTGTGATGTAGACGAGGTACAAAGAAGTTGCAGATTATTTTTCATGCTTTTGGAGGACCAAAAGATCCTCAGTGGGGAGGATTGATCCAGGTGGCTCCAGAGACACACACAGGACAAAGAAGACTCAGGAAAGCTCAAAAATCTAAGTGTTTAGATTATGCTCAAACTAGGGCCAAAGTGTAGATCTTGTTGTCCTAATTGCGGCGGTGTGAACAGTTCGTCAATTTGAGTCGGGATGCGAAAGTTAGAAGCAGTCAAAGTTTGGTTGACTTTTTGCTCACTAGGTAGGCTTAAGGAGGCTACAATTTTGACAAAATCCATCCACCGAATTCTGTCCAACCTAGGCCATATTCCAGGCAAATTTGCAGCCTGGTTAGATTGACTCATTCGGTCAAATTTTAAAAAATTTCGAAAAGGCCTTATAACTAATGAAAATTATATATATATATATGGGACATGGTGGGCCACCACCCCCACCACCCACACCTCATATATAACATATGACACATTAAAGAGTCGGTGAGAGTTGAACCCACGGCTAGTGGGAGGGCCAGCCCCGCCCACACGGTGGCCCCACATTGAACCCATAAAAGAACACCCCATTAATACAACGTACCATCAACTGTATACCATAAAAAAGCATGCCCACAAATCACGTATGACTAATGTGTGTTCGGTTCTGCGGGAGGCATTGGGCGGGTTGCCCAATGCAGATCCGACCCCCTTTTAAATTCATCTCAGTTTCTAAGAAAACAATAACACGTAAAAAAAAGGAGGGGCGGGGTTCGACCACCCAACCCCTCCTCAACTAATGCTTATTTTTATCATTGGGCTAAACTGACTTATTGATAAGTCCGCCTAGCAAACTTATATAAACCTCATTTTTCAATGCACCCAGGTAGATGGAGGAACCAAGAGAGGGCACAGAAAATGAGGTAGTTAATTTTTTTTAATTAATTCTTTTAAGCAGGCGGAACCATGACTGAGCGAAATTTCCAAGAGGGTGAAATTTTTGCAATGTCCAAATTGGACAAATTTTATGTCTATCTTACACCTCTCAGCGACACGAACTTGATGGCATAGTCAGTTTCCTAATATGAGCAACTAATTTGTAGAGGACTCAGAGGAGGGAATCTTTGAGGAATCTGAGGGGAATCTAAAATATTCCTTGAGCCCCAGATTCTCAATTTCTCAGAATTCAAAAATTGGACAGTCGATTTTGCACTATTTGACGCCACAAATCTCATGGTACATTCATATTTCTCATTTTCTCATTCTATTATTCAGCCACTTTTCTAAGTGTAATGCAGATGCCAACATTCATGTGTGAGCAATCATTTCCATGTGATTGATGCTGTGAGATTTATGGCACGAAAAGCTTTAGCAGTTTGACATCTGCTTCTTCATATGGCCCCTGGTTGTGAGGTATATGCAGTGTGTTCATGTACTTCTTTTTCTATGCATTTTTTTGCACAGATCCCTGTTTGATACTTGATGTGGGATCTTGTTTATTACCTGTTTTCATGGTTACTGCTTGATGTGATGTGTAATCGTCTATGTGATGTACTTGTTGTCATGATTTTTCATGTTATGTTTTGATATCCCTTTGTTGTATGTTTATGGGATACTCATGTTGTCATCATGCATGTTCGTTTTGAGATCCCTTTTATGCCATGTTCGTGGGATGCTCATCATGCATGATTTTTGTGTCATACTGATAGGAGTCTTTTGATTGAGGGTTCCGGTAGTATAACATCTCTTGGAGCCACTCCTTTGTGAGGGAATTTTCCTTGTATGATAGCGACATCATCTCTTATGTACATCATCACTATTGACAACACTTAATGCAGTGGCCTACACCATCTTAACACCGGGGCCCGGAGACATAGTGCCTCCTAGATGAACTCCGTTGTCAATGACTTATGTTTTCATGTGTTGATGAATGTCATGTTCCTCTTCTTTACAACATGTAGATGTATTCATTTATGTTCTTTTAAAAATGTAATTTAACGCATCATGAAAGTAAAAGGTCTTGGAAGCATCCTTTGTCACACCCATACCTAGATCAACTATTAGAGGATCTACTACTGGCTCTTCTATTTCCTTTCCTTTCAACTCGGGAAAAATAGGTGCGGGAAGACCCCGTATTTGGTGGTTTTAATACTCTGATTTGGTGGGTGTATGAAGAAGGCAAGGTTATGAACATGTAGGCAAGTCAGAAGGAAAGCCCACCTAGTAGAATGACTCTTACGACGGCAAGCCCAGAAATACAATCAATCTGACCAGTGAGTAGTATAGATTGCCTATCAATTACTGCTACTGATTAGTGAGATTGCCTAGCGAGGTAGACTCTTCATGAGGCAAGCCCCACCCATCCGACTACGCCTCATGGCCAGTTCAAATCCATATGTGTTCCACTTTGTTCACTTGTGTATTTACCCTTTTCACCTCATATCACGTTAGGGTGTGGGTCTTTTATTCATCTTATAATACCATAATAGGATGATCCTTCTCTCTACATATGCCCATGTGTCTATTATATTGAGAGTGTAGGCATCCTTCCTGACTACTTAAGGAGGATTTCTTGTCAAACCCATAGAGTTGGGTGGGACCTCTAGATATAGATTTTTTCTTTTATTGGGTTAGGGGTAGAGTCTAAGCCTACACGTGTCTTCCTACTAGACACTCATAGTATACAAGGATATAGAAGGATCCTATCCAATATGAAAATTTTAAGGGTTGTCCCATGCCCTGTAGACTGATGATAAGCCATAATAAATCCCTATGGGGTGACTCTGCCCATCCATAGTGTTCCATTAACACATGATACACTTGTGTAACATGAGCTAGCCTTAGTAGGATCTCATGGTTGTACTCTGATATGCATGTATCCATATTTTTTGAGAGTGAAAAATTCTTTTTATACTAGCCTCATGAGTGAGTGTATCCAACTAGTATGAGCATTAGGTGCATTGTCTTATTGTGTGTAATAGGGACTAGTTCTCTATCTTTGTGGAGTTGTGAGTTTCAATTTGTTGTTATGCATCACGACTTTGCCTTATTTTTGTTAGCATGTGCCTTAATATGCTATTGTATGTCTTATACCAAGGCATCACTCACTTATAACATGCATTTCATTCTTGATGATTACTGTTGCATACTCACACATCGTGTGTTTTCTTTACTAATTTCCATTGCACACTCATATCCCACTCTATGTTTTTTCGCAGTTGTAGCATGCCTTACTTGGTCATAGCACATATGGCTGTTTGTGTTAATGTATTTTCCTCTACCCAGTTGTATTTTTTATAGTGGTTTCTCTTTTTTTCCATCTGCTTTGCTTTCCATTCTCCACCTTTGCAGTAACATGGTTCATCCAGTTCCATGCTCAAACCCACACATTGCATGAGCTACTAGCTACTTTATTGTGGCCTTCACTGGGTTACCTACATAGAGTCCTCTCTCGTTAATTCGAACTTTCTTTTCAGGATCAGAGTTATTAATAGCTAAAAGTTGTGCTTAAACACTATAAGAAGTATTGAACTAGCTAGTTGTTTTCTAACTTTAAAGGGGAAACCATTTAAGGGGGACTTATACTCTTTTTCTATTGTACCTAAGGGTTGTAATGAGAGTAGGAAGGAATAGTCCATAGTAGATAGAGCCCAATGCACAAGTATGACTGGAGGACTTACTGGCCCACATGATCTGTCCCAACAACGACAGATACAGTCCCAACAACTACACCGGCCCACATCATAGAATCCCCTGTCATTAGTTGTTTACTCCTGACTTTTGCCTCCCTTGTAACAGTGCTTGCTCCTGAATTTTGTTCATAAAAAAATATTATAATAGTTTTAATGTCTTTTTTAATTTTGTAAATTGGAGAGAAAGGGTGAGAAAACATAAAGATGTTAATAGAATTATAAAATATGGGATAATTACTTTGAAAAATAAATGCTTAATTTTACTTGAAGAATATAAGCAGAATAAATAGGTGAAGAAATTTTCTAATAATTTTTTATTTTTTTATTTCTAATTTCAATAGTCAATATTTATTTAATTCTATCCTTCTATTTCCTGGAATCAATCAAAAAGAAATATAAATATAAATTTTCCATTAGTTAAAAAATCATATTTTATTAAAGATTTTTTTTCCATTTATCATTTTATTAAAAAAATAAATATATAAATCTTTTAATACCACAACCCAAAAAAACTACTTCTATCTTACTAATATTTAAATTATTTTTGAGTTGTTACCATCAATTCTTTTTTTGATATCCATCTCATTCATTTTATTATAACCTTATCATTTCTTTATTATTGTTAAATATTCTAATTTAATTTTTAATATAATTAAAAAAGTATTTTAAATTTTATTTCATATGTTTATTTATTTTATATTATTTTTAATTATAAATATTAATGGTATATAGCTCATCCATGTAAACAAAATAAAAAGACAACGTATTATCAAATTCATTGTCTCTTAGAGACTATGAGCTAAGAAAATAAAATAAATCATAGAAAATGAAAGATGAGGTGAAGTTAAAAAGTTGGAAAGAAAACAAATTTTGGAAATTGAAAGATGGTGTTGGAGTTGAAAAGTTGGAAAGACAACAAATTTTGGAAATTGAAAGATGGTAATGGAGTTGAAAAGTAGGAAGGGTTAATGAAAATACAAAGGAAAGAGATCAAAGATGTACATACTAACTTGAGTTGAGTGGGGTATAGGGAAAACAAATTAGAGTTATGTTATCAAATTTCAATGTCCATTAGAGATTTTGAGTTAGAAAGACAAGACAAATCTAAAAAAATGAAAGATGGTGATGGAGTTGAAAAGTTGGAAAGAAAACAAAATTTGGAAATTGAAAGATAGTGATGGAGTTGAAAAGTTGGAAGGGTTAAGGAAAATACAAAGGAAAGAGATCATATATGTACATATGGACTTGAGTTGAGTGGGGTATAGAGGCAAACAAAATTATAGGAATATTATCAAAGTTCATTGTACCTTAGAGGTTATGAGTTAGAAAGACAGAACAAATGTCCAAAAATGAAAGATAGTGATGGAGTTGAAAAGTTGAAAAGAAAACAAATTTTGGAAATTGAAAGATAGTGATGGAGTTGAAAGTTGGAAGGGTTAAGGAAGATAAAAGGGAGAAAGATCAAATATTTACATATTGAGTTGATTTGAGTGGGGCATAGGGATAAAAAATATTAGAGGATTATTTTTAATAATGTAGTTAAATGCATGTGGGCTATTTTCTATTTGTATTGACTTGACTCAAGTGGGGATAAAAAATGGGGAATTTTTTCATAAAGGGAACATTACCATATTATGAGGTTTTAAGTTTTTTCTAACTTCATGAGTTGAAAAGATAGAAAAACAAAGATGATGATAGAGTTGGAAATATGTGACACAGCTACAAATAAATATGGACTCCACTTGGGGAATAAAGACAAAAAAAATAGGTGTATTTTTTTTTCAATAATTGGTGAGGAACATGGCTTTACTCATTGGTATTAATTCACTTCTATAATCCTACTTTAAGGGTATTTTCATTAGAAAAAGAAAAATTGAAAGATATGTGTCTAAAATTTATGATATGTGTATAAAATTGATGTAATATATATTAAGAAGTTAATCTATTATGCAACAAGAAAAAAAAAAGTGTAAATCTTTTTTTTTTCACAAACACCAGGAAAATTTTATTAAATAAAAATATTTTAGTTGAGGCGAAGTGTACAAAAGAGGCCCCTACCTATTATAGAAATTCGAAGAGGTCCATGCCTCGTGCTTCATACCTCATGAATTAAACTAGATCTTATGTATCCATATTTAATTTAGAAGCAATGTTGCTTCTAATATTGTTTTTCCCTCATATAGCTTCTTCTTGGTTCTTAGTGACTCAAAGGGCTATCGCTGATCTCCACTCAATGATGGGAGAGAAAAAGGTAACTAAAACAATGGGGGCTTGTTGCAAAAGAAGCTAGAAGTGATTTTCCAAACAATCATATTGATGTTGGGACTTGGCCCTTTCTTAATTCTTGAACCACATTCTATGATGCATCGAACCTCTTATTTTGTTGCATTAGAATTCCTAATGTGATTTCATGCTTCAAAGTAGAGCCAATTTCCTACTTGATAATAGTGTCCATGATAAATGAAAGGAGGATGATAGATTAGTGATGGAAGATTCATGCCATTGAAGGTAGAGGTGGAAGTTTGCATGCGTCCATCAAAGTTTGTCCAAAGAGATTGTTTATAAAACAATATAAGTAGGGGGATGGAGGAATTATTCAAAGAATCCAAGTGGAGGACCTTCTTTCTTCAAAAAGGTTCCGACATGGAACTCCATCTCCACTAAGGCTACAAGGATGTCAAAAATGAAGACAAAATAAGGGAGGGAAATTCGACTAAAGGAAGATTGGAACTAGGCTAAAATGGTGGAAGAAAGATTGTTAAAGAGAGAGAGAAAGGGACTAAACTTGTGATCTAAGCTGCATCTAGAATCCATTTGTGAATTCCAAACAAAGGCCCAAGGATGGTTAGTTTGAAATTAAATTTCGATTAATTGTTGTCCTAGAATTACTCCTCATAAAATCCTCGAGGCCTTCATTAGATGAGATGGCATTAAATCAGATCATGCAACACAAACATACGTGTATTGTCATCATTGTCCTTGTTGTGTGAGAGACGATTGCATTGGATAGTTCCATTTGCTGATATGATTTATATATGAGTGATGCAAGTTAGAATTTAAGGAATAGATTGATCATAATGATGGCCATTAATGGAAAGAACCGCTAGCTTTTCCTTGAAGCCTTATGGGCATTTGGATCAGTGATTTTGTTGAGTTCACAAAGAATATGATAGCATTCCAACTTTTCAAATTTTCCATAAATGTGTTGGATCTTGGCCAAATAAGAGGCAACTGAATATCTAATGGTGAATAGTTTGAGACCATGTGCTTAATACTCATATTGGAGTCTCCCAACACTATTAGCTTCCTTATTTTCAAGTCATTAGCTAAATTGAGGCCTTGTAATAATGTGTTCTTCCGATTGTTAGACATGGATCCAACACTTCATTCATAAGTAAAAACTACTATCCCCATGAGAGTGATTATTGCCCCTCTACACCTATATCGATGAAAAATTGTAAATCTTTTATTAATTATTATTTTATTTAATTAACACTCAAATTTTTTCTATTTTTAAAAATAAATAAACATATAAGTATTTTAATATTTAAAAATCTCGGTCCTATTATTATTTAAATTTTTTTATTATCATGTTTTTAAATTCACAAATATTAATATTAATTTTTAAATTCATAAATATTAATATTACCCAACTTATATTAATAAGATCCTATTATTTTAAATTTTTATATACTATCAAATATTTTAATTTAATTTAAATATAAATATTTTTAAATTAAATTTTATGATAATTTATTTTACTATATCAGTATATATAACTCAAAATGGGAGAAGAAAACATAAAAATAATATTCGAGTTTTAAGTTACATTTATTTCATAAATATAAAAGTAATATGCTAATTACGTCTCATTATTTATAAAAAAAAATCAAAGCTTGATTTTAAATTTAGATGAAAGCACGCAAAGACTACCGCCAAAGAAATTTTAATAAAAAAAAATTAAAATATTAAATATATATATATATATATATATATATATATATTATTCCGAGTTTTGTTATTGTGTGGTGGGTATTGATACACACGATTTATCGGATTATTTCTACGTCCTACCCAATCAATGGTCGCCACGATTTTGTTTCATCTCCACATTCCTCACCAACTCAATCGCCCAATTCTACGCAGGACTTCACATGAGAAGCCGCGTAGAGTTATAAATATGCATGCACCCCATAACACACCTCACACGGTTTTGGGATTTGAAAGTCGTTGTTTAGTGGGGAGACGGAGAATATGGCTCCTCTCTTAATAATATCATTATTGCTTCTCTGCATCGCTGCCTCTCTGTCTGCAGCAACGCCTATGAGGAATCCTCATCCTCCTCCTTCCATTTCTGAAAGCATGGTGGAGGAAAGTGAATCAATGGATGCCCACGAGCAAAGGGACGTTGCTGCCCTCTTGTCATTCAAAAGCTGCATCACATCTGATCCCTTGGGAAAGCTCTCCAACTGGACGGCCCACAACTCCCACAATATCTGCTCCTCATGGTATGGCATTCGCTGCAGGCCACACACAAACAGAGTCGTCGGAATTGACCTTCATGTAGATGAAGATGATGATTTTCATGGAGGATTAGAAGGTAGTCTCTCATCATCTCTCAGCAGCCTCTCATTGCTGCATAGCCTCAATCTTTCTGGTAACTCTTTCACAGGAAGAATTCCAGCTGAGTTTGGCCACCTGAAATCCCTGCGAGCACTTGACCTCAGCGGAATGCGCTGAACGGTTCTATTCCAGCCGAATTGGGCCGACTGCAGAAAGTGCGTTCCTTGGATCTTTCTTGGAATCAGTTGACAGGAAGAATTCCACGGAGTTGGGCCAACTTAAAGCACTAAGAGAATTGGACCTCAGCGGAAATGTGCTCGGGGGTTCTATTCCAGTGGAGTTGGGCTCGCTGCAGCAACTGGAGTCCTTGCTTCTGGAAGACAACGACTTCTCAGGCACAATACCACATTGGCTGGGTAATCTGACACACCTTACACATCTATCCATTTCAAGCCTTAATATTTCAGGTTCTATTCCTTTTGAAATATTCCGTCTACCCCTCTCTTCTTTACGTCTTAGTTTTAACCTCACAGGGAGTATACCTACAGCCATTGCCAATTTGACCATGTTGACCGAATTAAGTCTTTCTGGCATCGGAATCACTAATATACCTCAAGGCATTGCCAATTTGACTAAATTAACCTCTTTAGATTTGTCTCTCAATATGCTTACGAATCTGCCCGAAAGCTTTGCCAACTTGACCAAATTAACATCTTTAGATTTATCTTCCAATATGCTTACTAATAACATTTTTGGAACCTTGGCCAATTTCATTAACTTAACCTCTTTAAATCTTAATTATAATAAATTAAGCGGTAATATTCCTATGACCCTCAAAAATTTGGATCAGTTGACTTCTTTACTTCTCGCATGGAATAAGTTGACTGGTAATATTCCAATAACTCTAGCAAGTTTGAATCAATTAACTGCTTTAGGTCTAGCCTATAACAATTTGACGGGGACAATTCCAAGTTTTATATGTAAATTTTATTCACTGACTTGGTTAAGTTTGTCTTCAAATAAATTAAGTGGTCAAATTCCTGAAGCCATTACTAACTTAACCAAACTTGAATTTCTTTTTCTTTCTAACAATAGTTTCACAGGTGTAATACCAAGGACAATAGGAAATTTGAGAAAGCTTGAACTCCTTCACCTCTCAAACAATAGTTTGACAGGGGTAATTCCAAATACAATAGGAAACCTTCAATCATTGAAATATTTATATTTGTATTCAAACAAATTAACTGGTCGAATTCCATATAGCTTAGGTCAATTAAAATCCCTCGTGATACTTCACATTTATAATAATAGCTTTTTTGGGAGTATTCCTAACAATATCAATGGTTTAGTTTCACTTCAAGAATTAGATCTATCACAAAACAAATTAGAGGGACCAATTCCTGCTGAAGGCATCTATCATTGGACTTATTTGACTGTTTTCTCTGCTTCTTCCAACAACTTTTCTGGGACTTTGCCCTCATCATTGGCCAATTGCACCAAACTTTTGGTACTAAATTTAAGACACAATGGGTTTATAGGTGAACTTCCTCCATACCTGGCAAATTTTGGTGACTTGCAAGTTTTGAATGTTGGATATAATAAGCTTCATGGTACTATTCCTCAGTGGATTACAAGTCTCAGCAAGTTGTTTATGTTGGATTTATCCAACAATAAATTTAGTGGAGAAATACCATCTGATCTTGATAAACTTCAAGGATTTGCAATAAACAAATCTTCACAAGGGCTCAGGTATGAATATGAAATGGCAGTGGACATAAAAGGGATTGAATATATTATTCCATATGTGTGGGACACTGAGATGATATTTGATTTGTCTATGAATAATCTTACTGGAAAAATCCCTGTAAGCATAGCAAGTATGAGTAGCTTGCGATTGTTGAATTTATCTTGGAACCAATTAGAAGGGAACATACCTGCAGCTCTTGGCGACATATCTACTCTAGAAGAGTTGAACCTGGCAAAAAACAAATTATGTGGAGAAATTCCTCAAGAACTTTGTAAATTATCATTCTTGGCTTCTCTAAATCTTTCATCTAATAATCTCTGTGGGGCAATCCCAATAGGGACACAGTTTTACACTTTCACTGTGACTTCATTTCAGAATAATAAGTGCTTATGTGGGCTTGTTCTACCACCATGCAAGAAAAAGGATGAGTCAAAGAAAAAAATGGATAGAGTTAATGACAGTGGGAGCAATGATAAAACAGGATGGTGGAGCTGTGTAAATGAAAAAGTATCCTTGATAGCATTGGAAATTGGAATGGGGATCGGATTTGGAGGAGTTGTTGCTATGTTCATTGTTTGGGATAGAGCAAGGTGTTGGATATTGGGTCTTCCTCCCAACAACACACGAAGACCATTTTATGGACTCTATCGATTCCCTACATAGCTCAATAACACTTCTTTATATACATAACTGGCATATTGTATATAATTGTGTTTTTTGGTATTGTATTTGAATGCCATTTAGGCATATGCATTATCATCTTATTCAGTTTAATAGTAGAGTGTTTGAATGTAGGGAAACATCTTTTCAAGATATGTAAAATAGAATTCAAAGAGTTTATTTGAATTTCTATTAATTATTGAAATACAAATATATATGTAAAGCATGAATTGGACTATCTCGATGGAAATCTCATGCTCATTTAAAATTCCTTGTATCAAATGAATTTATGGTTCACTTCACTTAAATGTTTACACCTTGATTTCAAATGTTTATTTTCATACAACTTCCACATATTTCTAATTTAATAAAGACTATATCTTATTTAATATTTAATAAAATACATTCTTCCACTCTAAATTAGCCTAAAGGAACACATATTCTTCTCTATTTTATTTTAAAGGAACACATAATCTTCTCTAATTTTTTTTAAGAACGTGTTGATTATCCCTAACATGAGAATTGTTTATGTTGCTAGCTACAAGAATTTCAATATAAATTTGTTAATAATTTTTTAGTTTCTAAAGAACTTCAATAGATGATTTCAATTTCTTTTATTTTTTCCCCAATTATATCTAAATCAATGTCATGATTTCTAGCCACTCTTATACTAGAACAAGTTACTCTTAATAATATCATTTCAGCTTCTTGAGTTTTGGAGCATGTTGCTTTGAAATATGTGTCCAAAACTCTATTGTATTCTTATAAGATTTATGGTCTTCATTTTGGGTGAAAAATGAAATATTTGAAAAATATAATTATTAGTTTGTTGAGTATATTCTTGAATTTTGAGTGAATATCCTCTTAGTGTGCATAGATAATATTCCCTCTCTACAAGATATCTAAGGGCATATGTTGCAATAACATAATGGATTAGGTATTTTTAGCCATGCTCAGTGTCCCAGAGACCAATATAGCCCAATCTCTTCAGATTTGGTAATGGTGGTAGTAATGGATATTGTGATGTATTAACAAACATGTGCACACCTTGTAGAAAATAAGGTAAAATCCAAACACTCATAATATGTGATACATGTATGTTATGTTTATAAATGGCGCATAAGTTTCACTATTTTTTTGCTCTTTTAAAACATTGTATAATTCCTATATTTATCATTTTCTATTTTTAAATATTATATTGTGAATTATTATAAAACATATTCAATTCATTAATATTCAATATTCAATTAACTAAATATCTAGATAATAAAGATTTCAAGAATGACTGTATCCTTTACACGAATCTGAAATTAAACCAAATAAATGAAAATTATAAATAAATAAAAACCATAAACGAAGAATCACCACTATGTAGTAATTTCCAAAATTACAAACATAATATTAAAATTCATTACATTAAACTATTAAATAATTTCCAAAATCACAAACATAATATTAAAATTCATGACATTAAACTATTAAATAACACACATCTTAAGCTAAATGGACATCACATCAAACTATTAAAAATCACACATCTTAAGCTAAATAGATTATGGAATATAGAAGCACTCATTGACCATCCATAATTATTCTACTCAAGTATCATTGATAATATGTAACTATAACATACTAATGGTAGTTTCTATATACACTGTCATTTAAAATTTAAAAGTGTGTCGAGAAAGACTAAGTCAACACATAATGTATTATTCGAAAAGCTTAATAAGAGATATTAAGCGGTTATATCAATAACAAAGAATGTACTAAAGCACTTATGGAGCATGATAAAATATATAGGAATCCTCTTTATTCACAGGTGCCGAAAGAAGAAGGAATGTGTTCATATTGTATGTTATTAAATAATGCTTATTACATATGTTATTTCAACCAAAATAGAATAAAATTAATCATTAAAATCATATAAATGTATATATCTTCCTAACATGAATCAAATAACTAGTATTATGGATCTCATAATTTCGAGTCACATTTTTATACCGGATCATAATTATTTTGAAAATATTATTTTAGCTTGTTGTATGTTGGAGTATGATGCTTTGAAAAATGTGTTAAGAAAGTATTTTTTATAAGAGTTGAGGTGAAAAATGAAATGTTTGTAAATTGCAATTATTAATTTTTTTTAGTATATTTTTGGATTATGAGTGGATATTTTCATATTAAAGATAGATGATATTCCCTTCTTAAAAGATAACCAAGGGTATGTGTTGCAAAACATATTGGATTAGGTAGTTGTAGCCATGCTTAGTGTCTCATGAATGAATATAACCTAATCTTTTCAGATTTGACAATGGTAGTAGTAAAAAATATTATGTCATATTAACAAACATGTGCACACTTCGTAGAAAAAAGAGTAAAGTCCAAGAAATCATAATATGTGATGTGCACATATATCATGTTTATGAATGGGCCATAACTTTCAATATTTTTCACTCTTTTAAAACATTGTATAAGTGCTAAATTTATCATGGATTATTACAAAACTAGTTTACTCCATTGTTATTCAATATTCCGTAAGCTAGATACTTACATATTGCATATTTGATGAATGGCTATATCCTTTACATGAATTTTGAGTTGAAATAGATAACTAAAAACCATAAACAAATAATCAGTACCATTTCGTAACTTTCAAAAGCGCAAACATAATGTTTATAATTCATTACATTAAACTATTAAAAAGTGCACATATTAAGCTAAATAGACTATGGAATATGGTTGTAAATAAAACACTCATCACCCATCCATAATGATTATAGTCAAGTGCCATTTATAATATGTGGCTATAAAATAATAAGAGTAATTTATATATGGAATATCCTTTAAAATTTAATACTTTTTATGAAAAAACTAAATCAATGCATATTATATTATTTGAAAATCTTGAAGAAATTACATTAAATGGTTATAGAAATAAAAAACAATGTACTAAACCATTTGTGAAACATAGAAAAATATACGAAAATCCTTTTTATTCATAGGTTTTTTTAGAGAGAAAAAATATATATATATATATATATATATATATAGAGAGAGAGAGAGAGAGAGAGAGAGAGAGAGAGAGAGAGAGAGAGATTCCTAGCACAAATCAAATAACTGACATATATATATATGTGAAACTAACACATAGAAAATCATTTATTAACTTAATGGTGTATTGCATGGATTTCACAACCTTGAACACAAATTCTCAATATGATAATGAAGCCTCCCATCGTCTCAAGAAAGATTATTGGAATTTGTATTTTTTGATTGTTTAGTCCCTTCCCTAATTCTAGACATATGAATATGTTTACCCCACTTGATGTCTAATACTCAAACAAGGTCACCTTTGTTACTTTCATATTTCAGTCTTTGGTCTTGTTTAATCCATGGTAGGTTTCTTGTCTAGGAATTTTCTCCTTCCCATAGATTAACCCATGTTTTTTTTCTTGATCTACTCTACTTATATTTGTTAGAGATTACTTATTGAGATTATCAATGCCCAAATTATCATTTTGTGTACATATACGTGTTGAAAAGGTTAAAAGTTATCTTTTCCTCTCCTTGTTTCTCACTAACATATGATCTGCAGGTCCTACAAGTAAATACATGCCCATATATGGTGGGTAAGTTGATCAAATGGCCTTTTACAAATGAGAAAATCATAGATCTACTAAAGATCAACAAATTCCTAAATTTGACCCATAAATAAGAAGTTGGGAACTCCAAATTTTCCTTAAGGGATATTTATCATGCCTTTCACAATATGCTTCAATTTTCTTATAAATGGCCTCTTTTACACTTTTCTTAGGTTCACAAAAAATTATTTGGTCTCTCGGGTCTTGCCAAAACTCTATCATATTTTTTCAAAACATCAATAATTAGTCACCCAAACCACTTATATTTAAAATTTTCATTATCAACCTCATAGAAATTACATACCCTCATAATTTCCCCCTTATAATTGGTCAAATTTGTCCCATTTTTTATTAAAATTCTTCCCATTCTTCATAGTTGAGTTTGGATCTTCTTCTTTTCCCTTGTGCATATTTATTATATTCTCTCAACCCCACTTTAATGAAGGGTTATTAGTGCTAACTTCTAGGGATAGCACCTCCCAAACAAGGGCTAATTTTATCTTATAGTTGGTATTATTATAGGTAGGTTGTGTGTGTGTATGTGTCTGTTGTTTTGAAGACTTATTTTTTTTAAAGGAAAAAGGGTAGATTGTTTAAGGAATGGAGTTGAACATTCTATCCAATGATTTCCTTCAACAATTCCTCATATATTGGTAAACATAGGAGGCGCTTATTTACCTATGAGCCAAATGTATCTAGGAGGATTTTTATTTTTTCTTAATAACTTGACACACACATATGGTATGACCCAACATTATCATGAAATTGTACTCCTTCCATTTATCCAAGTGGACATGTGCATTCCTATCATCCTTCCAAGTGTTTATGTGACATGACCTACAATGTTTGACATGTTACCAACTCATATCCCAATAGGAGACTTATTTCTAGAACTTGAGATAATATCTTAGGAATATTATGACCCTCCTAAGGGATCCCCATAATCTCCCTCTAATTGTGACCTCTTTAGCTACTAACAATGAACGCATGCCTGCACATATATGCCTCCTTCCTATACAAGAGAAGGATCATTTGGGTCCCAAACTTTTCTAAGGATTTTCCTAAAATTTGAGGTATTTTCTTCAATGAGTTATCATGAAAGTCCTAAAATGTGTGTCCAAACCACTTTCATAATAAAAAAATGTTCATTAAGATAGATTCCTCTTATCCAATGATCAATTTGGTTACAACCTCTTTGGTAGTTTGGCACAATTGACAGGCTACCCCCACATTAGATGGTTCTATGTACAAGGTAGTTAAAAATGGAAGGAGAAATGAGGGACATGGGTGCATGCCCTCTTAAGACCACCCAAATGTTAGCCTCTCTCATAAAACAATAATAAATCCAAAAATAAATAAATTAATTAAATATTCCAAGTTAGGAATTTGTGCCTAACTCTTGGGTTGTTCCTCTAAGATAGGAGTTAGTTTAGGTAACTCCTATATTGGTGTGTGTCTGGTGAGAAATTATCTCAACCAAAGGAGAAATTATCTCAACCAAAAGTGTCTAAGATAGCACGCACTATCTTGAGAACATTGTCTCTCATCTATTTATTTGTAACACTATATTCATTTTTTTTAATGAATGGAATGAGAGATAATACATGAGGAAGCATGAAGCTTCAGCCTTTTTCCGCCAATATTGTGTGTCTGGTTTTTATGTGTGATTTATATATTTGTGTGAGTTAATTTCATTTTTCAATATGTGGTATCAGAGCGCACGGTTCACTCTTTGGAATTAAGAGAGTGAGAAGCTTTATTTGCAGTTGTGTTGTTGATTGTAAGGAAGTGAATACCTGTACGTGTTCAAAACAATGAACCCAACGCAATGAATGGAATGAAAATGTGAGACAGAATCCCTGAGGCTTCTGCCTTTTCCGCCTATATTTTTGTCTAGTTTCGTATCTATGTTTACTGCAATATGTTTCTGAATTGTTTTAATATGTATTATGTGGTACCAGAGCTAGATCTCTGAATTGTTTTAATATGTATTATGTGGTATCAGAGCTAGATCTGAACCTGTGTTGTGAGGAGATGCATCTGGATGTTAACCGGGCTGTTGCAACCTGAGTATTCTGTAATAAATAAATGCTTCAACTGCTTCGGTTTTCTGCGCGGCCAGAACGCCTCTCTTCATATGCAGTAGGGTCTCGGAGAATTACTATCTGTTTAGCGACAAGATAGTTGTGTTCCTCTCTTGGGTAGACTTTATGCTAGCTGTTACAGTTTCGAGCATTGATCGGCGACTCTACTAATATTATACTTTTGCCTTCGATATATAGCAGCTCCTCCATTTCTTTGCACTGGGTTACGTCCAGCGTCTGTAATTTGCAAAACCCAATTCCTGGGATTCATATCTCACATTTTTTTTTCTCTTCCGGTCCGATCAAAACTCGAATAGCAAAGGGACTGGGCCATTGGCTCAACACCTTCACCTGCTCTTCCCCTTCGCCCATTCTCGGCACCTAAAAATAATATGGAAATTATAGGAAGCAGGCAAGTATGAATGAATGACTAAATGCCCTTGCGTGCTTGCAGAAATTCTGTTGGATTACCCAGTATTCTGAGTATCTATCAGCGATCTCATCAATCGTCAGCAATCTCATCTGCTCGAGGACCGTGTTTACCGAGCCGCATTGGGTTGGTTTGCTGTTGAGCCAGAGTGGTATGATTCCAAAATGAATGGACTGGCCCAGGCAGAGGCCCAGCGTGTTACTGTGTTTGTACATCATTTGGAGACGGGCTGCTCGATTGTCTAGACGAAATCGACGAAGATCAGCTTCCGTTCGCAGTCGGTTCGAGTTTACAGGAGAAGAACCGGTGTCTCTGCTGAATGTGAGGTTGGATGCTGCGGTATTAGAGACTCTGCCCATCTTTCTCTATAAATCGCATAATTTCGCAGATGGGTTGGAGTGCGCAGTTTTCCTCTGCGGAGTAATAAGGTATTCAATCACGGAGTCGAAACTAAAGATAGCGCAAAGATATGGAAAAGAAGGCATGCAGGCCAAAACTGTGATATTGTTCCGAAAAAATCGCCACACCGAAAGCCCAAATCATGAATAGAACGAGAATCCTCCAGTTGTGAGATGGAATTTCATTTAAAATCTCAGAAACCTGCAAAGCATAAGCGTAAGCTAAATTAGAAAGCTCCAGTAATTCAGCCTCCTGAATATTGAGTGAAAATTGTTCGTTAGATGCATCCACGGCCTCCTGCAACTGATAGTCAAATTTGCCATCCGATTGTGCAAAATCGGTATGAGCAAATATTCTCTCCTCCTGGGATCGTGCAGAAACAGTGACCAGAGCCATTCTTTCTATTCGGCAAGCAAGAGAAATGTTCAGGAAAGATCGATAGATTAAGGACGAAGGCCAACCAGAAGATAAACTAGTCAACATCATCAACACTTTTTGTATCACTTGTAGATAAACGAGCCAGCGAGAGTGAACGCTGAGTTGAGGAGCTCACCAAACTGTTGGTTGGCACAACACGAATTCCGCTCTCCCAAGTCTTAGACGAACTCGGATTCGAAGAAAAGACGGAGTGAACTCTGAAGCTTAAACGTCCCTCCAGCAGTACGAAAGGGTAAGCTTGAATTCCTGATTTGTGCATTAGAAAATCAACTGTCTCCGTCTTCATTTAGTCTTGTTGCGCAACTACTTCTGACAAGCAAGCTCCTGTTAAATATGAGAACAATTTTTTTTATCAGAGGTCATTCTGAATTCCCCTTGTTCCACGCATTTGCAAGCCATTCCCATCAAAATTTATAATGTTGTTGCTGAGATTTTTATTGGTTATATTCATTATCCCCATCTGTGGATCAGAGATGGGTACAACCACATCCATTTAATTTTATTGAATCAAACCGTTTTTTATCTGCAAAAACTAGTCGACAGTGTCATCTCAAAAACGATTACTTTAGAGAATATAGTGTAAGTTTGAGAATCATACGGTGGCTTGAGTGGTAGAGTAGTGACAATATTTGCATATAGTGTAAGTTTGAGAATCATACGGTGGCTTGAGTGGTAGAGTAGTGACAATATTTGCAGGTCACACACCAAAAATTGGAGCAGAACACTGGTATCCCACTTACTAGTGTCGAAGCAAGTTCTCACCCATGTTTTTTTTTGGGAGTCATAAGGGTGAAGACTGGGATTAATTTTGTAATAAGGTTGATGTTTTAAAAGTTTTTGGAGGGATAAGGTGCATTAAATGTTTTACACTGAACTATATTTTGAAAGAGATTGAGTTGGTGAGAATCCAATTTTTTTGAAGACAATTTGCCTCTTAGAAGTTCTCAAACTTTGTGCTTGAGAAGTTTTAATGAAGATGTTGTAAAGATGAAAGGTTGATGTACTCAAATACTTAATACAGACATTTTTGTGGTGTTGCAGTGTCCTAGATCCGCCCGAAATTATAAGGGGATCATAGGTACACCATGTGTATTTGTGATGACGAGTATTTTTATGGCTTCATGTTTTTGCTTTTCGATCTGTGTCTAGTTGTGACACATCAATAATTTCATCTAATATCGCATACATAAAGCAAGCACAACACTTGTAATAAAATAGCTTCAAGGAAGGATAATCAAGATCAACACTACAACAAATAATCAAAGTTTTCAACATCGGCATTCTACCTCAACAAACAAATTCACTCAAATACAATCAAGTTCATGAATCTGCAAACTCCAACATTTCAAGGCAAAGTCTACATCAACATTATTGAACTTGTAATCAAACTCAAATTACATTGATTTGTAAGGGTGCATTCTCGGTTGAAATCGACACCCAAGCCTTGAATTGAGTCAAATTGAATTCATTGCAGTGAGTCATTGAAATCATTGTAATCTTTTTTGGGTGCATTTTCGACAGTGTTCGACACCCTTCCTTTAAAGCACAATCAAGTGAGTCCATGAGTTTTAACTCCAAATGAAACAAACAACAAGTTCACATCTCCTGCAAGCGAGCATGAGTATTCATTCAAGCAATTTGTGTCAAAATAGTACACAGTTCAAACCTTCAAGCGAGCCAGAGTGAAGTTCATTACAGCAACGATCAAAGTAACCAAGCAAGTTCAACTCTAACACCAATCAAGCAAGTTGAGATCGACATCAAGCGAGCGTGGTTATTCATTCAAGTGAGTGTGAAGTCATTTATGCAAATACGATCATCATCAATCGAAAAAGTTCTACAACTCTAACAAGTGTTCCTAGCAAGTGTAATAAGCAACAAATCAAGCGAGCATACCATTCAAGTTCCATAGCAAGCGAGCCTGTCATTCAAGTAACAAAATCAAGTGAAACAATTAAAAGCACGACATCTACAACAAGAGAGCCTGATTTCAAGTGAGCAAGTTCCGATGGCGCAACATATTCAGTTGTTACACATTCTTCATAGTTTGATCATCTCCAGTGATGAAGACATGGTGCACATCAGCAAAGAAACTCTTGTTGATCTTTCACGGCATCTACAACAAACACATGAAACCATTGAGTTTCTTCAACTAGATTCGCAACTACAAAGAGATGAGCTGCAACAAAAGAGTGCTTCTTCCAAGTCATTCAACCATACAGATGAAGATAATAATGTTGATTCCACATCACTCATCCAAACAACTTCAAGTGTCGAAGTTGTTCATGGTCAAATTCAAATTTCTTCCAAACCCATCATCAAGCCCTGGGAAGAGATTCAAAATAACAAGAATCGACGAGGCTTAGGATATGTCACTGATGACACCAACTTACATATCCCAGATTATTCCAAGCCAATTAAGTTTGTGAGTGCAGGATCTCTTGAACAACGCACCTCAACAAGTTCTGAAAAAGTTGCAGACGAACAGAATTGCACGCAATCTGAAGTTGAAGTCCAACCGAAATGTTCTCATTGTCAAAGAACCGGTCATATGGAAGATCAGTGTTTTGATCTCCATCCTTGTCACCATTGTGGCAAGCCCAATCATTCCTCAGCAAAATGTCTCAGAGAACAAAAATCAGCCAGATTGACGATACATTATGAATGGATCGATCCTTGGGAATGGTCATCCATAGTCAAACGGTTATCTCAGTTCTACAACCGACTACAATCACACATAGTACAGCCAGCAGTGAATCGATGAACGAGGGAGTACAACAGTGAAACGCTCCTACACCTGAAGGGGGGGAGTTCAAATATATTTTGGAGAAGATTGTCTCTCCTTTCAGATGACAAAGGGGGGAAAATGTCAATGAAATTAAGAAATGGTTGTCAGACTGAAAGTCTCGACAACCTCAGCGAAGTAGCCAGTATCAGCCAGTGGGCATTTGTCATCAGCAGTGAGCATCAGCAAATTCGCCAGTGGGCGATCGACAACCTAAGTAGCAGTGAGCATCTTTCATCATAGCAAAAGCAACATTGAGTTGTTTTTCGACATCTTCAGCCAGTGGGCGATCATCATCAGCAAATACGCCAGTGGGCGTTCATCAAAATTGTGTCAGTGGACACTGGATGCTGTTTTCAAACAAAGGACAGTTGGATCCTTTTGTGGCTTGGCATGTGATGGAGTTGTCAAGCAACATTCAGAAATGAATCAAGCATGCAGCTGATTCATGTTCTCTTCAGATTTGAGTTTTTTCCAGCATCTAGTTTTGGCGGTTTTTTTTCAGGCAATGTTTTTGAGGATCAACATGAGAACTTGGAAGATGGTTCCTCATTCTTATTTTGGATTTATCATTGAAGGGGGGAATGTTAGCCTCTCTCATAAAACAATAATAAATCCAAAAATAAATAAATTAATTAAATATTCCAAGTTAGGAATTTGTGCCTAACTCTTGGGTTGTTCCTCTAAGATAGGAGTTAGTTTAGGTAACTCCTATATTGGTATGTGTCTGGTGAGAAATTATCTCAACCAAAGGAGAAATTATCTCAACCAAAAGTGTCTAAGATAGCACGCACTATCTTGAGAACACTGTCTCTCATCTATTTATTTGTAACACTATATTCATTTTTTTTAATGAATGGAATGAGAGATAATACATGAGGAAGCATGAAGCTTCAGCCTTTTTCCGCCAATATTGTGTGTCTAGTTTTTATGTGTGATTTATATATTTGTCTGAGTTAATTTCATTTTTCAATACCAAATTAGGTATTGTCCACCCTCAACTCACTGAATGGAAAAAAATTATGGGGGTTGGTATTTGTGGGTAGTTGATATAAGAAAATGAGCTCACCAATTTTGAGATCATCAAACTAATAATGGTAATATCAAGTTGCTCACTACCTTATGGCCTTGGAAAGGTAATCTAAACTAATTCCTAGTCTTAATCAGAGTCTAAAAAGGCTAGTGATGAATGATTTGTGAAAGAAAACTAAATTCAAAAGCCAAAATAAATTTAGAAACCTACAACCATACCATTTAATATGTATAGAAGTTATGAGAGAAAGAAGTCTGTTTGTGCCTCAAAATGCTTGAAAATAAAGCTCAAAATTTCCCAAAAACTGGTTTGGGTAAGTTAAACATGGGTTGAGTGGAAAATTTGAGGCATGGAAATTCAATTCCATCCCTTTAGTAAGCTACTATAGCTATGAAAAAATGTAAACCAACAATATGGAAATCAGTTAAAAAATAAATTCCTTAAATTCTAGTGATTTCAAGGTTGGTTTTAAAGTCACGTAGGTGTTAGAAATTAAATTTATGAGAATTATAAACTTAATACGACACTTTATTGTGTTAATATGTAGGTGTTCGCTTGTGTTAAATGACTTTGTCAAGTACTAGCAATGAGGCTAACACTTAAAATTTCTAAATGTGGAAAGTGATTTTGATTTACCAACCCTTAAGGGAAAGGATTTCGAACACTATTTATCATTCATAAAATTACTAAAACAAAGGCTAATTATTATGCCTTTTGTATTACATAAAATAAAAGGTTTACAAAAACATTGGAGGCCTAATGAAAGGATAGAAAATTTAACCATGTATGATTCTAATTTTTTATCTAGTTAATCAACAAGAAAAGGCTATTAATCCATTATGAATGTAACCCATTTACATTCACACCTTTTATCTTGCAACATGATCTACCTAGTATAAAAGGAGTGAATTGGCATACATCACTTAGTTAGAACAATGAGTGCCCATGTAGTTCTAAGAAGCACGGTTTGACCCTTTCTTGTCTCTAGTTATTTTAGGATCTCAAAGCCATCGTTAAATCCTTAGGCCCCCCAACGTTAAGGCCCTAATAACAATTCAGTATGATTTTATTAGTTATGATTAGGTCAACCTATTGGTATGTTAAATCGTGTCACTTAATCTCCTATTTATAATAAAGGAAATCCATATGTATAGGTATCTTATATTGTCTTGTGCATTGGATCCATTGTAAATTGAGGTTTACCCCTAAAAGTGGATTTTTATTCATTGATATTTTATCAAAGGAACTTGGTTCATAACAATTGGCATCAAAGCCTATGATCATTAGGTTTTGATCCTTTAATCAAGTCATTTTTTCATTTTTGTTCTAACATTTTCTATAAGAAGTTTGAGATAGAAAAAATTAAGGTTACTAAGGAAAATATTAGGGTAAATGTGGTCAAACATTCAATTTTTGATTAATTTTATTTCAAAGACATATTGTTTGTAAGATAGAACTTATGATTAATCTTGAAATCCAATTTAAATGGTTCATCTTGGAACTTTTGCTATAAATTTGCTTATAGGAGGTTTCAGACATTAGAATATGAAGATATTTATGAGAGATATCTAGGTATATATATATTTAAAATTTCAAATGATATTTCATTATACTCTCAACTATAATCTATAGAAGATAGGGTTTGTGACTAAGGTTGAAATGAGTTTTAAAAGTCATCTTGGAATTTTTCCTATAACTTTTTTTTATGAAGCTTTATACTATGAAATTTTTATAATCCTAAGACATAGAGAACCATATGTGGGATTGTTTTAAGATTTTGAATCATTATACTTTATGTGACATATATTATGTAAATTAGTCTTTGAATCATCCTAAAATTACTTTCAAACAAGTCATTTCAAAATTTTGCTATAAATATTGTTTGGTCAAGTTTTAGATTATGAATTTATTGGACCTTAATAAGACATATTAAATTAATATAGGTGAAAATTTCAAACTTATAAGAGCTCAAATTTCATAGATACCATCCAAAAAAGCTTCAAATTGCAATTTGAAAGGTTGCCACTTACAATTGGTATAAAATTTGATTAGAAGATCTATTTTTAGTGACTTGAAAATTATGATAAATAGAATTTAAAGAATATTATTAATATTATCCCACATGGCTAAGTTTGTTCTCAAAAATCATACGCCAATTAGACCTCTGGAAATCTCATCCACAAATCATGAAGAAAATTAAGAAAAGCATAACCAACTATCCATATTAGAGAGCATATTTAAGGAAATGGAGGATAAATGTATTGAAAAAAATTCACATGTCACATGCTCAAAAAGTGATTAGAGAAGATATGGATCAAAATAAGGACAATCAGAAAAAGGAAAAGTTGGAACAAAAGATATATGGAAAGTTGGAGTAGATGGAATAGAACATTATAGAAGCACTAAATGGAAGGTTCCATAAAGTTCATAATGTGATTTAAAATACTCATGAAAATAAAGTTATTCTTCATGTTGAAAAACTACTATTCCAATAATAAGAATAAGTTAGGTGGATTTAACTCCAATAATGGAGTTACTTATGGATGATTTCCTAAAGGGATCAACCTTCCAATGTTGAGTTAAAGAATTTTGATGGAATAGAGGTCCTTACATAGATGAATGAAATTGGGCAATAATTTGAGTTGCATAATGTTATGGATGATAAACAAAGGATTTCTTTAGAAACTTTGTACTTTGAGATAAAACTCTATCAATGTTGTTAATGGGAAAATAAAAGGAGACCCAATTCATATCATTATACTTCGAGTTTATTTATAAGAGATTTAGAATAAATCTATGGAAAAGTTTGCAAACAAGACTACTATAGCCAATTGAATAGAATCATGCACTTAGGTGATATTGAAGACCATAAATCATAATTTTAGGTATTGGCCACAAGGGTGTATAACATAAGCAATGAAAATATATTGGAAGCTTAGATGGGTGAATTAAAATAAGACATTAAACATTAGATTATCATATAACATCCTAAAAATATTATGGAAACTATGCAATTTTCACATCATATTCAAGCTAAGAACATGGCTACACAAAAGTATATCATTGGGGCATATGTAGGAAGTAGGAATTGTTTTCGGGTTCATAAGACAACTCTCCGTCAAACTACTCAAATATCAAAAAATAAAATGGAGGAAAAAAAGAGAAAAAAAAAACTATGTTATAGCTTTAACAACAAATGGATAAAAGGGAAAAAAAATCAGAATTAAAATCATTCACCTTGGAAAATAATGATGAAGAGGAAATGGAGAAATCTACACAAATGGATGAGGAAGAACTTGTGAAATTGAAAGAGCTGGGAATGTATTGTAGTTTAAAGTATGAAGTGTATATATTCATAAATCATATTATTTGTAGATAATGATGGGATCCAAAACTTTTTTGAACGTGGTTTAATACTTAGTTAACCCATGCCCAGATCCCATTAAAGTAATCTAGACCCAATTCACATCCAAATCTATGAACATGAGATGATTATCACTAACCTCCACCATTAGCTTGCGAAGATACCAACACAATAAAAAACATTACTGAGTTTCTATTTCTTTTAAAATAAACACACTAAGGTTCTCCTTCAACAAGAGAACCATAAAACATGGCTCCCTAAAAATATTTTCAAAAGTGCGTCGATGAAAAAAGTTTCTAGGTGTGATTGGTCAATGGAGGGAAGGGTCCACTATCGTTGTGCTTTCCATGTGGACAGAATTTTAAGATGAAACATAAAGTCATGAAAAGTAATTGAAAACTAGAGTTTAGAGTTTCCCTGAAATCTTGTACCCCTCCAAGATATGCAACAACTTCCCATATGGAAAACTTGACCTTAAAGACATAACTCTATATAGAGTGTGACTCTAGATAGTATTTGGTAGATTTGTAATGGTAGTCTCCTTATCCCATTTCATTCAGACAAATGCCACCTTTGGGAGTTAAGAGCCAAAAAATAAATATATTCTTAATGTAAACCTTACACACTAAGAATTCAGAAAGGCTCATGCTTATGTAATGGCTAAAAGGAAGAAAAAAAATAGATATCATTCAATATGACAAGGTCTTGATTAAAAATTGTTAGGGGACAAGAGAAAATTAGTTATAGGTGGAAAGAACTAGTTCATGGCTCGAGCTTGGGGGATGATAGGATAATATTCCAATTCTCCTTCATATTAAAAAGAAATGTAGAAAGATGTCCACATGGGGTAGCTCAAGCGGCAAGGGCCGTGGAAATGAAGTCTCACCGAACCGGAAGTCTTGGGTTCAAATCTTGGGCTACCCCTCCCCCGTAGAGGGGTACATAATGGACATGTAAATCAGAGAGTCCCGCCCCAGCCTACAAAAAAAAAGAAATGTAGAAAGATAGGGAATGCATTCATATTTAACCCAAGGTAGCTTGAAGAGGAGTTTAAAAAAATTATTTTGAGAGTGAAAATTTTTCGAAGTAGGGACCAAAGAGTCAATTCATTAAAGAAAATAAATTTGGGTGCCACTATCTACCTGTAGCAAACAAAAAGAGAAATTTTGGTAAGGACTTGGAGGACATAGATGTAGAGTATGTAGGGATGTTTGAGTGGAATGAGGAATATAAATTGAAGTTCATATATCTAAGAGACAAAAGAAGGAGATTATTCGATAAAAGGGAAGCAGAGTAAAGAATGAATATTCTTGTGGTATAATTAGAAAGAAAAATGAAAATACTATTTTTTACATTAAGATGCAAATTACAAGAAATACATTATGTAATATGGGAGATGAGGAATGGAGCAGGGGGAAATTTAAGTAACTTTAAAGAGATAGCATAATTGAAACTAACATACTTCAAGGCAATATATAAGGAAATTGAAAGGGTTATTAAGTGGAGATTCCAAAGTTTTACCTACTTTTCTAGCCTGGTTTTTTAGGAGGATATAAATGTTGATGGAGGATGTAACTAAAAAGGAATTAAATTTTGTTTATCATTTTTCAAAAAAGATATGAGTCTAGCTTAGATGGGTAACTATTGATTTTTTTATTGGCTTTCATCCTCTTATAGCGGATTATATTTAAAAGTTGGTGAAGAAATCATGAATATTTGGTAAGATTCTATGATACCTTAATTCTCCATTTATAACATTAATCATAAGTCATTTCATAAAAATGAACCTATCTTGTTGCATAATTGTGACTATAAAATGACTGCAATGGTGTCGGTGGTCTACTATATCAAAAGTGTTTTCTTAACTATATTTTTCTCAATAAGAATTTGCTTTCATCGGAGGGGAGGATGATTGAAAAGATATAAGGGGAACTCAAGATGGAATACACACAATTAAGTTGAAGAATTACCGAACAATAGTGGTATAGCTAGACTTATCAAAGGCTTATTAGAGGACTAGTTGGTTAAATATTAGTTTAATGTTGTTTCATGTTGTAACACACCCAACCCTATAATGTTTCATTAGGGTTGTGGGGAGTAATTATACCTGAACTCTAAGGTCTATTATGAATATGGAGTTATAAAATTTCCTCTTTCCTTCATCACCTCAAATCACAATTTCTATACCACCATCATCTTTTTGTTATCAAGAGATTTCTGACAAAGTAAATCTCATCTTATGCTAAGCTCCAAGAACAAAGTTACACTCATTTGAACTTACCTCTAAAGGGCCACCTTTTGTCGTTGCGACAAACACCATCCAAACCTTTTCCTATACTTAAATTTTGGAGCCTAATGTGGATCTTGCAATCATTCATTCTGTAGTCACTTCTTGGTCAGTTTATATTATATTATGTCTTTGAGCTCCCTTCTTGGGTTGTAAGTGTCGAAGCCACCTACTCACCCATGCTTAGTCTGTAATGAATTCATGAGCCCATTCTTTCACACAAGCTTGAACTGGACTAATGCGATCCATCAAGATAGTGCATGTGCAATGTACAACCCATGTCGACAGTCAGTGCGCACTGTCATTGACAATCTCTCACTTTTGGTTGTGTGTATACTTCTATTTCGGTGAGTTTTTCAAAATATCTCTTATGCGCACCTTTTTTTTCACAGGTGTCATTTTCATGTTTTTCAACTGTATCTTTTTCTCTCTTTCACTTTAATTAGTGTTATTTTCATGTTATATTTTCTTTGGCATATGTTTCTTTCACTGTCATGCACATATCGCAAGTGTTGTTCTCACTTTTCTTTTCATATAGAAAATGTCGTATTTTATCATGGCAAGCATCATGCATCATATAAAAGTATTTTTGGTTTATTTCAAGGGGTAATATATGTGTTAATGAGTTTTTCTTATCATTTAAACATATATCATACTCATTCCCAAAGTTTTAAGCACTTTCACACAAGTGTCATCACTATCGTCGCAAAGTGTATCTTTAGTGTAACACTTAGAGTGAGTTCTCGCAATGTTCTCTCATTGAGGAACGTATGTTGTTCATGTGTTTTGAGTTTCTTGTGTTGTACCATCAAGTGACATAAGTGTGTGATCATGAACAATTCTTGTTCTTTTTCAACTTCATCTCATTGATCCCACACTTATTCAAAACTAAGAAAAATCCCTGACTGGTACACTCAACCTCATCAGCCCACTTCATAGCTGTATTCCTCAAGAAATAACCTTACCTCTTGGAACTACACAATGCATAGTATCTACCTCTCAGAACTACACACTGCGTAGCCTCATTGCTAAGTCCTATTACTTTATCTCGAGAACTGTGCATTGTGCAGTCTCAGTGCTTAGTCCTAGTCCTTCAGCTCTAGAACTGTGCAATCCTTGCCTCTAGCCAAACTTCTCTACGCACTGCGTAGTCTCAAGCATTAAGCCTTAGCCTTGATCTCTTGAGCTACACAACTGTGGAATCCCTTGGCCTCTGTCCCCCTAGAACTGAACATTGGGAAACTTTAAGCCTTAAGCCTCAATATTGAGCTCTTGAATCCCTCAACTATGAAATCTCCCAACATGTTCTCCAGTTTGAACTTCACATTGGGAAATTTCAGGCCTCAAGATTGGCCTCCTAAGTCCCTCAAATATGCATTCACTCTGCTTAGGCCTTCAGAACTGGGCACTGCATAGTCTCAATCCTCAAGCCTCCAGCTTGAGCTATTGAGTCCCTCAATTGTGTAGTCACTCTACCCAATCCTCCAGAACTGTGCATTGCGCAATCTCAAACCTCAGTCCTAAACCTTGACGTCTAGAAATGCAAAATCCCTAATTCAACTCTGAGCTAGTCACCAGTTCTAGCCCTAATAAGTGATTTCATGAAACATGTTATATTAGGGGTTTATAAGACTTATGTCATCTTGTCATGAGTGGATTGTATTCAAAAGTATTATTTCATGATATGATAGGATGATGATGAAGGAGATGGAGAAGGGGACCATGACATAAGACACCGATGGAGCTGAAGAAACCAGATGATCATTAAAATAGAAGACAAAAGTTCAAGATCACATTAAATACTCCTTATCTTCAAGTCATAAGTAGGAGGAAGAAGAAGAACATGCACCATATTTAAAGAAGACAAAGAAACTAACAACAAAGGGTGACTTGGCATTTCCATGTCATCACAAAGTCCAAGTTGGTGGTTTCATGTCATTTCATGTCATGAGTCATCATGTGCTACATCATTTTGTGGATTATGTAAATTCTATATGGGATAAATGACATGTAAATTTGAAGTCCAAGAGTCATCCATGTAATATGAAAATTCATGTAGGAATTGAAAAGGTCATAGAGAATTTGAATAGTCATGAGGGTAGTCCAAGAGTCACAAGGGAGGTGAATGATCACCCCACTTGTTATATATACACCATCATTGATCAGGAAAAGGACTTTTTCACCTTGGCTCCTCCTACCAAGCATTGGAGATGATCTGTAAATTGTGGTGGATATTCCACTGGACAATTCTCCATAACATATCTAATAATATTATATTAAAAAAATTGAGATTCTACATTATTACAATTTTATATAATGTCTAGATCCGCAGATTTTACCCTGATTGGTGCATGCATGTAAAATTAAATCAATCTCAAAAGTAGAGAATGAGAAAATAAGCTCACACACACACATAAGACAGAAGATATTCAGGAGAAAACCCAGCTAGAAGGTGAGGCTGCTTCGCTGTCTTTCTCTGTCTAGAAATATGGTTGCACATATAAATAAGTAATGTTTGTGGCCCATGGGCCACTACAGTGCACAAATCATCTCTATTTTCTCTACCTCCTTTCTCTCATATATATCTTTCCTCAACTATGGAACAAAATTCTATCGAAAGAATGGAATGCCTCTTCCTCCTAGTGGCCCAATTATAACACAACCCGATAGCCTACTAGTGGTTAAGTTTGACTACATCAACTCTTAACTAGAGTTACAAAATAGAATCTTCTAGAGTATTTTACATCATAAACACATCTATATCCCATTTTCCATTAATAATGGGGGTTTACATGGCATCCTACCAAACTCTAGGTGTGAAAACAGGAAGGTCAACTTCTGAGTGGAATAAATTTTGCACACAGACTTTGATTGACGTGCTTCTTGCACTGTTGGAAAGTTTTATGTGTGAAGAATAGCATGAAGATATTATGCACTAGAGCATAAATTTTTTACACCAAAAAAATGTCATTTGATGCCTCAAAACTCTCTCAAAAGTTTTCAGACCCTGTTTCACCAAATTGGGTCCCGCCAGTAAAAATGATCTTGTGAGATGATTCCTCCACTTTTTCCACTCAAAATACATAAATATGGATGGAAAACAATATAATTATCCAATTCAGATCAAACCTCCCCATTTTGGGAGGCTTTTTGTCCCCAAAATATTTTACTGAATGAGGTGCATAAATGTTTCCTCCACCTTCTCTCTAGTGTACCATTTAGCTTTGCCTAGAAATTGTCCCTTCAAACCATTTTGCCAAATGTCATGTTGCCCCTGACTTATAGTTCTAGACCTCTTCTGCAAAACTTTATCTTCTATCAAATCTTCCTGAGCATCTGGTGCCAAATCCTCGACAAATGGTAGGACCTATTCCTCTTCGTGATCTAGCATGGAAGGCTCATAGAGTTTCAATTTTTCTACATTCACAATTGAGTAAATGCACATATATGGCAGTAAATTGAGTCGATAGGAATTATCACCCACCTTTTCTAGTAGACTAGTATCTTAAAGGGACCATACCTTGGAGCCTTCATTTTCTTTCCATACCCCTACAGCCTCTCCTTGTTCAACTGTAGTCATACTCTATCTCCCACCTTGAATGATTTCATTGTTCAGTCCTGATCATGTCTGACCTTATACTTCTCCTGCGACTTCTGAAGTGTTTCATGTACATGTAGATGGATCTTCCTGATCTTCTCTATAAAATTTTCAGCGCTCAAAGCATCTCCTGTAAGATCTTCCCTCACTTCTCCTTGTTGCCCATATGTAATATCCAAAGGTGAAGGTGGAAAATATTTGAAACAAGTCTCAAATGGGGACTTTCCGGTAGAAGTGTGGACTAATATGATATAATAATGTTGTATATATACCATATTTTCATCCCAGATCTTCGGATGCTTCTGGTTGTATCCCCTCAGAAGTGCACCAAAGTCTTGTTGACTACTTCTGTCTCCCCATCTGTCTGTGGATGGAATGTTGTAGATAAATTAAACTTTGTGTCCATCTTCTTTCACAATGTAGTCACGAATGAACTAAGAAATATTGTATCCCTATCTGAAATAATTCTCCTTGGTATCCTAAAATCCACCCAGACCTATCCAAAGAATAATTTTGTTGTGTCTTGTCCGCTGATGGTATTTTTATAGGGCATCAGGACACACATCATGCTGAACCTGTCAACTACTACGAATTGGTAGTCATGTCCCTTCCTGGTTGTCAGTGAACCTCCCACAAAGTGCATGGAAATGATTTCCCAAGTATGAGTAAGTACAGGTAAGGGATGATACAGACCCTGTTTGCTTTTTCTAGGTTTACTGGTACAAAAAAGCATGCATCTTCTTATGAACCTAGATACATGCTCTTGCAACTTGGCCAATACACATACCTCTGCAAGTTAGCCACAATCTTCCTTACACCAAAGTGCTTAGAAACCTTGAAGGTGTGAGCCTCTCTAATCAACTACAAACCCTCACCTTTAGGAACACATAGCTTGTCAATCCTGTAGAGTAACCCGTCCTGAAGATGGTAGTCAATGGTGTTTTCACTATTGTGCACATGAATCTGACTCTACAACTGTTGATACACCTCCTTGAAGTCCTCATTTTCTGAATATGCCTCTATGTATGCATCATGGGTGAATGGATCCATGTGCATAAGAGTCCCCAAAGCTATAATTTTTGATGTGTGTGGCCTTGAAATCATATTGGCTAACTTGTTTGTGCTAGCCTTTTTATACTCGATCACCAAATAAAACTGCTATGAAAACCCCATCCACTTGTAATTCCTTCTCTGTTGTAACTTACACTGGACCTGCAAATACTATAACGGTCGGTGATCTTTGTGGATTATTGTCTCCTTTACCATCAGATGGTTCTTCCACTTCTTCACATCTTTCACCATGGCATAGAGCTCCTTATTGTAGGTAGGGTAGTTAAGAACTTCCCCATGAAATGCTTCCTAATGGTAGAAAATAGGCCTTCCTCCTTGTATCAAGACAACTCCCATAGCATACCCACTCGCATCTGTATCCACTTCAAAGGGCATGTTGGCTTAAGGGGTCTTGACCCAGGTTCAAAGTTTAGCTGCACTAGCCAACAAAACCCTACTCTACTGGCCCTCTCGGAAAAAACCCACGTAGCGCATGTTGTAGTCTCACCCGAACCAGTATGAGGGGATGCAAGAACCAAGTTTCTGCATCCAGAGACTAGTGTGATGTCTTTTAGCACCTAAAGTCTTATTTCGTGTAGATCGATAAGCTCTTAGGGCTTTCCATTGTACTCTATTGACACAGCCTTCAGACCTTTGTGAAAGTCTATGATTAGTCCTTGCAGACCTCTAACAATCATTTAACCTATTTACACACACTAGACAACAATCCTAAATTAGGGTTTGTGCAGGTTTACTTAAGTTATTAGTAAACATCAGAGAATTCATCATAGTCTTCATGAAAATACTTAAACATGCATTGCATACATTATTAACACTAATTCAAGAGAATCATGTAACATCCAATCAATATTCCATAAAGCACATCATTCATTGACATCATATAACATTAACAGAGATAAACATAAATACGCAAGGATTCTTGGAAAATTGTCTTTATTGATATCCAATTCAAGGTTACAGATTCAAAACTACCCTACGCACACAGCTGCAGAGGTCCGCGCACTCAGCTACGGACTCTACCTATATCTCCATGCATTCAGTTGCAGAGCCTTTCCTCCCCTATTTAAGCGTAGGAAGGAGAGCCTTCCTGCACTAGCTCATGTCCTAGACCCAAATCTCTATCTTTCCTTCTTACTTTTCCAAGTCTAAGTCTACTTTTCTCTTCAATAAGACTCACGATTTATAGACTTTGCTTACAATGCCATGGTCCACGGACCATGGGTGAATCTCAAAACTGACACAAAAATTTACATAAAACAAGGGGCTAAGCCCCTTTGACTCCTATTCATCTATGCGCTCTGCATCCACAAATCACGGAGAATTTACATTATTTACAAAATTGTAACAAAAACTGAGTTATCTTAACCCCAAACTAACCGAAGGGACCCCATCCCAATAGGCCCCCAACACAAATATCATGACTTTCCCTTGAGTCACTCTGCTGGCACCGCGATCTTACTTCGAAGATCTCCCAGCTCCACCTGGACCATTGCAACTTCGGAAACACTCTGCGTTGCTGCCTATTGAACCTCCTCGACCAATTTTTCCGTCGTCGGTCCTTCTACAACTAGCCTCATCATTTTCTGTGTCAATTGTAGTCCTTTAAGCTTATCCTGAATGGTAGTGTGACTTGATAAGCCTCCTCCAACCAAGGCTGTAACCTGGCCTTTAGGAAGGCCTCCTTCTTCTACGCGTCCTCTACCTATGCGAGCAACAGTTTTCCTTCATGTAATTTAGAAAGTCATTGTATTGGTGCTAAGGAGCATGCAGTCGCCCTCACCTCATCATATTGGTGCTGCAACTCCCTTACCTCTGTGTTCAATGTCTACACTTTCGGATCCTCCTACAGATTGGTCACTATCTCCATGGCCTGCTCGAACAGTTCCGCACAGTCTGTGACTGTGGCATCCAAGGTAGCCATGATTTTCTTAATTGAAACTTCTTGTTGCTCCCAGACCTCAGGCGGAGTTTTGGGATGAAAATTTAACTGTAGCTCTGCAATCTTCATGTTGAACTCAAATGTGACTCATCCAACTTCTGCTTTAGCCTCACACACACCAGCGACTAGTTTTCTAATTTTGGCTTCTGGCTGTGCATCATCCGGGATGTGAAGTTCATGCACTGTCTTACATGCCTCCACTACTGTTGAATCCAGATGCGAACTATGGGCCTGTAGCGTCTCCTTTTCCTTTAGAGCCTACATCTTTTTAGCGAACAGTTGTTGATTATTGACTTTAATTTCACTAACAACGGAGAGTTCTCGCTGCTCTCTACTCCTGAGCTCTTCCACGACTCCTTGCAGTAATTCATGTAGAGATTCAAGGGATAGCATAGGAAGTTTCAGTCCCATGTTCGTGACTTTGTTAAGTAGTGCACGTTGTTCATCTGTTTCGCCATGAACTGGCCCTTTAGGTAAAGGGAAGACTCTCACATCCTGCAGCCAAACCATCTCCGGGAGCTTATTGATTGCCATATGAATATCCGTTTGGACAAAATTCCAAAATACCTTTGTCTCTGTAACCCACGCGGCATCCTTGGTAGACCATACAGAAGCAAATTCCACTACCTCCATCAATCCTTCCTCGAGTGGAGGAAATTGGCTATCCTTCGGCAATCTCCTTGCAATGAGCAGAATTGACAGCAACAACCAAGCGTAGTGGAATGACTTGGTCTCATCCTAGGCTTCTCAACAGTTTTCTAGGAATTCCTAATAGAGGTACCTTGCCCAATTAAATTGCACACCTTTCACGCACTGTGCAGCAAGGGAAACTACAACCGCTTGAACTTCATCTGCGTGACATTTTTTCATAACCTTCCTTGACAAAATCTGGGCAGTGAACTCAAATGTCAGGTGTGTGATGGAAAGAATAGAATACCCTCGCGATTTCTTGAGGAGGTCGTAATCCCTTTTCATCCTCTCTATAAGATATTTTTCCCCAGTCTTTCCTCCAAACTCCTTAGTTGGGTTCGGGCCCTCGTAAGGTAGCTGTATGATTATGTGAATTAGCATGTTTGTGATGGTGATAGACTCTCCTAGCCATAACATCCATCATGGACTAGTGTGAGGAGCTGGCATACACATATCGTATTAATGGGGGTGCGATAATAATGTGGCACCAACAACAAATTGAGAAACCTTGATTTCTCAACACCGTGGACCCATTCCTGTGTCTTCAATGTTGTAACACCAGTTCCTTCATAATAAACCTTCCGCACATATTTTTCCGTCGCCAAATGTGGAAATTTAGCGTGGCCCATGAGGTCCCAATCCTCCAATTTTAAAAATGGGATCTACATGAGCTGAGGACCTTCAAAACGGACCTGCTCAGGTAGCATGGGCATGGATACTATGAACTTCTCGGTATCTGGGTCCTTTGTAACCTTTTCTTTTCCCTTCCACCGAGGGATATACGAAGGTAACCTTCTCATGGGTTCCACCCCTTCAACATCAATATCCTCTGTTCCATGGAATTCTTCCACGTCCTAGTCCACTACTTTCTTTGGTTTCTTGTCTTTCTTCTGCTTGGCCTATGTTTCAGTATGCTTCCTTGGGGATGCATGCATTGGCACTGGATTTTTCTACTTTTCCTTTGTTGCAGGTTGCTTCTCTTTCATTGCATGTTGTTTATCTTTTGTCATGGTCTCTTTTGGCCTAGGAAACCTCGGCGTCGTGGGCACCGCTGGCATAGCCTATACACTTGATACTTCTGGTCCTAATGTATCGGATACAACTGCTTTTGAGCTTAGGGATTTGGCGGGGTTGGTGGCAGTCATTCTTTCCATAAACAACTCGCGGGCTTTAGAAGAAATGTTTTCTCATGACATGAATTCTTCCCAAAATGCTCAGCTCATAGGCAATAGACAACGAAATTCATTAACAACTCGTAGAGCGCAAAGTGTTCTCTGTTGGACTGGCACGCATAATTTATAGGGGGTTTTGAATTAAAATCTAACCATCCACCCAAATTCTAACAATAAATGTTGTTTTGGCAGCTGATATTCAAAGATTTTGGCCTTAATTTCCACCACCCCACTCCTTTTAACCATTCTAGTCGTCAAATCATGAACAGTAGCCCCAACGGTCATTTTCCTGCTATGTTGCATGGTACCTCCCCTCATGGCTCAGCTTCCTGAGCGCAGCTTCCTGAGTTGCATCTCCGTCATTCTATGCACGGCCTACTCTTTGTGTTGTCCTTCAAGCTGGGCAGTGTAATTTATAGTCCCGTGCTCCCTTGCAACTTCCTGGAGCACTAAGACTATCCTGTTGCCATATAGTCATTGCGCAGGATCCCCTGTATACAATTTCAACCTACTTCCATTCACTCTTCCTGGGAAGGGTTCCCCATTCAGCTTCGCGAGCTGAACTGCACCTCCATCTGTAATTTCTTTGACAATATATGGCCCTAACCAATGCATATGGAATTTACCCAAAAATTTAGTGAATTTACTATCATATAACATGACAAGATCATTTACCTTGAATGTGTGAATCTTGATATGGTGATCATGCCACACTTTTTCATGTTCCTTTTATACTTGTTGATGAAATCTTACCAAAAATCAATCCTCTTCGAGCTCTATCAGTTGTACAAGCCATTCCTCCAAGGCCTTGCGATCTTCCATATCTGTCAGGACTGCTATGCATAAACTAGGCACAATGTACTCCATCGGCATTACTGCTTCGACCCCATATACTAATCTGAAGGGTGGTTGCCCTGTCAACTTCTTACAAGTATTCCTATAAGCCCATAGTACTACAAGTACATGCACATCCCAGTCATTTCACTGCGTGTTGCAGATCTTCGTCAACACGTTCTCCAAAATCTTATTGAAGGCTTCAACAGTCCTATTGGCCCATGAGTGATACAGTGTACTATTCTGATGGTAGACTTGGAATTCTTCAGACAACGCGCTCAATGTTTCATTTAGAAAGTCCGTACCCCAGTCACTCATCAACACTTTTGGGCAGCCAAATCTGGTTAAGACATACTCAAACAAGAACTTTGCTGTCGTAGCCCCTGTACAATCCTTAACCAGTTGTGCTTCCACCTATCTGGTTAGATATTCCATCATGGTGATAATATAGTGCACACCTATTTTCTTTCCCGAGGGCTAAATTGGCCCAACAAAATCAATCACCCAATTCTCAAACTCCTGCAAGGACACTTGAGGATGTAGTGGTAACTCATCCCTTTGCGAGGGTCTGCCATTTATACGTAAGAAATAATTAGCCACACTTTCATCATTATTGAATTCTGAGAGATTGTAGTTTTGCACGTTTTACCTGATCGTCTCCTTCATAGCTTAGAATGATCTTGTCCCATATTTCTTTGGCAGTTTTGAGCTGCATAACCTTGACGAATTCTGATTGAGATAGACTCACCAATAGAGTATTGATAGCCTTTGCATTTGTTTCATACTGCTTTTTACTAGCCGTATCTATAGGAGTTGCTAATGGAAATGTGTATCCTCCTTCCACGATATCCCAAACTTCTATACCAAGAGATTGAAGATAGGTTGTGGTTCTTACCTTCCAATAGACGAAGTTGTTCCCATCAAATATTGGGGGCCTGATGGATGCCTCTTTTTCATAGTTGTTCATGATGATAGATCTTCTTCAAGCAATCAAGCTTCTTCTGAAGGACCTACTCTGATACCAATTGTTGGAAATAATACTGAGAGGGGGGGGGGTGAATTAGTATTAGGAATTTAACAATTTTTCATTTCCATAAACAAATTGATATACGCTACTTCTGTTAATTAAACCTGCGTATATACGCAACTGTGTTTAGAGAAAACAGTGTATATCTTGCAGACTTCTAATTTAGTTAGCTGATCTTAATCTGTGTATCAGAACCATAAAACAGTAATCAAGTGCAGTAAACAGTACAGGCAATTACACACATGAACACAAGATATAAGGTTGAAACCCAATGTGGGTGAAAACCACTTGCTACAATTCGTCTCTATCTTCTTTTAATAAGAAACTTCTTTTTACAATATTTCTGTACTGGTGCAATCTTTATACCAGTATGCAGGCTTCTACCTGCAGAAGGCTACAACCTTCTCTCATTTTCCAGCTTCTCTGGAAGGGAGCTACAACCCCCTTTAGCTCTTGTACTAGCTGATGTACTAGTACGTAGGTGCTAACCTACAGAAGGCTACAACCTTCTATTTTCTTCCAGGGACCATGTTTCATAAATTTTCAGACTGGACCCATCAATAACATCAATCAAACATCAAATATATCTGCATCAACAAATCTCCTTTGCACCAACCAAAACTGAATCAAACAATCACTTCTCTGAATGCTATAATCAGAATACAGTAATAGTAACCAGAAACCAATCCTGAACCAGAACACTGCAGCAATAAAAAGAAGTACCTAAAACATATTTTATGAGACATACGCCACTATATCAAGGCAAACCTGCGTATACACTGTTTTTAATTATCGAACCAGCGTATATATGCGCCTTTGCTATGTTGAACCTGCGTACAAATCTATAAAAGATAATTTACCCTTTTCAACTATTCAGACATCAGTTATACCCAGATCATCAGATTTATAGATCAAGTCATGCGCCAAATATAAAAGATCAAAATCACACAAAGATACTTCTCTTCAAGCCTTAAGATCTTGACCCATCAATAGAACTTATCCTTCTTCTAGCGCTCAGGTTCCTCCTTGATTCAAATCCAGCTATGCACCATAACCCAATGACCAGTATTCTAGATCTTCCTCTTCATAAGGTATTCAATGCTTGAGTGCCTTTTGCCTAATGATCTCCTTCCCCTTTTATAGTCTTAGGCCTTACTCAATACCATGGTCAAAAACCACTTAGAGCCAATACCTGGGTCCAAATACCAAGGACCAAAAACCAAGTTTTCCAAACTTTATGCGCTTTTCTATGCATGAAAGTGCGTGTATATGCATACGTGTCTTTTGGTCTGTGAATCCGCATGTATACGCGGCTTGGTCAACAGAAAACTGTATATACCTCCTTTTCCTTTATTTTGAGAGCCTATGAGCCTGAACTGTCATCTGAGTGATTTTACAAGTGAGTTGCCATCAAGGACAATACCTGTGCCATAGTGCCAAGCCTGTGTCATAATGCCAATAGCTCATAAACTCAAACTGTTTCCTGCCACATTAAAAGATGCAGCCCTTAGGTGGTTCATGAGTCTAGGGAAACACACTATATACACATGGGATGACATGAGATCATTTTTTCTTGAAAAATATCAAGACTTTTGTAAGAGTAGGGACATCAATAATATCCTTAGCATGCAACAAAATGAAGACGAAAATCTAGAAGAGTATCTTGAACGGTTCCTATACATTTTCCACAAATCTCGTGGGTCCAACCTAGATGAAAAGATTATCAGAATTGTTTTCCTAAAAGGGCTAAGAGATGATTGTATTGAAACATTAAACCTGCTCAGTGGAAGAGACATTTATAAAAAGAAATTTGCTGAAGTCATTGAGTTGTGCCGCACTTACTCTAGAAGCCAAGCAAAAGTACGTAAAAAGATTCGGGAACTTAGAGACAATTATAGAGACTATGTGCAAAAGAAAACTGTTGGGGAACCTATTAGTCGAGATGGGGAAGCTATTAGAAAATTTTAAAATTGATATCCTAAACACAATCAGTGACCAGCTGGACACGATGAAAATTAAACAAAAGCAGGAAGCTGAGAAAGCAACCATGGCAGTCTTTTGTTCCAAGTGTAGGCATAAACATGCAGAAAGGGAGTGTTTATTAAACACCATCGATGTCTATGGGATCTGTACCTTAGAACACCCGACCCAGAAGTGCCCATCACTTCCTAGCTTACAAGCCATCTACAAGGGGAATGATGAAACTATCGACCAATCACAAGCAACCAAGAAACCCACCTGGAGAGGCGAAAGTCAGAATGTGTTCCTAGATCCAAATCTTCAAGGTTATAGTCAGACTCAGCCATGGACCTTTCCTACATCCTACCCTCCTTGGGTTGCTCAACAACTGCAAAATACTACCAGGGGCCAGAATTGGAGGTCAAACCCTTATGCCAACAACTACCAACCTCCACCTCAATTCTATGCGCCCTATCCAAACATGCCAAGTAATTTATATAATTCGACCACGCAAACCTATCAGTGAGTGTATAACCCTCATATGTATCAACAACCTACGCTGCCACCACCTCCTTTACATCAATTATTACCTGCACCTACTAACACATCATCTTCACAGGCACCAACTACCATAAATCCACCACGACCAACACTAATGCCTGCACAACCCGTACCTAACCCTAATCACAATAGGTTACCTCAACCCATGCAAAACATAGATAATCAGCCCTTTCCTACATACATGATCACTACCATTCCTATAAAAGAAATTCAATTACGATAAGGAAGGACAGTTAACAAAGGAAAATCAGTTGTCGTCATCCAAGAAGAGGTACCCTCCACGTCATCCGAAAATCATTCAAAAAACGAAAAACAACAACAGAAAGAAGAAGAATCACCTGAACCACCATACCCAGAAAGACTAATAGTAAAGAAAGAGGAAGTCCCACTTGAATATGACCTAGAAAATGAACTTAGGAATGTCTGTATTAAAATCCCACTTTTACAAGCAATTAGAGACATTCCCATATACACCAAAATTGTCAAGGACCTCTGCATTAAGAAGCCGGGAAGAAAGGGGCATAAGAACCAAAATGTCAAAATCATGAGCCAAATGTCCACAATGATCTATGACATGCCTGCCAAATACAATGACCCTGGGAATCCCATTGTCACTATTGAAATAAATGGAGTACTTCTGCCTAACACCCTGGTAGATTTAGGGGCAGCCATAAATGCAATGACTTATGAAACAATGATGTCACTACAGCTACCTGGACTAAAAACCACCCCTATCCTCTTAGAGATGGCAGATAAATCCATTGTCAAACCAATAGGATCCTTGGAGGACATAGTAGTCACTATTGCCTCTTGGCAATACCCTATAGATTTTGTAGTCATTTCTCCCAAAACCTCTAGACCTGGACACCCTGTGGTCCTGGGAAGGCCATGGCTGGCAACTGCTGATGCCGTCATTGGATGCAGGAATGGGGAAATGATTATTTCAAATGGTTCTCACAATCAAACCTTGTCCATCTTTCCACCTGCTCAGACAGCTGCCAAAGTACCATTATGGCTCGAAAACCCATATGGAGACGAATATTGCATGTTCCCCTTGTTAACATTAGATCAATCTAGAGGTCTCCAGGAGCATTCTGATGAGCATGTTTTGCAGTAGTTTTTAGCATATAGCTCTTGTATCAATTATCCTATCTCTTTTAATGGTTATTAGCATGTGTTTAGTCATGAGTTTCAGAAAACCTGCCACCCGACTATCTTCGCCTCATTTGCAGCAATGGAGGAAATCCAAGAGCTCACCACAGAACCTGTGGAAATATTCAAAGGGAAAATTTTACATATTGGTATAGTATTGACTGCAGAACAAAAGCAGTAGTTGATGAGTATGGTTCTTGAACAAATAGGAGCATTCTCATGGAATTACTTGGATATGAGATGTATACATCCAGACACTTGCATCCATCATATCTACATAAATGAAGAAATGAGACATGTTCGGCAACCACAAAGGCATATGAACCCAACATTAAAAGACATCATTAAAGAGGAGCTTCAAAAACTTTTGGCCGCAGATTTCATTTACCCCATTTCTGATAGTAAGTGGGTGTCACCTTTGGTAGTAGTTCTAAAGAAGAACGACAAGTGGTGAATCTGCGTTGACTACAGAGAATTAAACAAGGCCACATTGCATGATTATTTTCCATTGTCTTTCATTGATCAAGTTCTTGACACGCTTTCAGGTAAGAAATATTTTTCTTTTCTAGATGGTTATAGTAGGTACAATCGAATTCAGATAGTTGAAGAAGACTAGGAAAAGACTACTTTCATATTCCCATGGGGTACTTATGCATATAAAGTCCTTCCCTTTGGTCTTTATAAAGCCCCCGCCACCTTCCAAAGAGTTGTGCTTGCCATTTTCTCTGATCTGATCCATGACTGTGTGGAAGTCTATATGGATGACTTCACAGTCTATGGGGATGACTTTCTACAGGCTTTGGGGAATCTAGAGAAGGTATTAATCCATTGTCAAGAAGCCGATCTAACCCTTAGTAGTGATAAATGTAGAATGATGCAAACTAAGGGAATTGTTCTAGGCCATCATATGTCAATTAAAGGGATTCAAGTTGACCCAACAAAAATCGAGTTAATTTCGTGTATCCCTATTCCGAGCTCGCAAAAGGAGGTAAGAAGTTTTTTAGGGCACGAAGGATATTATCGATGATTTATTGAGAATTTCACTAGAATTGCAACACCATTATTCAAGTTGTTAACTAAAGATGCTAACTTTGTATTGAATTTTGGCTATCAACAGGCTTTTCAGGTACTGAAAGAGAGATTATCTACCACTCCAGTGCTAAGAGGGCCAAATTGGTCCTTGCCTTTCCATATTTGTACAGATGCTTCGGATGCTGCACTAGGAGCAGTTTTGGGACAAAGGGAAGATAACTTTCCCTATGCCATTTACTTTGTTAGCAAAAATCTCTCTCCCATTGAATTAAATTATACAGTTATTGAAAAAGAACTGTTAGTAATTGTGCATGCTATAGGAATGTTTAGACATTATATTACCGGTTATGAGACATTTTTCCCCACCAACCATTCTATTGTTAGATTTTTAATGAATAAACATGTTACTAATGGTATGAAAACTAGATGTTTGTTGCTTCTACAAGAATTCAATATAACTATAATTGATAGGCCTAGAAGAGACAACTTGGCAGCTAATTTCTTATCTCGTTTGAATCTTACGCAGGGAAGCATGCTAATGCTAGTGCTCGGTGAATTCCTAGATGAAGCTCTATTTGCCATTTCTACTGTTACTCCTTGGTTCATTGATGTCGCCAATTATCTGGTATCAGGAAAAATACCTCAAAACTTGTCGGACTGAGATAGGCACAATATAGTGTAGTGTAGTGCTAGTTACTCCTCGATCAAGGGAGATCTATTTTATACAGGGCCGGACCTAATTATGAGGCGATGTGTGCAGGAAGATGAAATGCACGATATATTAAGTGTCAGTCACAACGAGCCTTGTGGTGGCCATTTTGGTGATGAAATAACGGCATATAAAGTTCTCCATACCAGATACTATTGGCCAGCCCTATTCAAAGATGCCAAGAAGTTTATTTTGAGTTGTGACGCTTGCCAACAAATGGGGAGAGTAGTTGCCTCCGATGAAATGCCTCTTCAACCACAAATTGCTATTAAAACTTTTGAAAAGTGAGCATTGGACTTGGTAGGGCCCATCTCCCCAATGTCAAACAAGAAGAAATATACTTTAGTATGCACTGACTACGTCACCAAGTGGGTGGAGGCCAAAGCATTGTATGCTGCCACTGAGAAGGAAGTAGTAGAGTTTTTGTTTGAGGACATCTTTACAAGATTTGGGGTGCCTCGTGAAATTGCCATTGATCAAGGAACCCAATTTACATCAAATTTGGTCAAGGCATTCAAGGAGAAATATCTAATTAAGCACCATAAATCTATCCCCTACCACCCCCAGGCTAATGGGCAAGTGGATTCCACGAACAAAGTGTTGGAATCTATCCTTACAAAAACAATTCAACTGCATCACAAAGATTGGGCAGAAAAGTTACCAGGAGCACTTTGGGCTTACCGGATCACTTGGAGGAATGTGACCGGACACACACCTTACGAATTAGTCTATGGTAAACAAGTACTCCTGCCCATCGAATTCCAGGTAAAAACATTTAAAATTGCTGCTCACTTGGACATGAATTTAAATGAGGCTCAAGAACAAAGATTCGTGCAATTGAACAAACTTGATGATATCCGACAAGATGCCTACCACAGAACTCCATTAGTACAGGACCAAAGAGCCCGATGGCATGACCAATTTATTAAGAAGAAAGTCTTCTGTCCAGGTGACTGGGCCTTGTTATACAATAGTAAGTTTAAGCATTTCAGAGGTAATTTTTTCACTAGATGATTAGGACCGTATGAGGTAACTAAAGTCTTTAATAACGGTTCATTTCATATTTGTACTATCGATGATGACAAGATTACTTTTGTAGTAAATGGCCATCGGCTTAAATTTTATCATAAACCACTTTCACGTGATCAATTTTTGTAGGAAGTTCAAGAGGATCCAGGATTGGAGCTTATTCATGCTAATAATCAGCCCCTTGCTAGTTCAGTTGATTAGTTCTCATATATATATATATATACATAAGTAAACTAGCGAACTGTCACTTTTTATATCTGCAGGCAGTCCTCGCCACAACCCATGTAGAATAAAGGAGGAATCCACCAGAAGTAAGTTTATTCCTTTATCTAGGTCTGGTGGATTATCTATGGAAAAGGAACTGGTGGAGTCTCCTTTGGAAGCCTACAGACTCTCTAAATATGAAGCTCCTGATCATCGACTGATCCAGGCTCGTAAATGAAATGGACCAGTATTAGTCCAGGGATTCCTTGAGCATAGAATTGTTCTTTTCTGGGCTCAAGGAAATGATTACGGAAATGAAACTTGTGGAGTCTACTTGGGAAATTCAGAATCTCTAAATAAGAATGCCTCGAGCACTAACTACTTTAGGCTCGCTAAAATAATAAGGTAGTAGTAGTATAGGGATCCTCTGGGTTGTGAATTATTCTTTTTCGGGCCCAAAGGAATAACTACAAAAACGAAGCCCTCTTGGAGCTCTCTTTCTGGCCATTTCTAGCTCCCTAAAGAAGAAATGCCTCAGGCAGTTATCATTCCAGGCCTGGTTAAAATCCATGGATTGATAAGTAGTCTCCTTTTCTGAAATAATTGAGCATCCTAGTCTATGACATTCAATATGAAGGTTCTGAAATCAGAATAGATAGCCAATACCTTATACTCTGTCCAACTTCAGTTGTTCTTTTATGAGGATCTCAGAGTTTGATTCCATATGATGTTCAAGATACTTATGTTTCATGTTTTGATCAAAATACGATGTTTCATTTTCTGTTAAAGGGCCTATGTTCTATGCTTTTTCTAGAATGCAACTCATATTGCATACGAGGGTCCTGAGACCTTGCCTAAAAATTGAGGCCTATAATCACACAGTGCTGTCACAATATGCGCGGGGAAACCTTTTGTATCATAAAAAGAATCATCTTGTTTGTGTTAACAAGTTTTGATGAGTCAGGGCATGTCTTCATAAGCAATCAAGGAACGATCAGGGCTACCAACTCACTCTGAGTTAAGTACAGATTCATGGAATCAGTACTCAACTCGCCGAAGGCATTGTATGGCAATTTTCTAGAATCAAGGCAGTAGGCACATAATTGCAGAAGGCATTGATTTAGCACATCGATTGCACACTCGACACAAATCATTTAAGTGGTAAAGGTACACACTTTTATTCTGCTTAAGTTTAACTAACAAGTAGTTAAAATGTTAATCATTGAAGGATGCCTCTGAATCTATCCTGTGATCACCATGATCATACATCCTATGCCCTCACTTGTCTATTCTTGATATTATAAACACTTATCCTCCAACATGCTAATAAGACATCACCACCACCGCCCATGATCTATTCTTGCTATGATGACTGCTCACCCTCTTAACCATCGGTTCATGACACCCTCCATCATCATGGTAAAGACGCGTCGTCTCATAGCTAAGATGCTCACATGCTCCATCCATGGATCGCACACTGCAATCAAGTACCCATGCTCTAAACCAGTCGAAGATGGGATTATCACCATTATGGCAATCGATCCCATGTATCCGATCCATCATTATGACGATCATTTATCTTCCATTAAAACAAAGGTCGATTGTGAGCATGGGTGGAGTAATAAGGGATCAACAACACAGTAAATTGAAAAAAAGGGAATTTTAGTAGAACGCAGGTGCCATGGGAGCAGACAGGCATGAACCCACTTTTGTTCAATTTCTTCGCAGCCCAGAATATGAACAATGTAAGGGAATTATGGAGGAGAAAGGATGGATGACCTTTTTACGGAAGTTTTAGGGATATAATGATCAGGTTGCAATGGCGTTCACATGAAGTTTTAATGGAAAGCACGCCCAAGTTGGCAACCTCAACTTCAGCGTCACAGAGGAATCAGTAAGCAAGGCTATTGGGCTACCAACTATTGGTGAGTGATTTTTCAAGGGCGTCCAATTATACATACTGAATTGCACCATGTTCTTGAAACCGACCTACAGGTAAATTATTTGGGCGAAGGGAGTGCTTCGTAACTGCATAGAGGACCAATGGCATCCACTCCTAACAATGCTACAATGCTTCGTGACCTATGAGAGAAGGTTTGTCTTTCTATTTCTTTATCATACTTGGCCCATGGTTCATTTTACTGAAGATAGGCCACTAAACATTCCTTATTTCCTAATATTAAGCTTGCATAAAATGGCAAAGGGTGTACAGTCTCATGGCAAGAAGCTTGAAACTGCATTGCATCATCATAGTTTAATTAAAATTTTACTGGTTGCCGAGATTAAGAAACGGAAGCGGTCGTGGGAGGAATTCCTCATTGAGGCATTCCCAGGACAGGAGACACAGACTAAGGGCAGGAAACACGCAGTGGGTCGCTTGCTAAATATTGACGATGCAATGCCCCCATCCAAGTCTGAGTCTACCCCTACCCATTCCGCTACTCCTAGTTCTGAACCCCCTCATACAGCTACAGATAGTTTAAAAGATGGCACAAGGAAGGGTTCAATGGAAATCCCGTTGGGTCACAACGAAAAAGGAAACATGATCAGGCAAAACCCACCCAGTTGGAACTAAGTCCCATGGCAAAAAGCAACACTCTGGAATCTCCAGCAGAACCCTCCTTCAAACCCAAAAGAACCACTCCTAAGGCTAAACACCAATGACCCCTGTTCCCCTACAACACTCTCCCAATTCCCGTGGCTGAAACCTCAACTCAAGGATGTCGTCGGACTCACAGCATGGCCCCTACCCTGCAGACCAATGCTAAAGGCACCAACCTTGCACATAACCTCCACGAAAAAAAATGCCCCTTGAGGAGGAGCCCACTGCTACGACCAAGCTTAAAATCCCTGAGGATATCGCATAGGATCTAGAGGCTTTGTCTCCCACTAGACCAACAACAATCAAAGACACTACAAAGGCTACTCCACATCAGCCATCATCTAAGAAAATGAGAGGCAAATCGTAGGGAGGAAGTACCTTGCAGCAATCAACAACCCCGAGTAAAGCCCCCACATTGGATGCTGAAGAAAATTTAAAAATTAGGCTTATCAAGCTGCGGAAAACAATCACCAAGCTTAGAAAGCAAGCAAATAAATACAAGGTGATGCAGGAGCATTCAGCCCAAGAAAACTCATTGTATTATAGTAGACATGAGGGTATTTGTTTTCAAGGAATTTGGTTTCCTAAGAGTGAATTAAATGTAATTATTAATGTTTTGAGTGATTTTAATGAGAGAAGCTAGAATAGGGAACTAATTGAATATTGTGAGGCATATTTGTAAATGTTCTTGAATATAGGAGAACATGAGAGATTTAGGATAGTTGAAAGATTGAGGGATTTGAGAATTGATTGTAAATCTTAGATTAGGAGTCAGTTCATGAATTTAGGGATTAGAGAGGAGATTTAGGAACAAGGAAGAGATTTAGGAATTTTGTTAAGGAATTTATGGATCTAAACCAGAATTGGTTTTAGAATCCCTTGGTATAAATGTAAGCCTAAAAGGCAAAGATAGGGGTTAGATATTTTAGAGAGGATAGATAGATAGTTAGAGTGATTGTAAGCCTTTGGGCAGAATTAGAATAGAGGCGACTGATATTAGAAGATCAGCCAGAGAGACAGAGTTTCAATATGTAATAATTTGTTATATGTTTATATATATATAGGGATTGATTCAACCTGTATAAATGCGTGATTGAGTGTTGAATGATAATTTGAGTTTATCAGAGTTTACATAATATAAATATATGCAGGCAGAGTTGAGGTGGATACGCAGAGGAGGTGAAGAGATAGAGGATCGTGTGGATCTTTGAATACATCAAATGATCAAATAAATTCCAAGAGGACAATGATCAAAGAAATCACGAAGCTAAGTGAAACGAAAATGAATTGAGCAGCGGAAGGCCGAAACCATTGAAAACCTGAAAACCACAGAAAGCTGAAGAATTGGCGGAAAATCTAAGTGAAGTGAAAGAGCGGAGAATTGAAGTATTGTTGCACAGCGACCATTGAATCTTTAAGATCAACAGCCAGGATTAAGTTGCATTGGCGGAATCCTTTTGCAGATATCGGAATCGGGCCTTGGACAGTTGCGATGAGAGGCTGCCGATTGATCGTGGACTGTTGGATCGAGACCAGATCGACAGTCGCGATCTAACCGCAAATCAGAAATCGTATAAGTCAAGGACAAGCGGATGGTGGTTCAACGACATGCGAATGTGATATTGTGATGGCCGATTAACCATTGTGCCGATAGCGATAAAGCGCTAATCGGAAGTATTGGCGATCGGGCTTCGGGGCTTCGGAGATCAGAGAAATGCGACATGACAAGGGAAAACCTGATGGAGTTATAGGTGTAGTTGTATATGATTGAAATCCAATATTGTGTTAATCGCATATCGGATGGGGAGGAGGTCTATGTTAATGAAACTGCAAAGGAGCGATTGCGATTAGCGATAAAGGTGCATCGATAATTTTGCAGAGGCCGTATAAAAGGCGGAAAAGGTATGTTTATGTGTAATTCCTTTGTAAATGCATGTAATGGGTGTAAGGGGTTTGGCTATATATGTGGGACTAAGGTTTAAAGAAGGGTTATAATATCCCGATTGGAAGGATTTAAGAGACGGGCTCTAATAAAGTCAAATATAAAGGATAAGGGGTGATTAAAAGTTCTGATAAGTAGATATTGCCTAGGAGTTAGGCAATGATGGGTTTTTAATAAACTATTCAGCATAGGGATTGATGAATGGGCCTTAAACCATAAGAAATGAAGATTTAACTCCTTAGAGACTTAAAATTCCTGGGGCAAACAAGATGTATGCATAATCCATGCAAACTGTGGGTAAAGCAGGGGTAACCCTGCGTCATTTGGTATCAGAGCATAATTGTTATTGAAACAATTGATAGCAAAAAATAATAAGGGAATTCTATAGAAAAGGACTTAGAACAGAGATGTGTTTTAAGATGTATATGCAGGCAAGAGAGATCATATTCTAATCTGACAAATAGTAGGCACACAGAGATAAAGTGCAGCAGAACTTGCAGATGCAAGAAAAAGAGGACAATCCATTCAAAGTATAGGTAAATGGTGGAACAAGATCATGCAGAGATATTGAAGGTGAGATGACATGTTTTGTTTGATTTGATTTGAATATTTGAGAATGTGTGGCTTTTATATTGATGCACAGGTGACAACATAAGAAGGTGAGAAGGTTGTAGCAATCTAGAGCGAGGAGTGCTCAATTGGTTCCAAAGGAAAGAACCAGAGATATGCTAAAAGACTGAGCTCAAAGGGAGAGACGCTTAGTGAAGCATATGTAGCAAGGAGGAGACTTGTTACTGTAGAGGTATTGTTGCAGCTCACAAAGGCAGTTCCACAAAGGATGTGGGTAAAATTGCTAAGAGGTAATGAAGGAAGCTGGTAAGACTTTCTAAGCGAAAGAAGAAGTGGTTGGAACCAAGTATTTCATGGTGATTTAAATACAAGAGGACCATTGTGTTCTTGAGGAGGTGCATATGAGTTGAAGCCTAAAGGATTAGAGAAGAGTGCTCAAAGGAGGTTCTAGAGATAGATAACCAAGGGCTTGCCAAAAGACCGAGTACAGAGGAAAGCTTGGTGAGGTAAGTGGCAGCAGGGAGGACTTGCTATTGTAGAGGTTTTAATGTAGCTCATAGTAAATGAGTAAGGAACTCACAAAGATAGAGAAGAGGATGGATACTAATAGTCATAGCAGAGGTTCTGAAGAAGACCACATCAAAAGAAAGATGAAGGAAGAGGATGCCAAGGAAAATGGTATGAGGATGAGTCAAGAGGAGCTTGACAAAGAAATTGCAGAAATGAAAGAACAACTCAATGTATTGATCATGATACTTGAGGAAAACTAGAGACAAGGTTGGGTCCTTAGGAAAAAGCGAGTGAGGTGGCATAAATTGCAGAGAAGGCTACAAAAGAAGAGAAGTCAGCAGGTGAATATGTAATTAGCAGAAGAGCTGATGAAGCTTGAATAGGTACTGGGTGTTTAATTCAGATCTGAAGAACTCATAGGAGCTGAATTGGAAATGGAAGTATCCATTTGTGAACCAAAGCAAGGTGAAGTTATGGGTGAAGAAGAAGGAATTATTGATGACTTTCTGAACTATTGGACAAATGAAAACTAGCAGGAAAAGGTAAAACCTTGTATTGTTGAATCTAATAATTTTGATGTGACTACAGGTTTTTTAGAGGATGAGCAATCACTTGAAGTTGTCAGAAGTATGGAAGAGTATCTTTTTGAAGATAAAAACTTTGAATTAAAGGAGGCTGAAGAATGTCTCTTAAATGAGAAAAGCAGTGAAGTATTGCAGCAGAAAGAATTTGATGATGCATTGATATTTGAAACTGTGACAACACAGGAACAATTTCTTGTGAAAGAAGGAGATGAAATTCAGTCTGAAGAGCTGATATGTAAAGCAACAGTTGATTTTGTTGAACCTTGTAAATTTTCAGATTGATAATTTGTGTATAAATGCAGGAAACATAAGTAATGATGAAGTACTTATGAAGTGTCACAGAGAAATTGAATTGCTGGAGTATTTGCTAGGAAATTCAGAGTATGACAGTATGATTACAGAGGAAGGAATTCACTATAATGTACCAAGACAAAAAGACATCATAGAAGCAGATGATATGGAGGAGAGACTGGCTAATGGTCTCGTGAATTCTGTGGGGAATTCAAATCAGCATACTAATGTGCTGATAAAGGAGGAAAAATCAGAGAAACATACTGATGTGTTGCCAAAGGGAGATAAGGCACAGAAGCCTTATGATTTCTATTTTAACAAGTGTTTTATGAATGTAGGTTTATTTGCAGATGCTGGAGGAAATTTGGCACAGATGGATAGCCAAATAAAAATGGAAGAAGAAAATTCTATGGAAGAATTTAATCCATGGAACAGAGAGGATCAATTGCTGGAGAGGATGCTGGAGAGTCATGATTCAGTGTAGACAGAGATAATATTGACAGAGGGTAAGGATGAAGGGAGGTAGTCAGCATAGGAGTCAAAGTAAGTAAAAGTAACCTATAGCAGTTTGAAGAGTTAGTGGATAGCAGCAACAACCTGAAACAGAAAAAAATAAATAGAAGTAAGTGGAAGAATATGGACCAGACCAAGGATGTGCTGGACATAGAAATTAAAGAAATGTGGCAGCTGATGATAAAATAGTCCATATGGAGGAGATTAACAATAGTAGGAAGAATGATCAATCAGAATTTGAAACTAATTGAAGAAAAGAAAATGAAGCAAAAGACAGCAGAAGTACAGCAGCAACAAAGGAACAAAGCATTTGGGCAACTACAAACTAAAGTTTGGGACCCTGGAGGTTTTTCAATCAACTTATGAAGACACATGATCAGGAGATCATGGAAATTTTCTACTTTGGGAGTCTGATGCAGGAGCATTCAACCCAAGAAAACTCATTGTATTTTAGTAGACATAGGGGTATTATGTTTTCAAGGAAGTTGGTTTCCTAAGAGTAAATTAAATGTAATTATTAATGATTTGAGTGATTTTAATGAGAGAAGCTAGAATAGGGAATTAATTGAATATTGTGAGGCATATTTGTAAATGTTCTCGAATATAGGAGAACATGAGAGATTTAGGATAGTTGAAAGATTGAGGGATTTGAGAATTGATTGTAAATCTTAGATTATGAGTCAGTTCATGAATTTAGGGATTAGAGAGGAGTTTTAGGAACAAGGAAGAGATTTAGGAATTTTGTTAAGGAATTTATGGATCTAAACCAGAACTGGTTTTAGAATCCCTTGGTATAAATGTAAGCCTAAAAGGCAAAGACAGGGTTAGATATTTTAGAGAGGATAGATAGATAGATAGAGTGATTGTAAGCCTTTGGGCGGAATTAGAATAGAGGCCACTGATATTAGAAGATCAACCAGAGAGACAGAGTCTCAATATGGAATCATTTGTTATATGTTTATATATATACAGGGATTGATTCAACCTGTATAAATGTGTGATTGAGTGTTGAATGATAATTTGAGTTTATCAGAGTTTACATAATATAAATATATACAGGCAGAGTCGAGGCAGATACAGAGAGGAGGTGAAGAGATAGAGGATCATGTGGATCTTTGAATCCATCCAATGATCAAATAAAGTCCAAGAGGACAGTGATCAAAGAAATCATGAAGCTAAGTTAAACAGAAGTGAATTGAGTAGCAGAAGGCTGAAACCATTGAAAACCCAAAAACCACAAAAAGCTGAAGAATTGGCGGAAAATCTAAGTGAAGTGGAAGAATGGAGAATTGAAGTATTGTTGCACAGTAGCCATTGGATCTTTAATATCAACGGCCAGGATTAAGTCACATTGGTGGAATCCTTTTGCAGATATTAGAATCGGGCCTTGGACAGTTGCGATGAGAGTCTGTCGATTGATCGTGGACCGTTGGATCGGGACCAGATCGATGGTCGCAATCTAATCGGAAATTGGAAATCGGATAAGTCAAGGGCAGGCAGACGGTGGTTCCGTAACATGCGAATGTGATATTGCGATGGCCGATTAACCGTTGTGCCGATAGCGATAAAGCGTTGATCCAAAGTATCGGGGATCGGGCTTCGGGGCTTAGGAGATCAAAGTAATGCGACATGATAAGGGCGGACCCGATGGAGTTATAGGCGTAGTTGTATATGATTGAAATCCGATATTGTGTTAATCGCATATCGGATGTGGAGGAGGTCTGTGTTAATGAAACCGCGGAGGAGCGATTGTGATTAGTGATAAAGGCGCATCAATAATTTTGCAGAGGCCGTATAAAAGGCGAAAAAGGTATGTTTGTGCATAATTCCTTTGTAAATGAGTTTAAAGGGATTAAAGCACTGATATGAAGGTTTTATAGTTAAGTTTGAATTAACCAAAGGAAAATGTGGGATTTGGCTATATATGCGGGACTAAGGTTTAAAGAAGGGTTATAATATCCTGATAGGAAGGATTTAAGAGATGGGCTTTAATAAAGTCAAATATGAAGGATAAGGGGTGATTAAAAGTTCTGATAAGTAGATATTGCCTAGGAGTTAGGTGATGATGGGTTTTTAATAAACTATTCAGCATAGGGATTGATGAATGGACCTTAAACCATAAGAAATGAAGATTTAACTCCTTGGAGACTTAAAATTCCTGGGGCAAACAAGATGTATGCATAATCCATGCAAACTGTGCGTAAAGCAGGGGTAACCCTGCGTCACAAGGTCTTATTTCATTTTGTAAAAGATGTGAATCATAAAGTAAGGGACTCTAATATGAAACTATATGCCCAGAATGATGCATTAGCAAGGAAAAACAAGAACCTTCTGAGGTGGAAAGAAGCTCGAAACAAGCCTACCAGACAGTTGAATGCCAACGGATTATCACTACAATTTCAAAAGTGTTCGCCACCTATCAGACAAGGGATCGAGGTTTTAATCAAGACTGCTGGTCTCTGACCACAGTCTTCTTCAGTTGAATGCAATCTCCTTTTTGTTGGAGGCATGAAGGCATGCATCAAGATCAGCGTGGGAGGATGTTGGTCCTTTGTTTTGTTCCTATTAATACCATTTTCAATTCCCATTTTGACCTCTTTTTGACACTATGGAACCTATTTCCTTCCTATTTTTCTACCCTATCATGGTCCCAATCCCCATTTGAGGTAAATGTTTTTATGGTTACATTTGGCTATTTGTTGGTGAATTCAAGTAGATATAGGTAGTTGACTCCTAAAACTAACTAATTATTATGACCAAGTGTAGACTTCTCAGCAAGATGTGCAGGAGGATAACGGAAAGAAGTAGTTGGTGTACCATGGATCCCTACCTCTGTACTCAAAAGTTATATTCGGATTCGATACTCAAACAACGCAATGGATAAGAAGTCGTGTGCTTCTAGATGATGAGATGTCACCAGCCTTGCAATGAATGTATTTTATCCCAAGATCTTCATTCTCTTTTCTCTGGTTGCGGCATACACCAAGTTTGGGAATTGGTTACAAGTCGTTGGACCAATTCGGGCCAGTCGTTCAAACCTATTTCCTCTGGAGGAGCCAACTTATTAGACTATTATAAAGTACCATTTTTAGTTCAGCGTTTAATTGTAATAAAATGCCTATAAAAGGCAGGGAATGTAATATTTCAAGTTAGTGCTAAAACAGTGAAGTATTTTTCTGTGAATTCCATAACTCATCTTTAATCATATTGAAATGGTTTTGCTTTGAATTTGGGATTAAGTGTTGATGGATTGCTGAGGATAGTAAATTGATTGCGTTTGAGTTCTTTTCTTTAATGTAAGTTTATCTAGCTCCCAAGTGTGGCCGGGCCCACCCATCTGGGTTTGCTTTGTATATTTTAGGATAGAAACATTGTGTGACTAGTCATGGTTAGTTTTACCTTCATTATGAATTGGTTTGGTTTGGCTTGCTGCATGTGAACTGCATTAATTTGGTTGTTTAAAAAAGTGTAGACGTATTGATGTTCTTTAATTTCTTTGTTTCCATAATTCACAGTTGAAATTTTGTGTGATCCTTGCTTTGATTTGATAATAGCGTTATGCTTGCTATCACATTGATTTATAGTCAACCGAGAAGTGCTACATGATCATCTAATGAGTGAGACGAATTATCTATACATTGAGAGTGCTGAGATTACTTTGATATTTAACTCTTTTCAGTGAATTCGAACTAATTAGAACGAGATTTGCCTGACCATCAAATTGTTCTTTGTTCCCTCAATAACTGGATCGGATTGACTCTTTATTTGAATTGTTTATAGGAAATACCACATAAAGGAATTCATGTTGTTCATTTAAACATTGTAATACCTTCGGTCTAGTTTCAAGCAATTTATATTGAAGATTTTTTCATGAATATTGGATGGTTTACTATCGTTCAACTCTGTTTCATTTGATAAATAGACTCTTGGATTGCGTAGTGGACCGCGTGGATTGAACATAGCATACCAATGAGTGCTTTCGATTATTAGTTTTTAACTGTGAATTCGTTAGTTTAGAATAGATAAATGATTCCCATGTTTTGTGTGTTGATCAATTTCATTAAGTTTAGTAGATAAAGGATTTCCCCTGTTTCGTGTGAAGATAAATTCTATTAGTTGTCCCGATAAATGATTTCGCTTGCTTTGTGAGGTGATTGATTCCAGTTTTCAGGAGTCAAATATCAATTAGATTTTAAATAGCAGTGCATTGCCTTCAAGTAAGGTTATTTTCCAGTAAGGGTTGGTGTGATTATAGAATGGTTTAGAGTACAGTGTCTTAGGAATTGTTTGGTTGAATTGCTAGGTGCTGAATTGGCTGAGTGTTTGAGTTCCTTTCATCAAATTAAGACCTGTATATTACTTGATTGCGAGTATAAAAATAAATGAGTGAGTGATAGAGTAGAATAGAGTGATTGCTCCATATCAGTACTTAACATCTAAATCTTTAGGGTACAAACCATTAGGTACATCTCAATTGTTACATTGAATTGTTGTCAGTACTGATTGCTTGTTTGAATTTTTATAGACTACTCAGTTGCTTCAGAAGTGAATTTTTCTTTGTGTAGATTGCTTAAGGATTGAATGGTTACTAATACAGGTTTGTTTGTCTACTTAAGGATTGAATCACCATCATTATAGATTGCTTGATGAGTGATGATTAAACTGTTATTACAAATAGAAGGTCTGGTACTAGCATTTGAGGGTTTGATTGAGTAAAGTTTTGTGTGAGTAGAATTGCATTTTTATCACTTGAGATTCATAGTTCAATAGCTTGTTGAGTTCAGATTTGAATGCTAGAGTTAGTAAAGGTTTTGAAATCTCTAGATTAAATTTGATTATTGGGTCTTCTCTTAATACCTAAATGTTTGTAAGTGTTAATGTGTTTATTACTCCATGAATCATTATAAGGAAATGTTAAAACTCTAATTTAACACTGAACGAAGAAAGCGCAAGGCAACTCGTGTTTATGAACCTCGAGTTGACAATTAATATTAAGGGATTTAATCTGACAATTTAATCTCTCAAGAGGCACATATCTTTGCAATATTACATCTGCACCCATCTTATACAAATGTCTCACAATAACTAAAAAATCGGTTGCGCGCACTGCTAATTCCTTCTTTTGCTGGCCTGTATATCCTTTTAGTGCCATCCCCATAGTCAAGAAGTGAATAATATCTGCAAAATGGTCATCCACTACATGCACCGCAGAGAGCTATGCATCTCGCAACCCTTCCTCTAGATTATTAGGCTCCTCTCCTGTTTCGATTCGTGACAAATGGTCAGGTCCCGCATTTAACCTCCCTGGATTCACAATGACTTCAAAGTTATACTCCTGAAGAAATAGTAACTAGATGCACATCTTCTCCCCCAACATAGGCTCGTTAACCGGGTATTTCAAAGCAGAATGATCTATGTACATTTTGAAATGCCCTCCTAACAGATAATGCCTAAATTTTTACAGTGCGTACACCATGGCCAATCCTTTGCGCTCTGTCATTGAATAATTTTCTTGGCCTTCGATAACTTCCTACTTACGAAGACTATAGGATGGACCATTTCTCCTTCGTCGGCCTGCATTAGCACTGCACCCAACGCAATGCAAGAGGCATCCACATGTACATGAACCTCCTTTTTCCAATCAGGGAATACCAATATCGGCACTATAACCATCTTTTCTTTAAAAACATTTAATTTTCGCTGACATTTTTCATCCCAATAGAATTTCGCATCCTTCTTTAACATTTTTTCCATGGGCACAGTAATTTGAGCATAATCTTTGATAAATTTTCTATAGTATCCCGTATGTCCCAAGGTCGCGCACAGCTACTTGACATTCCTCGAGGCCTCCAAATTCACAATTACTCTAATCTTTGTAGGGTCCACCATCAATCCTTTCTTGCACACCACATGACACAGCAAGATCCCCAAGGGAACACATAATATGCATTTCTTCAAATTCAGTGCAATTTGGTATCTACGACACATATCCAACATCAGGCACAGATCGCCAGATGGCACTTTACTAATCCGAACACTGTCGAGTCATCAAAGTAGAATTCCAAAAACTTATGAATGAAATCCTTGACTGCAGCTATGACTACACAAGAAAATATCGCAGGTGCATTCTTAAGCCCAAACGGCATCACAGTGTATTGAAAACAACACCACTCCATTATGAAGATCATTTTTCTCCTATCCTCTAGTGCAATCTTGATCTGATGATACCAGGAAAACCCGTTAGTAAAGGAATAGGTCTCGTGCCCTCCAACATTGTATAATACCTCGTCTTTAAATGATGTTGGGAATAGGTCATGGACACACGCATCATTAATCTTCCACAGATCTATGCAAATCGTTATTTCACCTTTTTGTTTCTTCTCCCGAACCACCATCGGGCTCACCCAATCAGATTATTCAATAGGCTCTATGATGCCTGCCTCCAACATCTTATCCAGCTCTTAGCAAACCTTTTCCTTGTATTTAGGATTAAGGCAATACGACCTCTGTTTAATAGGCTTCACGTCCGGCTTCAGGGTGATCTTCATAATGCCCAAATCGCCAACTATGCCCTTCAAGTCCGAAAACTTAGTAGGGAAGAGATCCTGGTATTCGCGGAGTAACTCAGCAAGTTTATTGACAATAGTGTCATACCAATAATCTCCAATCTTCGCGAACTTCGGTTTTGCTTTAGTGCCAATGTTTACTTTCATTGTCTTCAAAGGCATGGAGATGTCAAGGTTTTCTATTTGTTGGCCTTCGACTTTGTGATTTCCTTCTGCCTCTGGAATATTAATGTTTCTGGGATCTTCATCTTCCTCTTTAATGGTCACATTATAGCAGTCCAACGCATGGCGCAGTTGGGTGCTCCAATCTAGTTGGGTCCATTCCATAGGTTCTGTCGATGTTATGAAAATAATGGCCTTAATTTCCTGTAGCGCTTCATCGATGCTTACGAAGCTGTCTTCAAAGATGAAGGTCAAGAAGAACCATTCCTTCAATACATCCCACTCTAAGGTGCCATGACGAAGCTCTGTTTCCAGATACTTGTTCATGGGAATTGTATCCAAAGTATGGAAAAATACATGTACCCATTCTGGTTGCAGTTTTTCTCCCCATGCTTTAGTCCATTTTGGCAAATAATCACATGGATCATCCCTTCCATTATATTTCTCAGTCATTCTAGTGTTAGCACACCCAAATCGCAACCTCATCATTCTTTGGTAATCTCTCCATCCAGCAAAACTATCCTTATGCGTACCCCACCATCACGTGGGCATAGCGTGCAGTACCAACTCTAATGCTTGGAAGCAGTGATCCTCGTGGACTCCGCGCTCAAATTCATCCAAAAATAGATCTACATCATTTAAACCATCTTAAAAGGGTATTTTCCTTAACTTCGACAAAACACAGTGCAACGACTTTGTCATCATATTGCATCGCAATGTAGACGCTTCATGTAAGCGATTCTGCCAATGCTCTAACTCCTCGTCCATATCAGAGGTGTAGGAACTCTCCCGGTCCCATGCAATCCTCCCATCTACCTTCAGATTGATCCAATCCTGAACTCGCATTGTTATTTTGTAGTTTTGATCCAGTTCATCATCACTTTATTCATAATCATGGACTAGTTCAGTATATCGTGCCCCTTCCATAGGGTCCAACGATACTATAACTCAAAGTGATTTCCTTTCAAATGACATTGTCCTCTTCTTCAAGTTAATGAGCCCATTCATATCAATAGCCTAGTCAATTCCCAAGGGCACAAGGTGGGAATTACTCTTATCAACGATTTCTATAACTTCAAATTCTGCTACCATGCTCGCACCTTCAATATCAACTGTTACGTCTTATAACCTCCCCATGGGGATGATTTTATGTTGGTTCGCTATTATGAGCTAAATCAACTACCACTGTAGCACAAGTCTCCTCATTATTTCCCATGTTTATTTCGGTAATACGTTCGCATCGAACCACAGATCCAAAATGACCTGGTCCATCTCATAATCACCTATCTACGCAGTGAGCCTCATCTCGCGCCCTGTTCGTGGCTTATGTTTTCCAATATTTCGGACTATGTGGTGTCCATCAGGGGCTTTTTCTTTGCTGGTGCATTTATTTATTAATTCCTGCAGACCTTCCATAGCTTTGATATCGCGCAGCAGTTTTATGCAGGTCTCCAAAAACATAGTGAGTACAGAGGGATCAACCTCTGCAGGCATGCTGGTTTCCTGCACCTTGTCCTAGCTTCTTGAGGTGTAGGCCTCAAGGAAACTCTTCTTGGCTTCCATAAATGTTTACTTAGTGCACTCCAGATCAAAGCCGAATTCTTTCTCTTGGTGCTTTGCAGACCCATCCTTCTTCTTTAGGCTATTTACCCTTATCAGTGCCAGTCGTCATTTCACTTCTTAACACAATGTTAATGCTCTAGTCTTCCTTGCGGGGCTCAGCCCTCATCATCTGTAGATTCTGCATAGGCTGTTGAGGTTGTGTTTTCTTCTCTTGCATATTAGCTATTAGCACCGACCATTCTTCTATAGTATGGTCAAACTGTCTGCAGTATTGACATGATGGGTGTGTAGGATTCTAACACTCTCGCACGTAGTGCCCCGACTGTCCGCAATTGTAAGAAATAATCTGTTCGCGGCCTTTACCAGGTCCTCCTCCTCCACGGACCTGTCCTGGACCCTGATATACTCTGCGCGCTCCTCCAGCGCCTTGATCTGGAGGCCAGGTTTCTACTTGCATCCGGTATGTGGGTGTCCTTTCCATCATCAGCTCATAGCTTCGATAGTGGCACACATCGTGGCCCAAAAATCTGCAGAACTTATAGAACAACTGTTGAGGTGTCTGGATGAACTTTTTAAGTAAATGGCAGTTATCCGTCACACGTTTTCCAGCAACTTGACAAATAACACACCATAGCACGACCCCCACACTAAGTCCTGCTGGGGCTTCTGGCTTCAGGGGAATTGGGCCCCCTCCTATAATATAATTCGGATACACAGGGTAGTGATCCTTATCATGCCCATGTCCCTTGCACTTCAAACACCAAACTTCCATGCGCACCTATAGTTTAGTCTCCTTTTCTTTCTTCAAACTCTATAACTCCAGGTGTAAGCTTGCTAACTGTGAGTGGATTTGTCATACCCCTAAGGTCGTATCCTGCATAGGTGATGCATGCAACCTCATTACAATTTCCAAGGCTTCTTCTTGCGTTCCTATCTTCTGTTGTGATAGAGAAATCCTCAAGTGGGGTAGAAGCATAGCTATAAACCATTCGTGATGCTGACTATCTGTGAGCTGCATGTTAGCTTCTTGAATCTGACACTTCAAACTTTGATCTAATTCCCAAGGAGTCTCATCGAACCTCGTCATGATTTCGTTGAATCCAGTTATTGACTGTGAGTCAGACTTAGGCCTTGTTTAAAGGTTCCTTAGTCTTTGCTAGCATTTCAAGTGGATTATCGGAACAATACTTAATATACCAGGTTAGCGCGCGATCCTACAGAGCGGTAACTAATTGTGCCTTCTTTATATTATCATCAATAATCTATTGTGTTGTCCACACAACGTTTGTAACAAACCGGAAATTCTCTGCATATTCACTTCCTATGCCCTTGAAAATTGGCATCCTCATTGCGTTCGCCACGTTGAATGGTGGTGATGGAGGTGGAGGTGTGGGCGAAGGTGTATGCAGTGGAGGTGGGGGTGGAGGTTGAATGTACATATTATTTACTGAAGGAATCCCCTGAGTGATTAGCTGAACAATGCTTCACGATGGAGTCTGTTCTGCCCCTTCATTGTCACATAAAGGAGGTCCAATCAATGGGCTATATGCTAGTCTTGATCCTTCGCAATTTCTAAAGAATCGTCCACTTCATGTAGCTCTGAACATCAAGGAAATGGAATAACCAATATTTCACATAACATCATTTTAATCCAAGTATTCAATGATATTAAATACTTACCTTGCAGTCCTTTGAAAAATCTTTGCTCCGCTTTGCTATAGCTGACTGAGGTATCAACTGCAAATTCTGTAATAAATCCTCCTATAATTCAATCGAGCCAGTGATTGACGACCGGCATGATCTTTTTTCGGAGGCTTATAGCCATCACACTAATTATGGAGTCCACACTATAGTACTATCGAGCTTCCACCTTCCTTGATTGTCTGTCAATTTAGCTTACCACTCATACAATTCAATGGGAAAAGTGCAGAAGAAGATCTCATGTATCTATGTACACAAATACCTATTCAACCACTCCTCCTTTGACAGGCGTGGATTCCTATTTTCTTGCACTGAGAACTCATGAATCTTCCCATCCAACCACTTTTCAATTTCTTTCTTGTTCAGGTTCCAATGATGCAACATCACACATCTCTTTCAGGCAGATCCTAGTCCCAGAAACGGGATCATTTGTTGGCTTAGGGGTTCCCAACCCAGGTTCAGAGTTTAGTTGCATCAACCAAAAAAACCCTACTCTACTGGCCCTTTTCACAACAACCCACATAGCGCAGGCTGCAGTCTCACCCGAAGCGATATGGGGGGATGCAAGAACCAAGTTTCTGCATCGAGATACTAGTGTGATGCCTTTTAGCGCCCTAGATATGCCTTCACACAGATCGATAAGATCTTAGGGCTTCCTATTGTACTCTATTAAGACAGCCTTCAGACCTTTGTGAAAGTCTATGATCAGTCCTTGCGGACCTCTAATAGTCAATTCGCCTTCTTACGTGCATTAGAGAGTAGTCCTAAATTAGGGTTTGCTTAGGTTTACTCAAGTTATTAGTAAACATCAAAGAATTCATCAGAGTCTTTGTGAAAATACTTAAACATGCATTGCGTACATTATTAACACTTATTCAAGAGAATCACGTAACGTTCAATCAATATTCCATGAAACACATCATTCATTGATAGCATATAAAATTAACAAAGATAAACAACAATACACAAGAATTCTCAGAAAATTGTCTTTATTGATCTTCAATTCAAGGTTACAGACTCAAAACTACCATGCGCACATAGTTGTAGGGGTCCACGCACTCAGCTAGGACTCTACCTAGGCCTCCGCTCACTCAGCTGCAGAGCCTTTCCTTCCCTATCTAAGCACAGGAAGTAGAACCTTCCTACGCTAGCTCATTTCCTAGACCTGAATCTCTATCTTTCCTTCTTACTCTTCCAAGTCTAAGCCTACTTTTCTCTTCTCTAAGGCTCACTATTTTTAGACTTTTCATACTTTTCCCTGGTTCGCAGACCATGGGTGAATCAAACAGACTCAAAACTTTACATAAAACAAGGGGCTAATACCCTTTGACTCTTATTCATCTACACGCTCCGCATCCACAAATTGTGGAGAATTTACATTATTTACAAAATTGTACCAAATTCGGTTATCTTAACCCTAAACTAACCCAGGGGACCCCATCCCAATAGGGCCGCTGTAAGTTTGGTAATGCCAAAAATGGTTCTTCACTGATCTTTTTCTTTAACTCGTCGAAAACCTTCTGCTGACCTTTTCCCCACTTGAAACTCTTTCCACTTGCTATTATCACATAGAGCAGTGTTGTTATCATTGAAGACGAGGCTATGTATTTCCTGTCGTACTGTGTTGTCCCAATGAAACTCCTAAGCCCAGTAAAATTAGTATGCACCAAACATTTCATGATGGCCTACATCTTAGAAGGATCTATCTTCAATTCTCATCCACCAATCACATATTCCAAATACACCAAGGACTGTTGCGCAAACTCGCACTTCTTGAGATTTTCTAGCAGCTAGTGCTTCTTCAATGTCTCTAGCACCTACTTCAAATGTGAAATATTCTCCTCCCAGGTAGCACTATACACCAGTATATCGTCCAAATAGACAATAAAAAATGAATCTATAAAAGGGCACATTACATCATTCATTAATCTCAAAAATGTAGTTGGTGCATTACATAGGCCAAATGGCATAACTAACCACTCATACAAACCTTGCCTAGTTTTGAAGGCAGTTTTCCATGTATCTTCTTATTTGACTCGAACCTGGTGAAATCCATACTTCAAGTCTAGCTTGGTGAAATACTTTTCTTCTTGCAACTGATCTAAAAGATCGTCTATCCTGAGCATGGGGTATCTGTTTTTTAGCGTGATTTTATACAATGCCCTGTAATATATACACATTCACCAAGTCCCATTGTTCTTTGGCACAATGATGATGGGTGGCCCACATGGTGATGTACTCGGTTGAATGAAACTCTATTCCAACAGCTCTTGCAATTGTTTCTTAACCACAATTTCTTCTATAGCTGACTGCATGTATAGCCCAATATTTGGCATTGGGGAGTCTGGAAATAGTTGGATCTCATGATCCACTTATGTCTTAGGGGGTAGCCCTTTAGGCTTTCGAAACACGTCCTTGTATGCCTGTAACAACTCCTCTAATTTCTTTTTTTGTTTCTTAGTACAACCATATAGGGATGCCTTTCCTCTTATTGACTCCTCCATAGACTGACTTTCTCTTAAAAACAATAAAACATACTTCTTGCTAGAACTGACAAATTTCTTGGCTTGGTTGGCACTTACAAGTGAAATTTTTGACTTGCCTTTGTGTGTGTTGATGATGAATGATTTTCCATCCTTGATGAGCCTATACTAGTTAGATCTCCTCTTGAATATTGCATCACGCATGTACAAGTATGTACTCCTAAACACGACTCCACATACATCAAGGGGAACCACATCAAGATCTACTTCATTAATAAAATCAACCCCTCTAGGAAATCTAATTTTGTATTTTTTTGTTATCTTAAGCCTTGTATCCATATGTACCCATCCCAATGGGTATAGGTTTGGATGATCACGAAATTCTAGCCCCAACTTCTTGACTAGATCTGCTGCAATGAGATTTGCCTGCGATCTTGGACCAAATATAGTATCAATCTTCGTCTTCTTGACCTGTATCTTTACATGGAAGAGTTTGGTCATTTATTTCTCTTCCTTTTACTGAAGGCTACTCAAATTCACCTCCTTTTGCACTGATGTACAAACGATATTTTCATCCATGTATGAGTTTCTTTCAACTTGGTTGCTTGAACCAGTGGCCATGAGATTCTCCTTCTTATTATCTTTCTTCTTGTTCTTCAGTTTAGCTCTGGATGCAACTTCTAGCAATTATCCACTATAGGGCCATCAATGTTGCAGTGGTTCCTAGGATATTTTCACTAGTGTGATGTGGCTATCATATTTTTTCCCCATTTTTTCTTCTTCTTCTTCCTCTCCTTAGAAGCTTCCTATTGCTCCTTATGCTTCGATGCACTTGGTTGCACTCTTTTCAGGCCTATGTTCTCCAGGTATTGTGCTTGTACACAAGCCTCATCCACCGATTTGGGCTTGAATAATATCACTTTCTCACGCAGATGGAGGTGTAGACCCCTAAAATACTTGAGGAGTACATTTTGGTTGTTCAGAGAGATACCTAGCATTATAGCCATCTTTTTGAATTATTTGGTGTACTCTTGCACGCTTTGGCCCAACATTTGCCTGAAGTAATGCCATCGGATCCACTGGTCCTCCACATACCCAATGGCATAAAACTATGACTTAATTAGGGTTTTAAAATCATCCCACTTTGTCACTAGAGGTTCTCCCTCCAACCTCAAGGTTTCTGTGTGGCTCTCCCACTAAGTCAGTGCATGGCCTTCCAATTTCCACTACGTGAAGGAGGTCTTCTGCCCTTCCTTGATCTGATGGACACTGAAATAAAATTCCAGTTGTTGCAACCAATGGTTCAACTTTAGAGCATCGATCTTGCCATGGTATGGCTTGATATCAACTTTTTCTTCCACTTTAGACAAGGATTGATTCGTGACACTCGAACTGGGTTGATCTTTTCCAGGTTGTTTCTTCTGCTGGTTCTCTGCATCTTCCTGATCTCCTGATCCCCCTTCTGATTTTTCCTTTGCATTCGAACACCCATATTTTCTAAATATCCCCAGCTTATTTCTTAGGTCCACCATGAGGAGCTTTACATTTTGGTTTATATTCGTGACTTGTTGTGTGAGTCATGAAAACCTCACCTCTGCAGGATCACGAGGTTCCTTTACATATTTGTCACCCATGGTTAGGGTTTTATGATTTTCAGCCCTACTGATCTAGATCTCTACAATTTCCACAAAATAGCTGAAGAAACTCGCTCTGATACCAAATGATCTGTAAACTTCCATGGATATTCCACTGGATAGTTCATCACAACGTATCTGATAATATTATATTAAAAAATCTGAGATCTACATTATTATAGTTTTAATTAATTTCTAGATCTGTAGATTTTACTATAATTAGTGCATGCATGTAAAAGTGAATCAATCATAAAATTAGAGAACGAAAAAATAATCTCACACACACATAACACACAAGATATTCTCTCTAGAAAACCCTTTTAGGAGAATACCTAGTTCGAAGGTGAGATCACTTTGCTCTCTTTCTCAGTCTGGAAATATGGCTACAGATATAAAGAAGTAATGTATGTGGCCCGTGGGCTACTATAGTGCACAGATCCTATATATGTGCTCTACCTCCTATCTTTCCTGCCTATATTTTCTCAGCTATGGAACAAAATTCTCTCGAAAGAATGAAATGCCTCTTCCTCCTAGTGGCCCAGTTATAACACAACCCGATAGCCTGCTAATGGTTAACTTTGACTACATCAACTCTTAACTAGAGTTACAAAATAGACTCTTCTAGAGTATTTTACATCATAAACACATGAATATCCCCTTTTCCATGAATAATGCAGGCTGGCATGACATCCTCCCGAACTATAGGTGTAAAAACAGGAAGGCCAACTTTGGAGTGGCATTTTTGCATACAGAATTCGATTGACACGCTTCTTGCACCCTTGGAAAGGTCTCTATGTGTATAATAGCATGAAATGGTGTGGAAATTAAGAGGAAAATTTTTACCCCCAAAAAACATCATTTTATGCCTCAAAATTCTCCCAGAAGGTTTCAGACATTGTTTCACCAAACTCGATCCCACCGGTAAAAACAGTCCTGTGAGCATATTCCTCCACCTTTTCCACTCCAAATGCATCAAGATGGATGAAAAAAATATAATGATCCAATTTGGATCAGGAGAGGAATATAGTTTTGTTTGGAGGAGCAAGTGAATGATCTAATGCTCCATTGTTGGGGCTAGTGGTGTTCACTATCTTGGAACTTTTACTTAATTCAAAATCTTGTTGAGCTAGCAGACTTTCATGCATATGTCATGAATATTGTAAGACCATTCTTTTAATGTTTGAAATGTATGTTTTTTCATCTATACTAAGGAAACTGAACTACCTGGATGCTTTCGTACTTGTCTTTTTGAAGGTGTGTTGTATTTTCTTTAATAATTGTTGCTTCCTTGTGAACTATTTTGTTGGTTGATCAACGATTCATTCATATAGATATATGCTTGTGTTACTTTTCTATGTTAGTATTATTAATTTTCTTTAAAGGGCCCACTTTTCTCTCCACTTTCAGTAGAAGGACCTTGATACTTTCTGTAGCTAAACATTTCACAAGGCATACTCACTTGTCGATATGGAAATATCTGTTTATTACTCTCTTATGTTGAACTTTGTAGCCAAGTAAAATATACAAGGATACATGGCAGTCAGGTTGATACTCCAAATAGGGCTCCTAATCCAAATGGTGTGAGTTCTAATTGGGAGTTCACATCGGCGAGACCCCCTTAGTTGACATAATTTCCAACATCGTCAACAAAATGATGCTAGAAGGAGGTTTAGATGACAAGTTGTCCTCGTTGAGTCTGTTTTGAACTTCTTATCTGAAATGGATCATCCTCAAATGATAATCCCGGGGTGTTTTTCTAACCTATCCCATGGTTAAAATTCAATCCCCAATGAGCCTCCTTATGACTTGTCTCAATTTAATTTTAATGGTGAGGATGGAACATCCATAACTAAGCACATTTCTGATTTTCTTAAATTTTGTGAATATATGAAGTTGATGATGAATATTTGGCTTTTGTGACTTTTTTCCTCACCCTTGAAGGTTGTGTTAATCGATGGTGCCATAGCTTACCATATGCTTCCATCCATTCTTTTTATCATTTCCTCAAGGAACTTCATCAAGTGTTTGATAGGTATGATCACTGAGATGTTTATAAAGGAATCAATCATCTTAGAATGGAACCTAATGAATCAATTAATGAATTTTCTAATAGATTCCTTCACTTATGTCATGAGTTTCCCAAAGAAGATATGAATTGGGATTTCTTCAACCAAAATTTTGAGTGTTTGGTTCATATCTCTTTGCTTGGTGAATCTGAACCCCCTAATGTTTCTACTTCGCCAACCCTTGAAAACCATGAGACACCTCTAATTTCAGAGGAACCCACTATTAATTTTGTTTGTTTTCCTACTCCTTTTTCAGTTTCGATGTGGGTGCCTCCTTGCAATGATAATAATGTTGGGAAATATAAAAATCAAATTCCTAATCCATGTTCTCATCCTCCTTCCACTTTTCATGATTCAGATCCCATGGAGGAAATCCTAGAATGGTTCATGAAGCTTATGGTGAATACTGATTTCTCCATTCCTCAAGATGATATTATTACTCATAATTTAAATATTGAATCTGATTTAGATACCTGTAATCGTCTACTATCTCTTACTTATGACCCCTTTTCCCTCGATCTGACTAATCAATCTCTTCCAAATCCAAGCAGGGAACAAATGCAAGGTAGTCACATTTCACAAGTAGAGGAGAAGGAAGGTGAATATTATTTTAACCTTTCCTCTTTTTCAAAATCCTCCATGTGAAGATGGTTTTTCCTCATTCTTGCCTGATATTGAATCTGTTAATCTTGGTATTCAATCAAATGTGATTAGTTTACCTAATCAACACCCAATACACCACCTGATCTTTCAGTTTCCCAAGAAGATTTTGTTTCGAAAGATTTATATCTTAAATATGTTTCAGTCAAGGAATATTTCATTATTAGCAATTGTTCTTCTTCACCTCCCTATCCCTTGTTCTTTATTATTTACAATGCATCAACTCGCGATGGAGACTCTCCATGCTCTTCAAGTATTTTATCTCATGAGTTGAATCTTGAAATGACACAGGATAGTGAGAATATCCATGATGAAGAAGAAAGTGATGAAATTATAGAGTACGCATTCCATCCCTTATCATCTATTGTTTTGTATGGGGGAAACTCTTTGAATCAATGTGATCACAAGATTTTTTCGATTCATACATCCTCAAACTCGCAATTAGAGGAATATTATGCCATGAGTAATTTGTTTGTTGAAGTTGAAAAATTTGATCAAACCAGTGATGTAGATAGTTTCCATCTAGATAATGGTGATATTGTTAAATTAATTGATAGCATCTATCCACATGAAATTTGTGATATGACTTAATTTATAAAGTTTTCTTATCTGTCTTTTCAAAGTTCTGGAACTTGTCAGGAAGTCGAGGCACTTCAACTCTCATTGACGGTTATGTTTGGTTCTCGCGATCTTGGTAAAATTCCTAAAACATGTCAGATTTGGATTTTCTCACATAATTCTCTCATTCGTATTGTTTCATTGGATGAAAACCCGTTCTTCATGGATTTTGGGATTTCTCCTTACAATTTTCTTATTTGTTGACATCGGGTTTCTGATCATACTATTGTGGTGAATTCATTCCCATGCAAATATATTATGTCAAATTCAGGCTTGGAGTGTATGCCTTTCGTGAATGTGCAATATTGTAAAGTATATCAATTTAAAGATTTCCTTTGGTCGAATAATTGATATTTGTTTGGTGCTATGGTGGATAATCAACTCCTAGTCTCTCTTGTGAATGTGTTGATGACACCAAGAATCCTCTTGAGTGTTAGTAAGTGCTTGAGTTATTCATTGAATCAAGTTCCTCTTCTTCATCCATTGCATGATAAATATTTTCATATATTTGTTATACTAGAATTCCTTTTCAATTCTTTTGATGACTACGATGCTTGTACAACTTGTAACTAGTTACAGGAAAATGGTTTTTTACATTCATCATGCAAGGAAGATGATTCTATTATGTAGAGCATTTGTGAAACTATTCAAATTTATTTATATTTGTTAACCGCTAACTGGGAATATGATGCTTTAATTAGCCCATCTAATCATGATTATGGATCTGATGACTATCATTCAAATGACCATTTTCTCATCTGTACATCTGATGACAGTTGTTTTACATCCTTTGATCTTTATGGTTTAACATCTCACTATCTGTGTACTTTTCAAGTAGTTAAGGCACTTCCGCACTCGCTAACGGTTACGTCAGGTCCTCAGATACATTTTCCATCACAAGATTCTCATCCCGCCCTTGTGCTTGTAATTGAAAATTCATCTTTTCAAGATTGTTTCGAATTTCACAATCCAATCTAAGATTTTTTGGAAGCATCTTACTTAGGAAGCCATTTTTCTAACAACAAGTTTCATTCTTTTTTCATTCTTTATAAGAATTATGGAAGAGATGAGGGTGCATTGACAAGAAGCTTTCAAGGTTTGTCTGCGTATAATTTTCACCAAAAATGTTTGATCGCAAGTCAGGCAGAAGTAGTAACTATGGAACATATTTTTGCTAATAGGCGAGACCTTCAATTTTCTTTGAAAATTATTCAAGATCTTATCTTTTCCATTTCACATTACTTTATATCATCTTTAATCGATCACATATTTGTGTATGCAGGATGGGAGTAGCTACAATGGCTACAATGGAAATTTCATTATACGTGACCCTGACCTTCTAGCTGGTTAGGTTAGGAGTAGATCTAGTTGCATATTAGTTTCCCTTTCATATGCATTTTCCCTTGCTTTTTGTAGTCTTCTTTTGTGTTCTAACTTTCATCTTGCATCCTCTTTTCGGTTACAACCCATTTGCTTCATCCTTTTGAATTTGGTTTTTTTTGTTGCATGTCTCTTCTTTCATGTTTTTTTAATAATATTTTGCATGAAGGGTGTTCCCTTTGGCTCGAAGGACAATGTGTAAAAATAGAACAACGCTTTGTGGCACTGCAACATTTGGCTAACCTTCAGTCCTTCTTCTCAGTCTTAGTTATCCTTTGGTTGATGACATTCTAATGGAAAATATGATCCTTGTGTGAGGAAAGATCTATGTCGAACCATGATATTTGTGTCTATTTTAGAAGCATCATGCCCATGATCAGTTCTTTTTGTTTCATTATTTTCCGTGCTGATCAAATCAAGTAGAGAAGGAGAAGGGGAAAATCTAAATGAAAAAACCAATATCATAGGTATTACATATGCTTCTCTAAAGGAACAACCTCTTCTTCTCTCAATAAGTTGGTATCCCTCTTCTGCCCATGAAATGAATAAGTGTTGATGCATAGTCCTATATAAAATAAATAAATAAAGGGTGAAAGAAGAGAAAGGTTTCCTTTGCAGGGAGGTGAAGCAAGAAATTTCACTGAGGTACTATCTAGGCTCACTAGCCGTGGAGCAATGTTTGTGTTCCTAAAGTGGCTCTGCTAGCACACTATCCAAGCCTATTGGTAGTGAATTAACACCAAAGATGAAAAACTATACTCTGAAAATCTAAAGCTTGCGTGCTACATTACCCTCCTCCTATCTTGAAACATTGCGATATCATTGGTCATATGTTTTTGTTGAACTGAGAAGGAATGAAGTGGACTATGTTTACATACTGAGTAAGTGGGGAAGCTGGAGTGATCTGAATGGTGAACCAATACTCCCTGAAGAACTAGATCCTACATAAATAATTTACTAAGGCAAAGAAGTTGGAGTTCCACCAGTGTGTCGCAAGTTGTTGTGACTGCGATAAACACCCTCCAAAAATTTTCCTATACTTGAATTTTGGAGCCTATTGTGGATCTTGAAATCAGTTGTTCCATAGACACTTCTTGGTTGGTTGATATTATGTTAAGTCTTTGAGCTCCCTTCTTAGGTTGTAACTGTCATTTTGTCACACATGCTCAGTCTATAATGAATTCATGAGTGCATTCTTTCACGCAACCTTCAACTAGCCTATAACAATCCATCAAGATGGTGCCCGTGTAATTTCTAACCCATGTCGATAGTCAATTCACATTTTCATTGACAATCTCTCACTTTTGGATGTGTTTGTACTTCTATTTTGGTGAGTTTTTCAAATTGGCACTGTTGCGCACCTTCGCTTTCACGAGTGTCATTTTTCATGTTTTCAACTATCAATTTTTCTTAATTTCACTTTAATTAGTTTCATTTGCATGTTATCTTTGCTCTGACATGTGTTGCATTCACTGAAATTTGCATATCGAAAGTTTCATTTGAACTTTTCTTTTCATATAGAAAATGTTGTATTTCAGCATGGCAAGTGTCACGCATAGTATAAAAGCAGTTGTGGCTTTCTTCAAGTGGTAATATTTTTCTTAATGAGTTGTTCTTATCATGTAAACATGGATCACACTCATTCCCAAAGTTTTAAGTATTGTCGCACTTGGAGTGAGTTGTTGCAATGTTGTCTCATTAAGGAACATATGTTGTTCATGTGTTATGAGTGTCATGTGTTGTGTGATCAAGTGATCTAAGTGTGTGATCATGCTCAAGTATTTTTCTTCTTCAAATTCATCTCACCCATTCCACACTTAGTAATATCTAGGAAAACTCCCCGACCGAGCCACTCAACCTCATCTACACACAATGTAGTCTTAGTCCTCAAGCATAAACATTTCCTCTTGGCACTACACAATGCACAGTCTCAACCTCTCAGAACTGTGCACTGTATAGTCTCACTTTTCAGTCCCATGCCTTGGGCTCCAAAATAGCGCAATCCTAGCCTCTAGCTAGCCTTTTCTATGCATTGTGTAGTCTCAAGCCTCAATCCTCTAGCTTGATTCCTTGAGTTACTCAACTACATAGTCCCTCTACCCAGGTCTCCAAAACTATGCATTGCACAGTCTCAAGCCTCAGTCCCACACCTTGACCTCTAGAACTGTGCAATCACTGAGTGAGTCACTCAACTAGTCACCAGTTCCATCCCTAACAAGGGATTTCATGAAACATGTTAGATTAGTGATTTATCGGATTGATGTCATCTTGTCATGAGTGGATTACAGTCGTAGGTATTATTTCATGCTATGATAACATGTTGATGAAGGATATAGAGAATGGAACCATGATAGAAGACACCTATGGAGATGAAGAAACCAGATGATCATCAAGTAAGAAGACGAAGGAAAAAAATATTACAATAGAAGACAAAATATCAATATCACATTGAATACTCCTTATATTCAAGTCATGAGGAGGAGGATTAAGAAGAATATTCACCATATTTCAAGGAGACAAAGAAACTAGCAACAAAGGGTGACTTGGCATTGCCATGTCATCACAAATTCCATGTCAGCAGTGTCATGTCATGTCATGTCATATGTCATCATTTGCCACACCATATTGTGGATTATGTAGTTTCTGTATAGGAGAAATGTAATTAAAGTGGATGTCCAATAGTCATCCATGTAATATGAAAAGTCATGTAGGAAGTCAAAAGGTCATAGATAATTTGAATACTCATGAGGGTAGTCCAACAGTTAAAAGGGAAGTGAATGATCACCCAACTTGTTATATATACACCCTAATTATTCATGCAAAGGAAATGTTCACCTTGGATCCTCCTACCAGGAATTGGAGAGGAAGATCATTGTTTTGGAGGAGCGAATGACTGCTCTAATGCTCTACTATTTGAGCAAGTGATGTTCATCATCTTGATGTATCTTTGAACTTTTCCTTAATTTATAAGCTCATTGAGTGAACACGCTTTCATGAATATGTCATGAATATTGTAAGACTATTCTTTGAATGTTTGTGATTTTTTTTTCATATGTACTAAGGAAATTGAAATATTTTGGTGTATTTAGTACTTATCTTGATGAAGGTGTATTATATTTTCTTTAACAATCGTTGCTTCCTTGTGAACTATTTCATTGGTTGATCAAATATTAATTCATATGTATATGCTCGTGTGTATTTAATAGATCAATATTATTACTTGTCTTTAAAGGGCCCACTTTTCTCTTCCCTTTTAGTAGAAGGACCTGTTAACAAATGGAAACAAGAAATTCCAATTTAATTTGTCGTTGAATTAAACTATGAACTAAAATCGAATTCTATTCTCATAGCAACTTGTAAATACTTAATTAACTTTAATTAACTTAATTAGATTATGAATTTCGAATTGGAAGTCATCTATATGTTCTCCCTAAATTTTAGGGGTCCATTATGAGTTTAGATTGAGTTGTAATTAGATAACTCAGTCTACTGAGTTATAGTCAGTTAAAATAGTTCTAACTGTTTGTTGAACTAGTAGAGGATTAGTAGTCAGTTAGTGCACTAGTGCATCCACAGGTGCTACTCCAAATAACTGAAGATTCACTCATCCAAAACACATGCATGTCAATTCTGAGAAAGACCCAGTTGAGACTAGAGTGCAGGAACAATGTACTATCAGTTGTATTATTTACTGAGTTGTAAATATCATGCCTGCAATCAGGAAGAGGACCTAATTATGATTGCGCAGTTTTGGAAGCATGAATTCCATTTAAATATAGGCTATTCATCCTAGGAATTGCGCAATGAAATAGGGATTTGGCAGGCTATGGAAATTGACTAAGTGTTGGCTAATAGCGGGCTTGTGAGGCAGAGAGTTTATCATACTTGTGCGGAATTGTTCTAGTGAGAAAAATATTTGTATATTCACTCATATTTCTGATTAATGCAATAAAGATAGGCGGGATTTTGAGTAGTGGATTTCCCCAGGAAAACTTATTGTGGTATGTGACATTGATTTGTCTTCTTCTTGTTCATATTGTTTTCATTGCTCTATTGGCTTCATCTGGTTAAAAGTAGAAGTAGATTCTTGTCCTGTGTTTTAGTAAATTGCATGACCTTGTGAATCTACAGGAAATTATACATGGTATCAGAGCTGAAGACAATATAATATAGGAGATTTCGAAGTTCTGAATTTTGGGTTACAGGTGAAATTCAAATTTTCAATACATACTTCAGGATTGGCAGATGGGATTCTATGGCTTGTGGCTCGAGTATGCCTTGGAAGGCAACTCGAATTATATAACCTGGAGGGACATAATGGAGGTTGTGTTGGATGATAATAGCTTGAATGAATTCATTGGTCAAGACATTCCTAAGCCAGCAACATCGGATGAAAATAGTCTGGCTGAATGGAAGAAGTGTATAGCAAAGGCGAGGTGGATAATCCTTGAGGAACTTTGAGACCACATTGTCTCAAGTCTCCATGGAAAGGAAACTTTGTATGCTATGTGGAAAGAGTTGAAGGAGTTGTATCAAAACAACAATGACCAAAGGAAATTGGCATTGAAGGACAAACTTTGAAAAATCAAAATGGAGAAAGGTGAGACTATTCCAAAATACTTGAACAAATTCACTCAATGTCGTGATGAACTTGGAAGTGTTGGAATCATGGTTGTCGAGGATGATATGGCGTGTCTTGCTCTTTTAGGACTCCCAAATATTTGGAATAGTGATTGGGACTTTGTTAATGGTTGGGATAAGATGCCAGATTGGGAACGATTGTGGTTGGATTTGATGTAGGAGGAGATCAAGAGGAACACTAGGGATGGCTCGTCATCAAAGACTGGTGATGAAGAAAATTGTGCCTTAGCGATTAAGGAAAATAAGGGGAAAGGGAAAGCCTCCCATTCCAAATCAGATTCTTTCCATGGAGGTAAGAAGAAATATATGATGAAAATTAAGTTCTTTCATTGTCATGAGCTGGGCCATTTTGCTACAAATTGTCCGTTCAAGAAGTCCAAGAAGAAGTCCTCAGGAGGAGCGACGGGTGAGTCTTTGGCCTCTCAATTCGAATTGGACTTTTCCCTCATTGCATGCATGGTTTCAACAATCATGGGAAGTGTATGGTATGTTGGGTGTGTGTTATATTCTTTCCATGACTACCCCACGTGCGGGGCGGTCACTGGGGGGCGGTAGCCCCCATACACGGGGTCCGGGGCAGCACCCTAGGAAACTTATTTTTTTTGGATCGTATATTAGCTGAGTAGACCTACCTATTGTTTCTCACATAGATTTTGCACATGGTTTTGTGTTTGATGGTTTTCTGTCCATGGTATTTTCTAGATCTGGTCAACGGAACTATGGTTATGTTCTAATCCAGGGTTAATGAATTGGGGTTTATGGATGCTTCAACATGTATATATACGTATTGTAACATTGAAACAAATATAATGAAAAACCAATCTGGTAGTGCCGGTTTTGGGATCCATTGAAAAATTTCTGTGTATATTTTTTATGTTTTATGCTCTCGCCATTATTTATTTTCTGTTTTTAGAATTCATATGCAAGTAATTTGTGTACAGGGTTAAAACCTACATTTGGTATAAGAGTTGTTTTAGCTTCAAGGGGATGGCTTTGCTACTGAGGGGTTTTGCTAGAGCCTGTGGTAGACCCTTCTCAGTGGGAGATTTGTGGGATCGATTATTGTGGTGAAAGAAGATGGTGAGCAGTGGAAAGACAAAGATCGAGAAATTTAATGGTCAGAGTTTTGAGTTGTGGAAAATCAAGATGGAGGATTTGTTGGTAGATAAAGATCAATGGATTATGGTAGATCTGGGTACTAAACCAACAACAATGTTAGCTGAAGACTGGGAAAAGTTGGATTGGAAGGCAAAGAGAACAATAAGATTGTGTGTCTCATATTCAATATTTATAAATGTATCAGATGAAGCTTTGGTGAAGGCTTTGTGGGACAAGCTAGCGACTCTCTACCAATCTAAGTCTCTAGTGAATAAATTGTTCCTATGGAAAAAACGATATAACCTGAGGATGAAAGACGGAGACTCGGTGACAAAGCATCTAAACGCCTTTAATACTATTTTAAGCTGGTTATTATCTGTTGATATTAAAATTTCAGATGAAGATAATAGCATTAGTTTGTTGTGTTCTCTATGAGATTCGTGGGATAGTCTAGTCGTTGCAATAGGTAGCAATGCAACTACCTTGTAGCTTGATGAAATAGTCTCATCCTTACTATCAAAGGAGATGAGACGGAAAAATAGGGAGGGCCAAAATGGTGATTCCTTTTCTATACGAGGGCGGTCCCAGAAAAGAAACAAAAATAAGTCCTCAATTGGGAGATCTAAATCTAGAGGGAGATCTAAATCTCCAGGAAAACCTCTAAAGGTGTCATGGAAATGAAGAAAGGAAGGGCACTTCAAAAGGGACTGTAAATCTAAAACTCCTACGAAAGGAAAGGGATTTGATGATGGTCCTTCTGCAAATGTGAAAACCACCTCAGATTAAGGTGGGGATGTGTACTTGGACTCTTCTTCAAGTAAACATGTAGATCATGAGGCATGGTTGATTGACTTAGGTGCATCCTTTCACTTCACTCCCCATAGAGAGTTATTCTGCGAGTATGAGAAATATTATGGCGGCGATGTCTTCTTAGGGGATGACAGGAAGGCTAGAATCTTTGGTCATGGAAAATTCAAACTGAATTCGTAAGGTGGAAGCATTAGAACACTTCCGGGTGTTTTCCATATTCCTGCACTGGCCAGAAATATGATTTCTGTAAGCAAGCTGAATGATGCAGGTGTAAAAGAAGTGTTCGAGAAAGATACTTGCAAGATGGGTCGGGAAGCACTGTTATTGATGTGGGGAGTTCAAACTAGAACTCTGTACAAGCTTCATTGTAGCACTGTTTTTGATGGGTGCAACAGTTTTGTGGTTACTGAAAGTGGAGTAGAATATCTAGTGGTCTTTGGAGAAAATACCATGTTATGGCATGAAAGGCTTGGACATATTGGAGAGAAAGGACTTCTAATACTTCATGGTAATGGTATGGTAGAAGTTATGTCTAATTTCTCTCTGAATTTTGATTTCTATGAAAATTGTGTATATGGGAAGAAGAATCGGGTGAGTTTCCCCTCTGGTAAGAGGGTGAAACGAATATTAGAGCTTGTTCACAGTGATATGTTTGGACCTATGTCAATTCCATCATTGGGTAAGTCTGTGCACTATGTATCATTTATAGATGACTTTCTAAGGAATACATGGATATATTTCCTCAATAAAAAATTTGAAGTCTTTGACAAGTTTAAAGAATTTAAGGCTCTGGTGAAAAAACAGACAGAGAAGAAGATAAAGGTGTTAAGCACAAATAATAGTGGAGAATTTTGCAAGAAATAATTTGAAGAGTTTTGTAAAAAGTGTTGTATAGCACGACAAAAGACTACTCCATACACACCTCAGAAAAATGGAGTTGCAGAAAGAACGAACAGGGCGTTGATGGAAAATGCAAGAAGCATGCTCAGTGGCGTTGGGTTAGGATAGGAATTTTGGGCAGAGGCGATGGAGATTGCGTGTTACCTGGTCAATAGATCACCTTCATCAATGTTGGAGGATAAGGCTCCACAAGAGGTATGGATTGGTAATAAACCTTCTCTTTCACATCTAAGGGTATTTGGATGTGATGCATGTAGAGCATCGGGAAGGTATGTTTTAATAAATAATTTAGTGATGTTTTAAGCAATAGTTGTAATCTTTTCTTTATTATAAAGTATGGAAAATGCAACGAGAACGAGTCTAAAATGATCCAATCACTAACAGTTGTCTTCTCTACGCAGGAAAAGGTAAAAGCAGGAAGGCGCAATACAAAACGAGGATTTGATGAGAAGATAACGGCTGTCCCTCCAATTCTAAATAAGGTTCAGACCAGGTCGAGTAAATCAAGGAAGATCAGTCCGGAACGAGATGAAGGACTGCCAGTTCGGAATTACAGGCCGAGTAAAGGAAAGCGTTAACACTTTAGCGGATCCCTCAGGATCTTCGATCCTGAGGGATCGCTACGATCAATCGTTTTTTCGACCGATGAACTCCGCCGTTAATTGTATAAAAGGAGGGTAGCATTGAAAACTAGGGGATTACTTTTGTATCTTTACTTTCTGTTCATGAATTTTATTATCAGTTGAACTCAGACTATTGAGTCTCTCTGAGACTTAGTTTTGTACTCTCATTGATGCGTTAATATAATATCTCGGTGTTAATTTCTCTGTGCGTCTGAAGTAGTTTACGGCAGTGCGCCATTGGAAGCTTTGGGCCCGGCTCCAACGGACACTAGCTGATTGTACCATTACAATTCTGCTTTGTGTGGTTTGTTTCTCATAATCTGTTATGGTTGCATGTTGTTTCATATTTATTCATCTGTAGCTTTCCTGTTATAAAGCTTTGTAACAAGTTCATATCATACTTTCAGGATTCTTCGCATACTGTTGATCTGAGTTGTTTGCATCAATTACAGAATTCATAAGTAGAATATTTCAGCTACAGGTGATTGGGGTTAATGGATTGTTGGTGACTATTGTAGATCGTGTACATATGATTGACGTTTCCTATCTTTAATGATTTGCTGTTCCATTTGATATATATATGATTGACGTTTCCTGTCTTTAATAATTTGCTGTTCCATTTGATTAAGCTGCAAACTTGTATAAACGATTGCTTTCCTTTCTGTATGCAAGTGTGTGCCAAGGATTGGAAGTATTGACCTCGCGAGACTTAGTTTCTTTACTGTCGTTCCATTTACTGCCGTTCCATTTACTGTCGTTCCTTTTATTGCTGTTCCATTTCTGAAGTTGCTGTTTCATTCTGTTTTCTTGTTGTTCCTTTCGCTTGCGTTTATTGAAGTGGCATGAGAGGAGGTTCAAGACTGTTGTGAAATACAGCAGATGCTATAATGCTCCCAGATCATGATCCATACTCCTTCATCAGTTTCTAGGGGGATAGGTTACTAATTCCATACCCTCGACCGACGAAGTTGCTGCGTGTGTGATTCCTTTATGCAAAAGTAATTTAGCATTAGCATCCGTTTACTCTTGTATTCTTTAGATCTATACTACGAAGCATTATCCTGACAAATAGCCTCAAATTAAGATGTCCCTTACAATAACAAAACGCTCCCGGATAGACTTGTAATGTGAGATAACTAGAGGTGAAAAAGACCCTTGTTACAGCTCCACATTTTGGCGCCGTTGCCGGGGAAGGGGCATAGCCATTTGTTTTTAACAGGGTAGTGTGTGAATCTGTTAGGGGAGAACTGGATTTTAAAAACGGAAGGTAAGAACCTGCGTGCGGAGCATGTAAAAGCCCTGCTCCACCGTCCGCTTTCCTAGCAGAATTGATTTAGTAATTTAATTGGAGTGCATGACTAAGCAGAAAAAGCCAGAAAAGAATCAAAAGCCTCCATCCAAAATTGAAAAAGCCAAGGGGTCGGCAACTCTTGGACGAAAGACCTTTATAGATGAAATTTACAAGAAAGCCGGATCTCCGCCATCAGTAGGTTAGAGGAAAGTAAACTCTAAACAACCTGCTAGTTCCCTTCAGGCCTCAGAATCACCATCTGAAGCCTTTGCGGAGGTGCACAGTCAGACAGAGGAGCAGGACTTTCAAGAATTTGACAATTCGACTCCTGGACCAGTGCACGAAGGAAATTTTAGCAATCTTTGTGAAGGAGAAGGAGAAACAGGGGAAATCGAGGAACCTAGATCTCCTATTGAACCAAACCAGCCTTTAAATAGTCCGGATAAAGGAAGCGCTGCAAAAATCCTTGTTGAGGGAATTCATTCACCTCAGACCGTAGGGGCCATCATTATCCCTGATAAAGGGAGTGCTGTAAAAACAGTTCCTGCTAAGATTACCCCTCCTCAACCAAGGAATACTCTCTTGGAAATTCCTGAAGATTACTGGCATATATTTGATTCCATGGCGCAGAATCAGCCAAATACCCAAACCTGTACTTTGCAATATCCCATAGTAGATTCCGCTGCGAATGCACCAATGAAGGCAATTCCGCTTCAACATATCCCGACGTTTCATGGACTCACATCGGAAGATCCTGATGCGTTTCTATTCGAATTTGATGTGTTATGCAGGGGATACGATTACACCACTGATCCCCAGAAGCTAAAACTGTTTCCCTCTACCTTGAAGGGAGCAGCTCTGAGATGGTTCATGGGTCTAGGTGGTGGAGTCATAAACAATTGGGATGAAATGAAAGCGGCCTTCTTAAAAAAATATCAGGATTACTGTAGATCAAGAGAACTAAAGGATGAAATCTTTCAAATGTCTGCCAGACCAAATGAAACTTTTGAAGAATATGTAGAACGTTTCCAATATAACTTGCAGAGATCTCCATATGCATCGTTACCTCTGCCCGATAACGTGTTGAAAACTGCATTGATTAGAGGTATGAAGGAGCAATGGATTGAAACGTTGAATATTATGGGAAAATGATACATTTATCAGGAAAATTTTGCTGACATCATTGATCTGTGTATCAGGAGCTCAAGAGGCAGCACACGGATAAAACTAGCAGAATATGATCGCTTCACTAGAGACAATCGAACATCAACAGAAGGAGTATCACGAGTGGAACTTGGAAATCTGTTAGAGAATTTTAAAACTGATATCATGGGGACATTAACTACACAGCTTGATATTGTGCAGGCTAAACAGAAGCAAGCAGAGGCGGAACAGAATCTGGCAATTTTCTGCCCACGGTGCAGGAAGAAACATAGCTAGAAAGAATGCCCGCTCGATACAGTTCAAATATGTGCTATTTGTACCAAGGACCATCCGACTGAAAGCTGTCCCTCGCTCCCTGGTTTAAAGGCGGTGTACAAAGAAGCAGAAGAGGAACCAGAATCAGCATACTTTATTAACCAGCGTCGTCAATGGCAACCTAGGCAACCTGGTTTGTTTCAAGATCCCTCCTCTTCTTTTCAATCTCCGCAATTTAATGCTCAGCAACAGAATATGTGGCAAAATCAGTCTCAGCACCCGTTTTCAAATTGGCCGCCTCAAATGTTTCCTACTCCGAACCCTTGGATGAACCAAGCTGGTTGGCCAAACTTTCCTTATCCTCCGCCATATTGGCCAAATAATTCATATCCTCCGCAGTGGACCCCTTCCACTTCGCAAAGTTCACCCTGGCAGAGCAACTGGCCAAGATCGACATATCAAACGCCAGGATCAATTCCGCTCCCTCAACCAACTCTGCCAGCCTTGCAACAAAATCCCCAGCCCAACCTAAGACCGCAGCTCCCAGCCCAACCCAACCCGAACCCAAATAATCGACCAGTTCAATCTCTTCAAATTATAGAATATTCCGAGATTGAATCTGCTCTGCAGGAGTGCAATGATCTTTAGTTGAGATCTGGGCGAATAATAGAAACTGAGGGACATAGAACCGCTCATATTGAAAACCAGTTACCGATAGAACAGCCGTCACAACAAGAAGAAGTAAGTAAAGACCAAGTTCATCAGCAAGTAATTACATCTTCTCCACCTTTCCCAGAACGACTGGCCATTCCAAGACAAATGCAATATCCGGATTTTGATATTCTGGGAGAACTCCAAAGCTTGTATATAAGAATTCCATTCCTTCAGGCTATACAGGATATCCCCATATATGCAAAAACCATAAAGGACCTGTGTAGCAGGAAAACAAAGAGAAATATAACCCCTAACCCTAGAGTCCAGGTAGTCGGCACCTTATCCGACCTCTTATCAGGGAAAGAAACACCAATTAAATATGAGGATCCTGGAAACCCAATTGTCACTGTTCAAGTCTATGGGCAGACCCTGACCAACGTCTTAGTAGATCTAGGGGCTGCGATTAACATCCTGACAACATCAACCTGCCAGAAGCTTGGAATCACATCGGTAGAGCCTACTTCCACTTTACTAGAACTCGCTGACCGATTAGTAATAAGACCAGAAGGCACCTTGTATGATGTCATGGTTTCAGTGGACTCTTGGGAATACCCGACCGATTTTCTGGTGATTAATCCAAAAACCCGACTAGATGGACATCCGCTAATTCTAGGTAGACCATGGCTCGCTACTGCTGACGCCTACATTGGATGCCGGCAGGGAAACATGACCATAACCAGAGGACCGGATATCAAAAATTTAATCTTGTACCCGCCAGCCCAGCCAAGCATCACACCTCATATATCGATGACCAATCTGCGCCCTGCCTCATATATTACTGATAATATTAGACCACCATTAACAGTTTAGGAAGCGCTAGATTTTAAAGATCAAACGGAAGATGATGCCATCAATAAATTCATTAATCAAACAGAGTCCACATCGTATACACAATGCTTTATGATAAAAGCGGCATTTGATAACGAATTAGAGGAAGATCCTCTAAAAGATGACAATGACCCAAATATACCTGTAACCTCTGTTGCTAACAGCAAAGTAATACAAATTGAACCGGGCAAAACTTTAAACATTAACACTAATCTGACACCTGAACAAGAGACCAAACTCATCCAGCTCCTACGAAAGTATCAGGAGGCATTTGCTTGGGACTATCCCGATATGAAAGGGATTGATCCCCAGCTATGTACACATCGTATCTATATCGAGAAAGATGCAAGACCAGTTCGCCAACCACAGAGAAGACTCAATCCCCATTTAAAAGATGTTGTAAAAGATGAGCTGCAGAAATTATTAGACGTTAATTTTATTTATCCCATTTCTGACAGCAAATGGGTCTCCCCACTTGTGGTCGTACCTAAAAAGAACGGGAAATGGAGGATCTGTGTCGATTACAGAGAATTAAACAAAGCTACACAAAAAGATCACTTCCCTCTCCCTTTCATAGACCAGGTATTGGACACCTTAGCAGGCAAGAATTTTTTTTCTTTCTTGGATGGCTTCAGCGGATATAACCAGATTCAGATTGCCCCTGAAGACCAGGACAAGACTACCTTTACTTGCCCCTAGGGAACGTTCGCCTACCGAGTCTTACCCTTTGGATTATGTAATGCTCCGGCCACATTCCAACGGGCTGTTCTTAGCATCTTCGCAGATTTAATTAATGATGGATTGGAAGTCTATATGGATGATTTCACACCATATGGAGATGACTTTGATCCAGCCATGGACACTCTCGAAAAAGTTCTAGAGTGTTGCATTGCTACCAGGCTTTGCTTGAGTCACGAAAAATGTTACATGATGATGACAGAAGGACTCATTCTGGGACATCACATCTCAGCAGCTGGCATTCAGGTAGACCCGGCTAAAATTCAAATACTCATGCTTATCCCAACCCCCACTAATCAAACAGAGGTACGTAGGTTTTCTTGGTTTTTCTGGGTATTATAGACGATTTATACAACATTACTCATGTATTGCCGCACCTCTACATGCATTAACTGGAAATGTTGATTTTTTGTGGACAGAAAAATGTGATCGAGCCTTCACAGAATTAAAGAAGTTGCTATCTACAGCTCCAGTTCTCAGAGGACCTAATTGGAACTTACCATTCCAAATTTCAACCGACGCCTCAGACACAGCAATCGGTGCAGTGTTGGGCCAAGAAGAAGAGAAAAGACCATACGCTATCTATTACATCAGCAAAAATTTGGCTCCGGCTGAATTAAATTACACTGTCACCGAAAAAGAATTTTTAGCTGTGATACATGCTATTAATAAATTTAGACACTATATTACAGGCTATCCCGTTATTTTGTATACAGACCATTCTGCTATTAGGTATTTAGCAAATAAGCCTGTTACAAATGGAAGAATAACCAGGTGGTTGATCTTGTTGCAGGAATTCGACATTACAATCAGAGACCGACCAGGGAAGGAGAACCCTGTAGCTGATTTTCTTTCACGAATACCAAAATCAGTTGAGGACCAATTCCCAGATGAACACTTATTTGCAGTCGCTGTTCAGACTCCCTGGTACGCTGATGTGGCTAATTATCTTGCAGTAGGTAAGCTTCCAAAACATTTAACTCCCAATGAACGGAAACAGATCGTTGCGAAAAGCAATCGATTTTCGTGGGTTGGGGGCTATCTGTTTCACATAGGCGCAGATATGGAAATCAGAAGATGTATTCGAGAAGACGAAATCTTCGATATCTTGAAAGCCTGCCATGACGGGCCATGTGGAGGACATTTCGCTGAACGAAGGATAGCACACAAAGTATTACAAACGGGATATTACTGGCCTACAATCTTCAAAGATGCCAAAAAATTTGTCCAGGCCTGTGATAGTTGTCAACGTGTAGGACGACCTGGCCCAGCAGACGAAATGCCTTTGCGGCCTCAATTGGTGATCGAACCTTTCGAACGCTGGGCTCTGGACTTTGTCGGACCCATCAACCCCCCATCAAACCAAAAAACCTACATTTTGGTGGCAACTGAATATGTTACCAAATGGGTTGAGGCAGAGGCATTACCCAGAGCTACAGAGGAGTCGGTAATTCAGTTCTTGTTCCATTTGTTTGTACGTTATGGTCTCCCAAGGGAAGTGGTTACAGATGGAGGACCACAATTTGTGGGACATAAATTAGCTGCAACACTCAATAACCATCACATCCATCACAAAATTACTACCCCATACCATCCGCAGGCAAATGGGCAAGTCGAGAACAGTAATAAGATAATAGAGTCCATTTTGACAAAAACTGTTGCCTCACACCGCCGCGATTGGGCCGCCCGACTACCGGAGGCACTGTGGGCTTATCGAACTACATGGAGAAGTACCACTGGCTATTCACCATATCACTTAGTGTTTGGAAAGCAACCCATTTTTCCTATAGAATTTGAGATCCAAACCCTGCGAACTGCCCAAGAAGTCGGATTAGATTTAAGTGAAGCACAGAAAAATCGATTACAGCAAATTAATGAGTTGGACAAAACAAGGCTCGCTGCATTACAGAATACAGCACTCATCCAGCAGCAACGAGCCAAATGGCATGATGCGCTCATCAAAAACAAGATATTTCACGAAGGAGACTGGGCTCTGTTATATGATTCTAGATTTCAGGATTTCCCGGGGAAGCTTCAGACTCGATGGTTGGGACCATACGAGATTCAAAAAGTCCATGACAATGGGACCCTTACTTTGATTACAATCGATGGATCTGGATATACATTTAAGGTAAACGGCCACCGAGTTCGTCTGTATCACAAACCGCTCACTCGGGAATCATTTTGCCAGCGGTTACGCCAAGATACTAACATCAAGATTATGGGAGAGGAAGCAAAAACTTCCTCCCCTATAGATTGGTAAGAAGTTCATTCTTTATTACCACATTTTGTATATAAGATTGTACATTTTGTATATATGTTTCAAGTGTGTGTTTTGCTGTTCCTTTTCAAAAGGAACAGCACTTGTGTGTTTTGCTGTTCCTTTTCAAAAGGAACATCACTTGTGTGTTTTGCTGTTCCTTTTCAAAAGGAACAGCACTTGTGTGTTTTGCTGTTCCTTTCCAAAAGGAACAGCACTTGTGTGTTTTGCTGTTCCTTTTCAAAAGGAACAGCATTTGTGTGTTTTGCTGTTCCTTTTCAAAAGGAACAGCACCCTTGTGTTTTGTTGTTCCTTTTCCAAAGGAACAGCACTGGTGTTTTGCTGTTCCTTTCCAAAAGGAACAGCACTTTTGAATTTTTGCTGTTCCTTTTCAAAATGAACGGCACCCTTGAGTTTTGTTGTTCCTTTCCAAAAGGAACAACACTTTTTGAATTTTTGCTGTTCCTTTCCAAAAGGAACAGCACTTTTGAATTTTTGTTGTTCCTTTCCAAAAGGAACAGCACTTTTGAATTTTTGCTATTCCTTTTCCAAAGGAACAACACTTTTGATTTTTTTATTCCTTTTTAAGGAGCAACATTTGTGTGTGTTTTTTAATCCTTTTTTTAGCAAGCAGCATTTGAGTGCTTTTGTTATCTTAGGACATTGCATCAAAAGAACCCTCCCACCCTCCCTTGTAAGAAAGAAATAGTATGCCCTCGTCCTTTCTATAAGAAGAAAACATTGTCCCGAGGCCATAAGTAGCAGCTATATATTTATGCAACAAATATAAAAGGCATGATATATCAAGCTCAGCACAACATAAATCGCTATCTATAACAGCCCTAGTATTGATGGAACAAAGGAGGGAGCCATACACTCATCATTCTTTCAGCCATAAGTCTCACTTCCTCTGCCCTGTTGGAAAACTTCATCATGTTACGTTCCTACAATTTTCTTTATTATTACTTGGAAATAAGAATAGAAAATTTATATTTTCCTATTGGGATAACAAGACTTCTTCCGCCATTCCCACTCTTAAGGAGGGCTGAACCACCCTTATGTGTAACTATACAAGAGCAAAAGTCCATCTCAAAAGAAAAAAGCAACAGCAGAACCAAAAGAAATTATTTGTCAAATGCAGGATAGGGGGTTTCATTAAAGAACCAGCCTACTATGATCATAAGATTGGAAGCGAAGTGGCATTCCCATCATGGCCACCACACCAGGGATATGGTCCAACAGGTTCATTATATAAACAAACCTTGGAACAGGGGGTCTCATCACGCGCCAGCCTGCCCACGTTTCGCGCCTCTCTGGTGAATGGCGTCATGGTTATCTGGTTACCAAGCCAGCATGATGGCCTGCATGTTGACAAGAATTTCTCTTCCAAACTACACAAAGGACTATGGTTCCGGGGTGAAATAAACAACTCTGCCACGGTTATAAACACCGGTCGGCAGCAGAGCTCTGTTAATGGTATCGGAGTGAAAACATATACACTAATTTGGATCTTATTAAATCTTTCTTTCTATCCTCGTAATAATTATATCTTACACCTTAATGGATACGTCACATGAACATTTATCATTACCAATTATGGCAAAGGTATTGACTATGACTATCTCAGACTTTCCATGAGTGCTATACGTCCTATCCTTATGTTCTGCATCACATCACGAAGGCTTATGTTAAACGCGATCTATCTGTCGCATCGATCTCGGTATTTCTTTGTCTAATCTGAAACATGGCAAAATTTTAAAAGCTGTTCCATTATGACTCGGTGATGCGATGACCGCCTTCTTCTATTTGACGGCTGAGGCAGCCTATCATTTCGCACGGGGGGGAGGTGACTTCATTACTCCGCCGGCCACGTGTTAACACATCATTCGGAAATGATATGATACGAAGGTACGATATGCGTTAACGGCATGACAATGCTATTTTTGAAAAAGTTGTTATTTATGATCAATTATTCATGCATGCTCTGTGTCTTTTCTTTTTGCCGCAATTACGTTCTTTGCATTGCTGTTCCATCTAGACCCTGAAACAGAACCATGGGGGGAAAGTCTATCAGAAGCGAGCCGAGCGAGCTCATAGTCTTCGAAGCCGCTCGGAAGATCTTAGAAAAAGCAGGGTGGTTAACTTATTTTGGCCACCTGCGCAAATCAAACGAAATAGTGGCCATGGAATTCCTACAGAATTTGCAGGAAGAACACTCAGTGGTAGGTGGGAAGCAGATAGCAGTCACGAAGGAAATAATCGCGGAAGTAACCGGATTACCAGACTTAGGTCCAATATGGACGACAAAGAAAGAAAGACTGCAAAATATCGTAGAACTCTTCCAAGATGAAGGGCAGGAGCTGACAGTGAAGGGAAAAGGAGTGCTGCCGGCAACACTGGGAGAACCTTGGAGCGAACTGGCAAAGGTAGTACAGAGCTACATCACCTGCGAAGGACGAAAAGATGTGGTAAGGCCGCGTCACCTTAAGCTCTTAGCTGTGTTAAAAGGAAAATGTGCTGTGAATCTCCCTGCATTGTTAAATTCATTGTTGCATGATACCTCTCGGAGCCTGAAAAAGGCACACCATGAAGACGCAGTGGTTAGCCACCACGGGCTGATCCGCCTGATAGTGACATACAGTCTCGCTCGGCAGTAGACTAGCTGGCGGGAACTTATTACAGCAATTGAAGGGGAAGTAGAATCGCCATCCCCAAAGACGAAGCACCCCGCTAGCACCTCCGAAACACCTAAAAAACCCAGAGAATCGCCAAAACCTAAGCAACCCTCGGGCACAACCAAGCAAGCGAAGAAACGCATAAAGCTAGGGAAACAAAAATGCACCCCTGAAGCAACTAGACATGCAGAAAACCGTAAGGAATTGGCCGCAGAAAGACGTGCTACCTTAAAGCGAAGGTATTCCTCTGGCACAGAAGAACAGGTTGAAAAACGCAGAAAGGTGGAGGCGGAGGAACAGATGGTCAGCACACCCGAATAGCCCGGGAGGCCTAGAAAGTCAGTTCGGTTGGCAAAGATAAGAGGTAGGCTGGAGAAAATCCAGCCAAACATAGGCCAGCCGATTGAAATAATAGAGGACCCTCCAGCGCCAGAACAAATACCTGGGGGAAACCTGGAACAAACAAAGAATGAAGTAGGAGCTGAAGAAGGAGATAGGGATGACGACTCTGCGGCCGAGACCAGCTATCCAGAGGGAGCTGCTGAGCAGCCAATTTGGGAGAACGAGATGGAACAATTGGGGGGTAGCCATCCACAAAACCCTGTGGAGGAAGAAGAGATGGCCACCATCTTGGCCAGCATTAGAGGTTATCCTTCACCCTCCAGTCCGGCAGAGCCTCCCGGAGGACCATTTGAGGAAGAGACGCGTGACGAATTGCATGATGCAATGGCAGGGGAAGAAAACCCCCCTGTCATCGACAAAGAAAATGTGAATACCAATCAGGAACAAGCCGTTCCTAAAACACCAGAAGGAAATCCACCCGCTGATGGCGGGGAGGATGAAAATATTTGTCGGGAATAGGACGTTCCCCGAATGATGGAAGAAACCCTCGATGAAAGAGGAGCAGAACTGAGGGCCGCCCATGTGCCCACAGCCGAGGCAAAAGAAATTAAGAAGTTGAGAAGAAAACAGCAGAAATTGCTGACCATTATAGCCCAGCTTCGGCGGAAAATTCGAAGTCTGAAAGCCAGTTTGAGAATAAAGAGGACTGTGAGAAGAAAAAGAAGGGCAAATACAGCTGGGTCCTCTCAGAGAGGAAGACAGAGCACCTATAGGCATCTAGTAGGTCGATATTCTGCTAGCAAACCTGCAGCTGTTCCAATTAATACTGAGGAACAAAATGCTGTTCCATCTGGAACAGAGCACCAGAATGCCGTTCCTATTGACATAGAGGAGCAGGCTGATATTCCAAACAGCCCATTAGAACCAATTGCCGTTCCAATTAAAACTGAGCCACAAGATGACATCCCAGTTACAGAGGGACCACCGTACCCCTTTATACATGTCAAGAAGGAAGGGGAAAATAGAGCAGTTCACACTGAGACACCACCTTCAGGGAAAATTAAGCGACGAAATGTAAAGGTCCAGGCGAAACTTCCTGCCTCCAGGGAATTATGGGAAAGGGATCCAAAAACCAAGGCCTTGCGCCGCGAGATAAGACAAGTCCAGCAAGAGGCTGAACAGCTACGGGAACAAATGATCCCTCGAGAGAAATATGAGGAGCTGCAATAGGAGGTTGAGCAGAGGATTCCTCGAGAAAAATATGAAGAGCTGCAGCAGGAAGTTGAGCAGAGGATTCCTCGAGAAAAATATGAAGAATTGCAGCAGAGGGCTGAGCAGTTAGAGGAACAAAGGATCCCTCTGGAAAAACATGAAGAACTGCAACAGCAGCTGAGAAACATGAGTGAATCGGAGAGTCGGGCTTTTGAAGGATGGCAGAAGGAGCAGGAAAAGATTGCTAAGGTAACACGTCGACTAGATGTTGTTATTAAACAATTGGACACTGTATGTTCGTTGTATGATGATGTTTTGACTTGCAGGGCCCCCGCGAAGAATTATGCTTTATTCCTCCTTGAAAGATACTTAAGATTGAAAATAAAAGCTGTCAGGGCAGGTGCCCCCATTCAGATTAACACTGTTAATGATTTTATTGATTGTTGCAAACATTATGGGGTTAAGGTCCAACGATTATTATGCGAATTTTATTTGCACAATATGGTGCTTGAGCAGGAAACTGATCTAAACCCTGGCCCCTTTGTGGGGGATATACAGCTGCAAGCCTTTGTTTCATTTGGGGTCAACCAGTTAAAATGGCTCAGGGCTTACAATGCCTTTCAGAGGCAGGAGCACAGCCTAGATCTATGGATCAGGGCTGAGCCTCAAGATCCAATTCGCCTATGGCAATCACACAAAAGCCTTATGAGAAACCCTGGCGTTATGTAACTACTAGGACCCATGCATGAGGAGTTGATCCGAAATAGCTTAGAATACTTCCTAGTTATTAAAGATTCCGCCTTGGAGGCTGCCAAATTCCGTTATCGGATTTCCACCCCAAGCATCCAGCTCAGGGAGCCCTTCAGATATGAGAACTTTGAGCTGGCTGCTGAACGATTGCCTTTTTATGGCCAGTGCATTCTGCAAGCTGGACCATCATGGTTAGGATATCGGTTTCGTAGCCCAATTATCTGGCACCCTGCACCAGGGTACCGGGCCTTGTATGATATGCCTACAGATCAGTTGCATTACTTCTGTGATAATCTGGTTGCCTATCATGGTTGCAGACCCCCTCATGAAGTACCCTCTCCAGCCTATTCTCTTACTGCTCTCCATGGTAATTATAACGGTTTCATGAGGCCATGAAACAGAGTAAGTCGGGGGGTGTGTAGAGCATCGGGAAGGTATGTTTTAATAAATAATTTAGTGATGTTTTAAGCAATAGTTGTAATCTTTTCTTTATTATAAAGTAGGGAAAATGCAACGAGAACGAGTCTAAAATGATCCAATCACTAACAGTTGTCTTCTCTACGCAGGAAAAGGTAAAAGCAGGAAGGCGTAATACAAAACGAGGATTTGATGAGAAGATAACGGCTGTCCCTCCAATTCTAAATAAGGTTCAGACCAGGTCGAGTAAATCAAGGAAGATCAGTCCGGAACGAGATGAAGGACTGTCAGTTCGGAATTACAGGCCGAGTAAAGGAAAGCGTTAACAGTTTAGCGGATCCCTCAGGATCTTCGATCCTGAGGGATCGCTACGATCAATCGTTTTGTCGACCGATGAACTCCGCCGTTAATTGTATAAAAGGAGGGTAGCATTGAAAACTAGGGGATTACTTTTGTATCTTTACTTTCTGTTCATGAATTTTATTATCAGTTGAACTCAGACTATTGAGTCTCTCTGAGACTTAGTTTTGTACTCTCATTGATGCGTTAATATAATATCTCGGTGTTAATTTCTCCGTGCGTCTGAAGTAGTTTACGGTAGTGCGCCATTGGAAGCTTTGGGCCCGGCTCCAACGGACACTGGCTGATTGTACCATTAAAATTCTGCTTTGTGTGGTTTGTTTCTCATAATCTGTTATGGTTGCATGTTGTTTCATATTTATTCATCTGTAGCTTTCCTGTTATAAAGCTTTGTAACAAGTTCATATCATACTTTCAGGATTCTTCGCATACTGTTGATCTGAGTTGTTTGCATCAATTACAGAATTCATAAGTAGAATATTTCAGCTACAGGTGATTGGGGTTAATGGATTGTTGGTGACTATTGCAGATCGTGTACATATGATTGACGTTTCCTGTCTTTAATGATTTGCTGTTCCATTTGATATATATATGATTGACGTTTCCTGTCTTTAATAATTTGTTGTTCCATTTGATTAAGCTGCAAACTTGTATAAACGATTGCTTTCCTTTCTGTATGCAAGTGTGTGCCAAGGATTGGAAGTATTGACCTCGCGAGACTTAGTTTCTTTACTGCCGTTCCATTTACTGCCGTTCCATTTACTGCCGTTCCTTTTATTGCTGTTCCATTTCTGAAGTTGTTGTTTCATTCTGTTTTCTTGCTGTTCCTTTTGCTTGCGTTTATTGAAGTGGCATGAGAGGAGGTTCAATACTGTTGTGAGATACAGCAGACGCTATAATGCTCCCAGATCATGATCCATACTCCTTCATCAGTTTCTAGGGGGATAGGTTACTAATTCCATACCCTCGACCGACGAAGTTGCTGCGTGTGTGATTCCTTTATGCAAAAGTAATTTAGCATTAGCATCTGTTTACTCTTGTATTCTTTAGATCTATACTACGAAGCATTATCCTGAAAAATAGCCTCAAATTAAGATGTCCCTTACAATAACAAAACGCTCCCGGATTGACTTGTAATGTGAGATAACTAGAGGTGAAAAAGACCCTTGTTACAGCTCCACAATGCATATGTACATGTTCCAAAGGAGAAAATAACAAAGCTGGATAGTAAATCTGAAAGGTGCATCTTTATTGGGTATAAGGATGGTTTAAAAGGTTATAAGATTTGGAACAAAGAAACAAAGAAGGTTGTGTACAACCGAGATGTGGTGTTTAGAGAGGTGAAAGATGTTATTAAACATGAAGTCCTATCAAAGTAACCTAAGAAGAGAGAGTTAGCTAAAGGAGGAAGAATCAGAATCTACAGCAGAAGAGGAATCTAAATATGAAGAGCCACAAACTACAGCTGTGAGAAGATCAATTCGAGAAAGAATTCCATCTACTTTCTATTCAAATTTTTCTTTATCTATTACTGGTGATGATCCCAGAACTGTGAGGGAAGCAGTAGATTCAGAGAATGGAAAACTCTGGAAAGATGCCATGGTTGATGAAATGCCATCTTTGCACAAAAATGAGGCTTGGGATCTGGTGGAGTTGTCGGCTCAACGGAAACCCATTGGAAACAAATTGGTGTTTAAGAAGAAGGTGAATGTAGAAAGCAAGGTAGAGAAATACAAAGCTCAGTTGGTAGCAAAAGGTTATTCCAAGGTATCAGGAATTGATTTGGGTGATATTTTTCTCTTGTTGCCAAGGTAGCTTCTATAAGATTACTTTATCTGTTGCTGCTACTTTTGATTTTGAGGTAGAACAGATGGATGTGAAGACAACATTTCTTCATAGGGATGTGGAAGAAGAGATCTAAATGAAGAAACCTTAAGGATTTGTGGTGAAGGGTAAGAAAGAACTGGTATGCAAGTTAAAAATGTCTTTGTATGGGTTAAAACAATCACCGAGGATGTGGTATCAGAAATTTGATACGTTTATATGGGGACTTGGCTTCACTAGAAGAAAAGCATATCACTATGTGTATTTTAAATTAATTCATGGCAGTCTTATTTATCTGGTCTTGTACGTGAATGATATGTTGCTAGTTGGAAATAACAAAGAAATTATCCAGGATTTGAAGACCCAATTGTCCTCCAAATTCAACATGAAATATCTTGGTGCTGCAAACTATATTTTGGGCATGGAAATTAAATGAGATTGGGAAAAGAGGAAGCTCTGGTTAAACCATGGGAAGTATGTTCAAACAATACTGCAGAGGTTTAAGATGAAGGGTAGTAAACTAGTGAAGGTTCGTATTTATGTAGGTGTAAGGTTATCTTGAAATCACTTTCCAATGCATCATCTTGGTAATTTTACTACAACATTTTTCTTGAAAAACTTCAAATATCAAATTGTTTGTGAAACTAAGGAAATATATCGAGATACATGTGGTGAATTTTCAAGTACATATTAATTATACTTTCAAATATACCACCTATGGAGGGTAGGGTTGCTAACTAGTTCAAAAATCAATTTTAGATAAGACGTATTGGTATTTTTGTTATAAGCTTTCTTAGAGAAATTTTATACTATGAAATTTATAGGGATTTGAAATAAAATACTAAAGTACCTTCGGTAGAAATTTCATCATCATATTTGAAATTTTGGAGATGCAACATGTTGTATAGGTGTGTTCATGAGAAAATGTAAAAACCAAACAAGTTTGGGAATGGTACGATAAGTTTCTCTTGGAACCTCAATTTTTTTTCCATTCTTATAGAATTGCAAAGAAGACATACCATCATATCAGATACCGAAATTTCTCACGCATAACTTATGTCCATTTGTTCCTTCATGTTGTGTGGTGGTAAGGGTTTAATATTGTCATCGTTTAGTCATTGAGACTAGATCTCTTGGCCTGCTATCTAGCTTACGTGCTTGTGCCCAAGCATTCCTTATCGAGGCTTGTGGTTCCATGACTAATCTCAAAGATACCAAAAATATTGTTGAAAAAAAAAATACAATTACACATCCTCTCATCATACAGGCTAACTAAGCCTACATGTCTCAAGTGTCTTCACCCTAAATATGCCAACAAAAGAGTAAGGTGATATTTGACCTTGGCTAGAGCCTTAGCACTTGCTAAAAACATCTTATGAAGAAGAGAGATGCATGAATGTTAGGCTTGAACTTATCATGACATATGAGACCCCACTCTAATACCACAAAGAATCCTCTATTGTCAACCAACTCCCATAGGCTCCCATCCATTTTACACAAAGTGATTCGATTTGAATTATTGAAATTAGGGAGTCAATTGGGATTATTTTGTTCCACGAGTGGAGGAAAATTCCAACAATAAGGTGTTTATAAGTGCAAGAACCAAGTTTTAAAAAGATCTAATGAAGCCATAAGTGCAGGGAACACAAGTGAAGGTGCCATGTTTCACAAGCTAAAGAAAAATGGTTTTTCGTTTCTTCTTGTTTGATCCAAGTCACCTTAGTTCAGTAGAAAAAGAATTACTGTAAAGAAATGATACATCCAATGTACGCTTCATAATTTTTTCTTTAATTAATTTCATTTTCTCAAATCATCATCTGTGGTGATAAACAACTCATACAATGAATTTTTAAACATTTTTTGTAAAAAAATTAAATAAATATGGTTTAGACATTGGATTTAGACAAGAAATGAAGTAATTGTTGAGAAATCTATTAGTTGATTTAGAGATGACTAGAATATACCAATTATTTTATTCTCAATCTTAAGATTGGAATCTGTAATTAAGAAAATGATTAATATGCCTAGTTTCAATATGAAAATATCTATCAACATAAAAAAAACCTGATTTCCTAAGGTATAAAATAAAGTTTACATATCCAAGCAAAATTCAATTGACTTTGGAATTTAATAATATTACATACATATCAAAACTCCCTTATCTTTGGGACTTTAATAATATACAATAGACATTAAAACTCCATTATTTGAAGATAATTTGATGATATTACTCATTTATAGTGCAAACATATTACTTTGATATTTATCAATTTAGAAATGAATACATAGCTACTCGAGCTCGAACTGCGAACATTACAGAAAAGATACACCTAAAAACAAAGACAATGCAATTCTGAATGTAATAAAATATATATACTAGAAATTCCCCAAAAGGTGCAAACAGAGGCCGATAGGATTAATAAATTGGAAAATTTGTACTTTGATTTGAAATAATAATTATTTTATTAGATTTAGGTTGTTTAGTGTGTTTGTGCTAAGTTGGTAATACACAATTAAAATAATAATTGAAATATTGAAATGATGAAAGTTGACTGAGATATAATTTACCACTTATTCTACCAATGAAATATTTAAAAATATTGTGAAGAAATTTTGATTTTCTAGAATGGGTAATTTTTACTAAGAGGAAACAACATGTACATATTACCTTTGCCTCATTTTAGGCATTCTATGTTGGTTTATGAAGGGCATTTAATAACTTGTTTTGCATATGTCTAATATGGTGGCATTCAAAATGTATGTTGTATTATTATTCTAATTTGTATTCCCTATTATTGATGATTATCTAATTTATGAAATTATCTATAATTGTTGTAAATCAAGACAATGTATTATTACTCTGCATCAAGTTGAACTAGACCCAAGGGATGAAAAATTAGAAGAATCCTACTTTTGTTGTATATTGATTGCTTCAATAGTAGATTTTGGATGACATTGTTTTCTTAAAGGGATATTTTCTTAATGGACCACAACCAATTGTCATAGGTTTTTTCATAGTGCATAACATTCTACATATGCATTTGTGGAGTAACTTAGAAACAATACATTACCCTATCGCCATGGAGTCCTAGGCTCTCCAAACTTGTCTTGCAGGAATTTGGGTCGAAGAATGTCCGGGTCACGTCATGGATAGTGAAGGTGGCTTGGGTGTAGATGTCGGGGTGAGTTACAAGCACTCTGTTGATGGCCATAGCCCCATTCACGTTGCTCGTGACCACTAGGTTCTTGTTATGGAGTACGTGCATATGCAGGAGCCGAGTTGCATGGCAGAAAATTTTTTCTAGAGAAACCTGTGGGTGGAGGTGTGGTAGTGGAGGAGATCCATCATGAACCAGGATGGAAGAAACAAATTCTTAAGGGCATCGTCGATGAGGGCAAACATGCAGTGTGTGGGAAACAAGATTTCACCTACGAAGATTCCATAGATGTGGCGATGATATTGTAACCACCCACCTCTCGCAGATATCTTCTCGCATTCATCACCATCTCATTCATGGTCACCTTCTTCTTTGCAACTGAAACACTACCTAGAAATATGACCACTACAAAGGTCAAAAATATGCTCGAGAGTCTCATCTTGCAATAGAAGAATTAGCAATGAAATACCCAAGATAATGTAACACCCCTCAATGAAAAGTAATTATTTTCTTTACTTTTACTACAAGTAACTTGGAAGACTATCAACTATGTGGAAGGCATAGTGAGAAATTTTAATGTTTAAATTTATTTTAAAAATTAATAAGTTGGTTAAGGCGGTGAGGGAAATTATGAGGAAAAGTCACTAAGTGAAAGTTTCACTTACCAGAAAAGTAGAGACAGTTACTCCCATTCCTAGAGATAAATCATCTTAGTTTGGGGAAAGGGGAAGAGAGTCTGAAAGGGGAGAGACAAATAGCCCAAACCCTCTAGGAGGACATTTCCATAGGGAGGCAGGACGCTTCCAGAGGGATGCAGGACGCTGCCAATGCTAGAGTTCCTGAGCTGGTTGTTTAGTGAAACTCCATTTGAAACCTAAGTGCTCAGGATGAATTCCCTAGGTTGTAGCTGGTTGGGACTAAATGGTCTTGGGTGAACTTGTGAAGGTTCTTGATTTGAAAATTGTTCTAGAAGTGGAATATGGAATGGGGGGAGAACCGGTAAAGGTACCATTCTCATGGTCATGAGGTGTGATCTTAATCCTCTATTGATTTTCCTTGGAAGTTTAAACCTAAGCAGATAAGTATTTAATTACGTTGTAAGGTGTTTCCCTCTGAAATGAACTCCCCTAAATACCTTTCTGTCCTAATCTTAACTGTTAGATCTATTATTAGACGATTCAACAATTATCTGCCATCCAAAGAAATCATTAAAAAATAGTTATTAGTTAAAAAATTAATTAAACGAAGCCCAGCCTGTCCGTCTACCTAGCTGGCCCGTCGTGCGCACACAGATAGCTCGTTCACTGCAAACGAGGGCCAAGGGTGAATGCCTTTGCTGCACAAGATTTTTCTAGAGGAGGAGGGCCAGAAGGATGAAGAGGGCCGCGGAGGGTGGATTTTTCTGCAGGAGGAGGAGTGCTAGGAGGATGTGGAGGGCCAGGAGGAGGATTGTTAGTAGTTTTGCCCTGAGACATCTCAGACCAAAAACTCTCTTGTGACCAGAAGAATTTAGGCTATTAATCAAATACATAGGGTCCAGCAACCTCTATCAGACACCAATATGAGCTTTATTGCAAATTTATTCTTCGCCTCATCTACTAAGAGAGTAGCTGTTTGACATTCCTGCCAGCTTCCACGCTCTTTCTCATGATCTTTTCTTGTTTATTTCTTAAATTTTTCATGCTTTATACCTTCATGTACCTCTCTCATGTCTTACTTTGTGGGAGATGCTCTATGCACGACCTTTTCATACTATGTTCATGTAAATTTTTGCAGCACTACCTTTACATACTCTGCTCATGTAACTTTTTGTAGTCTTGCTCATCATCTTAGGTTATCAGTGGACCCTAATAACATATGCATTTCCTTACCTGGGAAATTGCATCTCACCCATCTTTTGTGCTACTTCATTATTTTTCCAGTCATTAGCTATGTAGGAATATTGTTCTAAATTCATTCATTTAGCGGAAGCAAGCTTATTGACTTTGTTGTAACATGCACAGAAAAAGCTCACCAATGTAAAGTCCAGAAGATGGGGCCTGTGGAAAATTTCTGGTGACCATGAATCCAAGGGGAGAAATGAAGGAAGTTTCCATAAGAGGGTAAATTCAAACGGGGAGACATCTGAAGTTATATCTGCTACTGCAGAGGCTTATAATGCTGCAGTGGCCACTATTGTGAGGGCTCCTCCTAAAGACTTCAAGGTTGTCAGAGAAGAACGGGCCGCCATTCACATACAGACTGCTTTTCGAGGATTTTTGGTAACCATTCTTCATGCACGAGCCTCTATAGATTGTATGGTTGGTTGTTTTGAGAGATTACTATGTTCAATCCATTGGCTTTGGTTTGGGTTTTACAAGCCAGGAGGGAACTGCGAGCGCTGAAAGGGTTTGTGAGATTACAAGCATTGTTTTGAGGTCGTCAGGTAAGGAAACAAGCAGCAGTTACCTTGAGGTGCATGCAAGCACTTGTTAGAGTTTAGGCCCGTGTAAGAGCTCGTCATGTCGGGATGTCGACTGAAGGCTTAGCTATGCAAAAAATGATTGATGAACATTGAATTCGCCAAAACAAACTGCGAGAATCTGAGGTATTTTAACACTCTAGCCACTATGGTTTAGTATCTTACTTTATGCACACAATAGATCGGAGTGCTAAATCCTGTGAGTGTCGGATTACCATATGTCAACTGTAGTTTAAGATATATACAAAACCACAAGCAAATCATAATCATCATCGTGTACACTCTTATCATGAAAATTTCCTGAACAAACGCTTCAGGCCCCTGTTCTGATTTGTGCTCAGACACCAAACCAACACTACTCATGAAGAAAAGTAGCTGCCCTTTCTGTAGACTTTTCCTAGCCATATTGCTTTTCATGACCCTTGTGCAGTGGACTAGATCATACCTCATATAGATACTTCTTTATCATAGGTCTAAAACGATCTCAGTTTTTATTACCAGTTTCTTTCCCTTTGTTTCTAGATATGCTAAATTTCAATTTCTGACAATCCCATCACTTATACTACAATAGTAATATCTTTGTGATGTGGAATTGCCGGAATAATTCCGATAACCTAAAAATATTTTATCTTTTAACTTGCAAAAAACTGGCTCTGTTATCCATTTTGTTTTAGAAGTGCATTTGCTTGTTTCAGGAGGGGTGGTGTGATAGTCAAGGAACGCTTGAAGAAGTTCGTGCAAAACTAGAAATGAGACAAGAGGGTGCAATCAAACGTGAGAGAGAAATTGCTTATGCTCTCTCCCATCATGTACATAACTATGTTCAATGCATAAAAGTCACTTGAAAATTCATTTGTATAAGTCCTTGATTGAACACTCTATTTTTGGCAGATTTTAAATGCTGTGGTAGAATCCTCTACACAAGACCTTAGATGTAGATGCCAGGTTGACATTTTTAAATTTATATACTAGTAACTTTTATGGGTGTTGAATTAGTTTTCAGCAATGGAGAAGCAATTCGAAAACAAACATGAATTATGCTAGAATTGAGCCAGACAAAAATAGCTGGGGTTGGAGCTGGTTAGAACGCTGGATGGCTACAAAGCCTTGGGAGAAAAGACTCATGGAACAAGCCGAAATGGATGCTTGTGAAATTCAGTCTCTCAAAAGCTATGATGAATTGGAGAGAATCTGAGGAAATCTCATGAACTAGGAAAAGTTAAAGTTCGCAGAAACAATATTAGGGTTCGTGTTGCTGCAAAACCACCTTCAGCGGTTTCCAGTCATCGTACTGGTAGATCATCTTCAAACCCTAGCTCTGATATCCAATATGATGAGAGCTCAACAATTACAAGGGGATCATGTACTCCAAAATCTGGAAATACTCTGCAGACATCAAATGAGAGTGTGGGAAGGCCTAATTACATGAACTCTACAGAGTCTGCCAAGGCTAAAATATGCTTGTCCAATGCTCCAAAGATAAGACCCTCATATGATGATCTTCAATTGCAGAAGAAAGTTTCTTCATATAATGCCGAAGTGAAGAGCACAGCCGGTTCAGATTCTTCTCTGCATGCTTGCACATTGATTCCACCTATGTTGAGATCTGACAAATCATCTACCAAGAGTGGAGAGATTTCTTCTTGTTCTTATGGAGAGTCTCGAAAACCCTTTTATCAATGCTAAGTTCCAGAGTGCTAACCTATCACTACTAGTCGCTGAAGGTTGAAAACTCTGCTGTGAATGGTTTGAGCTACAGTGACTAGCATTTCATGGGCATTTTACTGTATGTTTGAACAAAAGTTCAACTTAGCTGCAGAGATTAAGATTTCAGCTTCCAGCTGAACTGTGTTAGATGCTCTTTAGGGGTGGAGAGTAAAATTTTGAGTTCAAAAGCCACAGTGCTCAACTGTTGATTAGCTTCTTGGTTGGTGGCTGTGAGGAGCTAAAAGTTTGGTTTGATCTGGTGATTGGAGACATGGTCAGCTGGATTGCATTTGAGTCTTTGAGGAAGCCACTTACTGGAGAACTGTGTTTAAGGGAAAAAACAAATCTATAGCAGAAGCAAAAGAGCATGATATCGGACACCATTATGAGCTTTATTGCGAATTTCTTCTCGTCCTCATCTACTAGGAGAGTAGCTGTTTGACATTCCTGCCAGCTTCCACGCTCTTTCTCATGATATTTTCCATTCAAATCAGCCGAGAAATGAAAGTTGTGATGATTTTGACCTTGAAATGGCATTATGTAAGCTGCTTCCCTGGGGTTGAATTGTGGCAAGCGAATTTCATAGAATAATGGATTCTCATGATTTAACTTTTCCATCCAGTTAGCACTCATTAACTGACACATTTCTGAAAGTTTGTTTTCTTTTATTGAATACCAACTTATTAAGTAGAACTATGACCAATTTAATCATTGCATGTTTCAGCCCTTTCATTATCATTGGTGTTGGGCCATTAATATGCCATGATTATTATCACTTTTTAACACTTATTTCATCCATTTTTACTCTTCTCTATCATGTCATTTATTATAATTTATTATATAAATCCATTTCATAATGATTTATGCTCTTATGTAAAAATATTATTTATTCTCCTTTATTTTTAATAAATTGATGATTATGCATGATTTTATCAATGATGGTTTATTAATAAATTGGTCGTAACATTACTCATCATTTTTAACCTCCAAGATAATTTTCAGATTGAAGATTTGATCATTAAATGTCCCAACTCAGAAATTCGCAGGAATAAGAAGTGACAGTTTTGTGGATGAGATTCTGGGCAAATGAAGAAGAATCTGGAAAATATGGAACATGGGTTTTGTCCAGAACGGATCAAATTAACTTTTTCAAAGAATGGTTTGCCTAAATTCAACTTGTATTAAGAGAAACACAGGGTTCTTTGAGCACGATTCTCTCAGATTTGTTGTTGCGGCCGTCCTCCAAATCTCAGCTGCAAAGCCAAATTCACCTTGCTCTTGTTGAAAGATGGATGGAAATATATTTTCTTGTTGATCAATTGGTTAAAAACAATCCAATTTTGTAATAGAAATCATGTTGTAATCATCACAGTTGTAACTGCCCTCTGCTCTCTATGTATTCAAATCAGAACAAAGATCAGAGAACGGGATGGAAAATTTAGAATTATGATTTGAGAATTAGAGATTTAGAAAGGAGAGATTCAGAATTGAAGATGGCGAAGAGAATGGACAATGGCTGAGAGATGAGATTTCTTGTTGTAATTATACAATTCCTCATCAACTCTCGTTGAGAAGTGATCCACTGTAACTTTGCTTTGATGTTTTAATATAAATCTGGTTGTTGTTCCATCTTTGATCCTGGAGTAATCTCAAGCAGTGTGTCCCTGGAGGCTAAGGGCCCGGCCCTAGTGCAACACTCGCTCCTGTACCATTATCTTTAGTTTGTGCGTAGTTTTCATTATCAGCTTTGTTCGGTAATCTAATGTGTTTTGTTATTTTACATCACGGTTCTGTTATATTCGATTTATGTTCAACTGAGTAATATCGTTCTCTATGAAAAGAATGTCGTATTGTTCATTCTGACTTTGTAACGCATTACTGTTCCTTTAATCATTGATATAACGTTATTGGTCCTTACAGAATGCTATTTCTATTCAATTGCAGAGTAACCGTGTTGTGACATTCATAAGTTAGTATTACTATATTCATCTATGGTTTACACTTAATCGCGATTGTTGTTCAACTGACATTGTTGTTCCATTACGAATTACAATCGTTATTCTTTATAACTGAGATTGATATTTGTGGTATTGAAGTTAGATTACTGTTTCTCTTAATATTAAGCGTGTCGTGTGTGTTATTTATCTTAGTTCATTTTACATTTATATTTGATCTTAAGTGTTGTTCTATATTTCATTTCTAATTAGTTTCCATTCTATTTCTGTTTGCTGTCTGATTTATCCTTAGAGTAAATGTTGTTATTTGATTCCTGTAGGATACAATTGCTACATTTATTTCTTTAGACTAAGGTTTTGTTGTTCAATCTTATTTATAAGAACTAGTTGTTGTTCTATTTTCTAGTTGTTGTTCCATTTCCTGTTATTTGTATTATCGTTGCTTTGGTGTGCAGAACAATGTGAGACTATATTGAGCGTTGACATTTGTTGTCTAGTTCCCAGGTTGATGATATTTTCCTTGATTATCTTTAATTACATCAGTTTACAAAAGGATGAGTTACCGTTACTGTACCCTTGACTGATAATTTGCTGTGGTTTTCTGAATGCATGATTTAAGTGTTAAAGTGCTTCGCTATAAGTAGATCTCATTTTGAGCATCTGTTTACTCTTGTATTTTGAACACTGTACTACATCTTTCATAACATTACTCTTGAGTAAATAGTCGCCTCAGACTGAGTACACTCTTGAAATAAAAAGTCGTCCTTGGGTTGACAATTAATGTGAAGATAATTAGGAGTTAAAAAGACACCTTTTATCACTCAACATTTTGGCGCCGTTGCCGGGGAGAGTGTAGCCATTTCTAAAAAGTAGTGTGCATTTGATGAGTGCCTGTTAGGAAATAATTAGGTATTAAAAACGGAAGGTAAGAACCTGCGTACAGAGCATGTAGAAGCCCTGCTCCCCCACCCGCTTTCCAACATAATTGTTAAAGAACTTAGGGTAGAAATAAATGTTTGAATTTATGTGTGAATAGCAAAGAAAAAAATAGAAAATTTGAAATACAAATCTCATGATTTCACTCAAGTGGTGATGTAAGCACCACCCATTTCACTAACCAATTGACAGGAACATTTGAAGAAGGAGCCTCAAAGAAACACATGAAGAACATCTTCTATTATGGTAAGAAATGGCTCACATTTCTACTTTTGAATTTCCTATCAAAGATCTAGGAGGAGTGACACAAATGCACATAATTCCCCCATCTTCTCTACTAAATTTTCATGGTTTGACAAATGAGGATCCAGATACATTCTTATTTGAGTTTGAAGTACTTTGTAGAGGATATGATTATTGTACTAATGATCAAAGGTTGAAAGTGTTTCCTCTTACTCTAAAAGGAGCAGCTCGCCGATGGTTCATGAGCCTAGATGGGAACTGTGTCCAAACATGGGAGGATATGAAGAACATATTCTTGAAGAAGTACCAAGACTATTGCAAATCCAATGAATATATTTTCAATATGATACAAGGGGAAGATGAAAGCTTGGAGGACTATGTAGAGTGATTTCAATATAACCTTCAAAAATCAAAATATAAGCATTTGGAAAAAGAGATCTTAAAAACACTCCTACTTAAAGGAATCAAAGATGAATTTTTAGAACTCTTAAATCTGATAGAAAAAGGTGATGTTTTTCAGTTGTCATATGATGATGTTTGTGAATTGTGCATAAGGTATTCAAGAGGAATCTCCAAGGCTGGTAAGAATTCTAGAGATGTTTGTTCTTTTTTTTCCAAATATGCCACAAGAATAGGAGATATAAGAGCTAAAATCAATGTTTTATTTGAAAATTTGAAATTTGATTTTATTAGCTCTCTGAATTCACAATTGGATGTTTTGCAGGTTCAGAAAAATCAAGAATTTGATGAAGTGTTTTGCCCTCATTACCAGAAGGAGCATGCCATAAATATTTGTTCTTCCTTATCTAGGATGGAAGTATCATTTCAAAGAGATGAGGAAGCTGCAACAAGGTCAAAAGCATGGAAATCATGGCCTACAAGTATGGTTCAAAAAACTTCTTCTCCATTCTCCTACTTGCATAATTCATTATGGAATAGTAATGTGTTAAGGCAACCATGTCAATGTCAATATAACCACCATCAACCTTGTCTACAAGTTTGGCATGGTTCACCTTATGATTGCATAACTACTCTCCCTCATCTTGTAGCACAAACACATCATCCATATTCTTCACCAACTCTTCCACAACATCCTACTTGCATATCAAAATCATCCACTCAACCCAATCATCTACATCATCAAAATGCTCCATTCCGTACACAATTTCCTGCTCAACTAATTCCACACCCTCACCATAACAAACCAGTACAACATGCTTACAATGTTGAACTGCAAAATTTACCCACCCTTCCCACCCATTCTATCTCACATGCGCCATTAGAGAAAACTTACAATGAGATTCAGAATGTTTCAAATTCAAAAATTGTAGAGGTTATGGAAAAAAATGAGGTTTCTTTTAGTATGCATCAACAAGTCATTTTAAAAGCTCAACAAATTCATGGTATGATGGCTATGGGAAATCAAGAAAGTAAAGGATATATTGAAGATTGGTTTCACTCCATCATTTGTTTGCAGCATCACTCCATACTTCAACAATTTTTGACACCATTTTTTCAAGGGAAGTTGGCTTCTCATACCCTAATATTTATTAATATGCATTTTTCAAATTTGAGTATGTACATACTTGAAGCCTTATTTTGAAAATGGCTCCACTGGAAGTACTCTTATACGTAATCATATTTATTTTTCAAATCAAAGTAGGTTAGTGTAAAAAAATAAATAAATAAATAAATAAGCACATAAATAAATACATTTTGCTTTTATGTAAAACTAGTTGTTTTTTGTTGCAACACGCTGTGGAAATCAACATCGGTGATAATTTTTTTAATTCATTTGTGTATGTAGATGAATTATAATGGAAATAATAGTTCTACAAACACTCATATTCACTTTTATCACCAATTTAAAAAAATGCTTGAATATCATTTTTTTTTGGCTTGTGGGCTTGATGAAATTTCTAAAAACACAGTCAGGACAGTCACGTTTTGAGGGACCAAAAGGGAATATTTTTAAAACTATTTCTATCCTAAATATCCCTTGATGTATAATTTTTAACCCAATTTGAATCACTCAATTTGGATTTGAAACGAAAAAGTTAGAACCAAAACATTGACAGGGTGTCTAGCGGGCAACTCAGGAACAGAGTTGGGACAGTCGGTTTTTGGAGGCCTAAATGATTGAATTTTTAAAACCTGTTTCTATGGTATATTCCTCTATGAATATAGTTTACAAGGTAATTCGAATCACTCATTTTTTATATCTTATGAGGAAGTTATGATCAAAATACTGACTGTCTGTCGTAAATCAGCACTCTTAACACTTTGTCTTTCCGGCTGTTCCTTAGAGTATTTGACTTATCAATTCTTCTTGTCTTCAAAACCTATTTCTATTGGAGATAAATAAATGAATCTACTTTCATTTTAAATTTGAATCATTCGAATCCGACATCAAACGAAGAATCTATGCTTAAAACATTCATTGTTGTTCTAAGTGGGGTAATCGAAAATGACTCTGTTATGCAGGTTGTTTTAACTAAAATTGACATATCATATCATTGAATTTTTAAAACTTGTTTCTATTGGAGATAGACCTTTGAATTAGCTATCATTTGGGTTTGGAATCACTCAATTTCGACAAAAAACAAAGAAGTTGTGATTAAAACACTGCTGGTTAGTATGGTTGACCATTGCTCTCCCGCGGGTGACAAATAAATTTTACTTTGCTATTTTCTTCGTGGATTTGTTATACAGAGTAACTACTTGTTGTTTTTTGCATAATTCTTGGATTAGGGGAGCCCGATCACCTCTCTTTCTCCACGATTTAATGTTTTATTGCAGGTAGACACTCGCTTTTTTGCAGGTCCTAGGAGAAAAAGAAGGTCAATTTATGGACGAGTGATTCTTGAAAGAAATTTTAATGAAACAAGGTGTTGCTTCATTCAAATTGTAGCCCATCCTCAGCATCAATACAGTGAACAACTAATTCACTCTTTGCGTGCTTTCATTTTATGATTGTGCATTTTGCTGTTCCTTTTTGAAGGAACAACACTTCTGCACTTTCACGTTGTTGTTCCTTTTTAAAGGAACAACACTTTTGCACTTTCACGTTTTTGTTGTTCCTTTTTAAAGGAACAACACTTCTGCACTTTCACGTTGTTGTTCATTTTTAAAGGAACAACACTTCTGCATTTTCACGTTTTTGTTGTTCCTTTTTAAAGGAACATCGCTTCTGCACTTTCACGTTGATGTTCCTTTTTAAAGGAACAACACTTCTACACTTTCATGTTTTTGTTGTTCCTTTCCGAAAGGAACAACACTTCCGCACTTTCACATTCTGCACTTTCATGTTGCTGTTCCTTTTTAAAGGAACAACACTTCTGCACTTTCACGTTTTTGCTGTTCCTTTTTAAAGGAACAACACTTCTGCATTTTCATGTTTTTGCTGTTCCTTTTTAAAGGAACAACACTTCTGCACTTTCACGTTTTGTTGTTCCTTTCCGAAAGGAACAACACTTCTGCACTTTCACGTTTTGCTGTTCCTTTTTGAAAAGAACAACACTTCTGCACTTTCACATTTTGCTGTTCCTTTCTGAAAGGAACAACACTTCTGCACTTTCACATTTTTGTTGTTCCTTTTCAAAGGAATAGTACTTTCACATTTTTGCTGTTCCTTTTCAAAGGAACAACATTCTCGCATATTTTGTTATTCCTCTTAGGGAACAACATTCTCGCATATTTTGTTATTCCTCTTAGGGAACAACACTTTTTCACATGCATTTTTTGCTGTAACACCTTTTCTTGTATATTTTTGCTTTTTGGCATGCATTTTCTTTGTTGTTCCCTACAAGAAACAACACTTTTTTAGTGTTTTTGATGTTCCTTTAAAGGAGCAACACTTTGGGAGTATTTTCGAGAGAAACCCTTCCTTCCTCTTGTGGGATTATTCCTAGTTCATCTCAACCACATTTTACTGATTCCCTTTCATGGCATGAAGTACACTACTTTTATGAGGACAAGAATTATGGATTCTATTGAAGCGAGTTAATATCATTCACGTTATGATCTTTAACAAGACAACTCCTTGATGATAGATTATTTTTAAAATGGACACAATTATTTATATACCACTTTACTGTATTGTTTTCTATTGAATATGATATTGATTGATCATCTTAATACCATGCTGGTTCCACTTTCCTGGTCATAATCTTCTCTATCTGTAATAAATGAGATTATGGGTATATTTTTTTTCTATTGACATGTTCAACTTCTTCCACCATCCCTGCTCTTAAGGAGTACTGAGCCTCCCTCTTTTTATCATAAAAATGTGTAATAACAACAAAATTTTGTTCGCAAATGGAGGATAGGGGGTCTTATTACGAGCCAGCGTACCATGTTCATAAGGCTGTAACAAAGTGACATTCCCATTATGGCCACCACACCAGGGTTATGATCCATTGGATAGCTAAATTATCCTTGGAAAAGGAGGTCTCATCACGAGCCGGCCTGATCAGTTTTGCTACATGTTCATAAGGCTGTAACAAAGTGACATTCCCATTATGGCCACCACACCAGGGTTATGATCCATTGGATAGCTAAATTATCCTTGGAACAGGAGGTCTCATCACGAGACGGCCTGATCACTTTTGCTACATCCCAGTGAATGGCAGTGTGGTTATCTGATTACCACGCCAGCACACTGATCTCTTCTGTAGAACATCACTAGAACTCTCCATTTATAAATTGAGGATCCTGGCTCATATGGGTTAAAAAGCAACCTTGCCAAGGCTGTGGACGCCTACTGGCAGCAGAGGCTCTGCTTATGATATTGAAGTTATATCTTATCGTCAATTATTACTATAATACCCTTTTCTTATTATTTCTTTTTATCGGAGAAGTTATTTCCTTAATTTTTTCCCCTGTTTTGAACCTTTACGCATGAGAAATTATTTTCAGATCAATCGCATCATTTTCAGCTAGAATACCGTCAACAAAGCATCTTTTTGGCATATCGCTGTCCTTTTTCTTTTTCGCATAACTTATCATCAATCCAAAGCATCCTATCTCTTATTCATAACTATCTTTACACACTCTGCTCTCATTATAACCATAACTCTCACCGTCCTATCATTGATATGTGTACTCTGCTTCATTTACTGTTGTATTGTTCATTCCCTTGCCTTGTCGTCACCACAATACCTTTCATATGCTTTATGGTCATAGAATCCCTTTTCCAATTAGAGAGGGGAATGTATGCATTATGGGATAGCATGCGATATGATTACTGCACTCTGCCATAACTTGTTGATTTGACAAAATATTAGTATTGCATGTACACAAAAGTTTTTCTGATTCAAATTTTTGCATGCATCTTAATCTGTTGCTATTCAAAACTAACACTATGGATTCAAGAACATTGTATGCAAAATAGTGATTTGTTTACAGGAGAAAAACAAGTATGGGGGGAAACTCTATTCGCAGCAGGACCACACTATTGCAACTAACAGAAGAGGCTCGAGCAACTCGCGAAGGTGAACAATTGTTCAGACATGATGTGCTTGCCTGGATTCCACTTTTTGCATCACTTGCAACACCAACTTTGCCTACATTAGCTTCAACAAATGCCAGTACATATATGTCATTCCACATTTTTCTTTTTGGAGGTAAAACTTGAGGTAAAATAGCATGATTTTCTGATTTATTACGAATTTAGGAGAATTTGACGAAAATCCATTTTGAGTATTATTTATCATCCTTTATTCCACATCTTTACCACTTCCCATTTTTCAGCGGCATATCATCTTTCAGTTTGGAGAAGTATAACTTTCATTCATGACCATGTCATTCATATTCTTTATCATCCATTGCTATTCTTATTCATTCTCAACACCACCCTTATTCCATGTTGTTTTACACCAAGCATAGCATTCCACAGATGGTAGCAACCACCTCAATTTGTGTTCTAGCATTGCATGAGGGCATGTTAATTCTTCAGAGAGGGGGAGGAATTGCTACGCATGATAGATGTTTTCTACTTTCTTTTTCATTTAAGGCATACAATTTCATTTTTATAATGTAGAAATTGATTTCCATATATTTTTAAAACTATGAACTCAATTCTTGTGATTTCTAGAAAACACAAACGTACCATTAAAATACACAAACCCAGATAATTTCAAGTTAAATTAGTTCATAAAATTTTGGAAATCATGTACTATCACCTACAACCATTTTGTTTATATCTCATGATCCGTGCATCAAAACGATCTGATTTTTGGATCATAGAGGCATTCATATATTATGAAGTTACTTGCAACATTTCAACAAAAGCTGGTTTGTAGTTTTTGAAAAAATAGTTAATGAAGTTTGTTGTTACATATATCATATTTTGCTACAACTTCATATGCACATAACTTGAACGTCAATATAAAAATTGTTATGCCTTCATCAAGATTGCTAAAATTGAATATTCATTAATTAAGGAAGAATTCATTTGTTCTATCCATTTCATGAGCTGGGATGAACACTTTTTTTATTGCTTGGCTAACACATGGGTTTTGTCTTTGGATTGCATGAGGACATGCAATATATTTAGTGTGGAGGTGTGTTGGGCCATTAATATACCATGATTATTATCACTTTTTAACACTTATTTCATCCATTTTTACTCTTCTTTATCATGTCATTTATTATAATTTATTATATAAATCCATTTTATAATGATTTATGCTCTTATGTAAAAATATTATTTATTCTCCTTTATTTTTAATAAATTGATGATTATGAATGATTTTATCAATGCTGGTTTATTAATAAATTTTTTGTAACATTACTCATCATTTTTAACCTCCAAGATAATTTCCAGATTGAAGATTTGATCACTAAATGTCCCAACTCAGAAATTTACTGGAATAAGAAGTGACAGTTTTGCAGTTGAGATTTTGGGCAAATGAAGAAGAATCTGGAAAATCTGGAACATGGGTTTTGTCCAGAATGGACCAAATTAACTTATTTGAAGAACGGCTTGCCCAAATTCAGATTTTATTAAGAGAAACGCAGGGTTCTTTGAGCATGATTCTCTCAGATTTGTTGTTGCGGCTGTCCTCCAAATCTCAGCTGCAAAGCCAAATTCGCCTTGTTCTTGTTGAAAGATGGATGGAAATATATTTTCTTGTTGATCAATTGGTTAAAAACAATCCATTTTGTAATAGAAATCATGTTGTAATCATCACAGTTGTAACTGCTCTCTGCTCTCTGTGTATTTAAATCAGAACAAAGATCAGAGAAGGGGATGGGAGATTCAGAATTATGATTTAAGAATTAGAGATTCAGAAAGGAGAGATTCAGAATTGAGGATGGCAGAGAGAATGGATAATGGCTGAGAGATGAGATTTCTTGTTGTAATTATACAATTCCTCATCGACTCTCGTTGAGAAGTGATCCACTGTAACTTTGCTTTGATGTTTTAATATAAATCTGGTTACCATTCCATCTTTGATCCTGGAGTAATCTCAAGCGGTGTGTCCCTAGAGGCTAAGGGCTCGGCCCTGGTGGAACACTCGCTCTTGTACCATTATCTTTAGTTTGTGCGTAGTTTTTATTATCAACTTTGTTCGGTAATCTGATGTGTTTTGTTATTTTATATCACGGTTCTGTTATATTCGTGTTCAACTAGTAATATCGTTCTCTATGACAGGAATGTCATATTGTTCATTCTGACTTTGTAACTGCATTATTGTTCCTTTAATCATTGATATAACGTTATTGGTCCTTACATAATGCTATTGCTGTTCAATTGCAGAGTAACCGTGTTGTGACATTCATAAGTTAGTATTACTATATTCATCTATTGTTTACACTTAATCGCGATTGTTGTTCAACTGACATTGTTGTTCCATTACGAATTACAATCGTTATTCTTTATAACTAAGATTGATATTTGTGGTATCGAAGTCAGATTACAGTTTCTCTTAATATTAAGCATGATGTGTGTGTTATTTATCTTGGTTCATTGTACATTTATATTTGATCTTAAGTGTTGTTCTATATTTCATTTCTAATTAGTTTCCATTCTATTTCCGTTTGCTGTCTGATTTATCCTTAGAGTAAAGGTTGTTATCTGATTCCTGTAGGATACAATTGCTACATTTATTTCCTTAGACTAAGGTTTTGTTGTTCAATCTTATTTATAAGAACTAGTTGTTGTTCCATTTTCTAGTTGTTGTTCCATTTCCTGTTATTTGTATTATCGTTGCTTTGGTGTGCAGAACGATCTAAGACTGTAGTGAGCGTTGACATTTGTTGTCTAGTTCCCAGGTTTATGATCTTTTCCTTGATTATCTTTAGTTACATCAGTTTACAAAGGGATGAGTTACCGTTACTGTACCCTTGACTGATAATTTGCTGTAGTTTTCTGAATGCATGATTTAAGTCTTAAAGTGCTTTGCTGTAAGTAGATCTCGTTTTGAGCATCCGTTTACTCTTGTATTTTGAACACTGTACTACATCTTTCATAACATTACTCTTGAGTAAATAGCTGCCTCAGACTGAGTACACTCTTGAAATAAAAAGTCGTCCCTGGGTTGACAATTAATGTGAAGATAATTAGGAGTTAAAAAGACACCTTTTATCGCTCAAGAATTGGCAGATCCTCCTCCATACTCGGGGGACATTGAATATAGTAACCAAGGCACTATTGACATGTCATATGAGGTATGCCTCTAATAACTAGATATTTGCCTGAAAGGAGATATATTAGTCTTTAGATTTTGTTATCATTTGTCTTCCCCTTATTCTTGTTTTGATAATATTTACATATTTCTAAGATTCAAGTCTCTGCACTTTGCAGGAGGAAAAATGTATTATGTTGTACTATGCATGTCATTGTTAATAATTATTGGTGAAAATAAATTTTCATGGCATTAGTGGAGTAATCACTCGCCCTCTTAGGGGATTGAAGAGCTTTCCCCCTTGTGGAACAAGTATAAGCATGAAGATATCTTTTTGTGAACCTCCTAAGGTACGATGAGAATATGGGTTGCCTAATAAGCATGGAATTGCATATGAGGCTTGAGCCATGAGCTTTGCTAGCTCAAAATCAAAATCAAAATTTCTTTCAAATGGCAACAAATTCTGTTCCTTAGTAGTGTGTGTCCTAAGTCCTCAGGGGAGCAAGGGCAGCAAACAAACTTCTTTCTAAAGAACTAACAAAAGGTTTGATGCATCAGTGCTTCTACAGGGGATGTCCAAACATTCCTGTCAGCTTTGTCATGTTCAAGAGTTTCCTGAAAGAGGTATAGGTAGGTCCATTTTGTGTTAGGCGCGTACTATGTTCTATTAGCTGATTCTATATCTGTTGGATAGAAGATCCATGTGTCTTATTCGCTTCAATGCGTTTCATACATCTTTCGAATGCGAGAGTGGAAGGCTTCATTATGAGGGCTTGGTGTGCATTATGCGTATTTAATTCTTTTTCCAATTCGAGTATATAACAAAGGAAGTCCACATGCCTAAGTGGATAGCCACAAGGTTAGCAAAATTCGTGCATGAATTTATAACGTTAAGTGGATTTGGCTTCATTGGGTTTTTAATTCTGAGAACCTTAGCGTTGATTATTGAATTGAAAAGATGCCAGGTCTGATGTCAGGTTCAATCACGGTGATCCATATTAGGTAATGCTTATTGAGGGACATAAGTTTATATTCTGTATTTGATATGAAATACTTCAAAATAATCCTTTTAATATTAATAAGGTGTTCTGTCCAGATGTCATGGATTTTGAGCAGATACAAGGTTCACCTCTTTCTATGCCCAACCTTTACTATAAGTGAAGTCTTGTACAGACATGATTAGGGTATGTTCCTTGGTCTTTTACATACATGCCAGAGTTGCCATTAGACTTGTGTATCTGATTCTGTTTGATAGCTAGTTTGCGTAGTTTGGAAATTTGTTGAATAGGGAAATAAATCAGGCCATCAAACCTGGGCGATATATGTTCAAAACCAAGAATATTTCTGCATACAGAAGGATATACATTAAATATTGGCACCATCAGCAGATGAACCAACATAATGAAATGATTTATGCTTTCATTGGAATTTGTATTTTTAAGAGACTAGCTGGAGTGAGTGTACACTTGTGGTAGCAAGGTTCAGGGAGTTCAGCAGGCTTTCTGTTTCCAATTTGAGATTAAATTTTAATCTTACTTATATTGGGGTCTGTTGTTGGGATTTTTACAATCTCTTGTTCAGCTGGAAAATGTAAAATGTGTGGCTCCTGCCACAATAGTGAACTCTATGCCAATATTAAATTTTGATGGAAATAAGTCTGAACAAGGATCGACAGATGAAATGGAGTAAGGGTTTATCTATTATCAAGTTCTCTTGTCTTGTATTTAGGATACAATGTCTATCATTGTTCTTAACAACCTAAGGAGATGATTTATTTTTTTGATTTTGATAATCTATGTTTTGGGACGTTGTTTAGGAAATGTGCAATATGCCAGTCTGAATATGAATTTGGTGACCAGATCATCTCCTTACCATGCACCCACAGTTTCCATAACCACTGTGGGGCAGAGTGGTTGCTAAATCACTCTAAGTTGTGCCCCATATGTAAGAACGACGTTATGGACCAAAAACCTGTGGATATTGAATTTGGTCCCTAAGCTTCTGCAACTAAAAATGGCAGAGAAAAGAAACATTGTACAGTTCCCTTTTTGTATAGAATTCAGTGGCTGATTTGTAAATATTACTACAGTGGTCTTTCTTCGTTAAAAACAAATTTATGGCCACAACTTTGTAAACAGATGTAATATTTAAGGAGAAATATTGTTGTAAAGTGTGGAACTGCCATCATATTTATTCAGAATCATCGAATCTATTCTCATTAGTATATTCCTCCTTCCTGCCAAACAACAACTTAAAAATCTCAATATTTAAGAATCCAAGCATTGCCAAAAGATACCTTATTTCTGCATTTTTTGGGAAGATTTGAAGTACATGGTTTGTTGAACATGTTGTGTGCTCAATGCCCCACCTATCTTTTTGGGCAATAAGTTGTATGCTCATGTTTCAGGAGGGGTGGTGTGATAGTCAAGGAACCCTTGAAGAAGTTCATGCAAAAATGCAAATGAGACAAGAGGGTTCAATCAAAAGTGAGAGAGCAATTGCTTATGCTCTCTCCCATCAGGTACATAACTATGTTCAATGCAGAAAAGTCACTTGAAAATTCATTTGTATAAGTCCTTGATTGAACACTCTATTTCTGGCAGATTTTAAATGCTGTGGTAGAATCCTCTGCACAAGACCTTAGATGTAGATGCCAAGTTGACATTTTTAAATTTATATACTAGTAACTTTTATGGGTGTTGAATCTGTTTTAAGCAATGGAGAAGCAATTCAAAAACAAACATGAATTATGCTAGAATTGAGCCAGACAAAAATAGCTGGGGTTGGAGCTGGTTAGAATGCTGGATGGCTGCAAAGCCTTGGGAGAATAGACGCATGGAACAAGCCCAAATGGATACTTGTGAAATTTAGTCTCTCAAAAGCTATGATGATGCTGGAGAGAATCTAAGGAAATCTCATAAACCAGGAAAAGTTAAAGTTCGCAGAAACAATATTAGTGTTCGTGTTGTTGCAAAACCACCTTCAGCGGTTTCTAGTCATCCTACTAGTAGATCATCTTCAAAACCTAGCTCTGATATCCAATCTGATGAGAGCTCAACAATCTCAAGGGGATCATGTACTCCAAAATCTGGAAATACTCTGCAGACATCAGATGAGAGTGTGGGAAGGCCTAATTACATGAACTCTACAGAGTCTGCCAAGGCTAAAATACGCTCATCCAGTGCTCCAAAGATAAGACCCTCATATGATGATCTTCAATTGCAGAAGAAAGTTTCTTCATATAATGCTGAAGTGAAGAGCACGGCCGGTTCAGATTCTTATCTGCATGCTTGCAAATTGATTCCACCTATGTTGAGATCTGACAAATCATCTACCAAGAGTGGAGAGATTTCTTCATGTTCTTATGGAGAGTCCTGAAAACCCTTTTATCAATGCTAAGTTTCAGAGTTCTATCCTGTCACTACTAGTGGCTGAAGGTTGAAAACTATGCTGTGAATTGTTTGAGCTACAGTGACCAGCATTTCATGGGCATTCTTCTATATGTTTGAACAGAAATTCAACTTAGCTGTAGAGATTAAGATTTTAGCTTCCAGCTGAACTGTGTCAGATGCTCTTTAGGAGTGGAGAGTAAAATTTTGAGTTCAAAAGCCACAGTGCTCAATTGTTGATTAGCTTCTTGGTTGGTGGCTGTGAGGAGCTAAAAGTTTGGTTTGATCTGGTGATTGGAGACATGGTCAGCTAGATTGCATTTGAGTCTTTGAGGAAGACACTTACTGGAGAACTATGTTTAAGGGAAAAAACAAATCTATAGCAGAAGCAAAAGAGCATGATATCAGACACCAATATGAGCATTATTGCGAATTTCTTCTCGACCTCATCTGCTAGGAGAGTAACTGTTGGACATTCCTGCCAACTTCCATGCTCTTTCTCATGATCTTTTCCTGTTTCTTTCTTAAATTTTTCATGCTTTATATCTTCTTGTACTTCTCTCATGTCTTACTTTGTGGGAGATGCTCTATGCATGGCCTTTGCATACTCTGTTCATGTAACTTTTTGCAGCACTACCTTTGCATACTCTGTTCATGTAACTTTTTACAGCATGGCCTTTGCATACTCTACTCATGTAACTTTTTGCAATCCTGCTCATTATCTTAGGTTATCAGTGGACCCTAATAACATATGCATTTCCTTACCTGGGAAATTGCATCTCACCTATCTTTTGTGCTACTTCATTGTTTTTCTAGTCATTAGTTATGTAGGAATCTTGTTCTAAGTTCATTCATTTAGCAGAAGCAAGCTTATTGACTTTGTTGTAACATGCACAGAAAAAGCTCACCAATGTAAAGTCTAGAAAATTGGGCCTATGGAAAATTTCTGGTGACCATGAATCCGAGGGGAGAAATGAAGGAAGTTTCCATAAGAGGGTAAATTCAAACGGGGAGGAATCTGAAGTTATATCTGCTGCTGTAGAGGCTTATAATGCTGCAGTGGCCACTATTGTGAGGGCTCCTCCTAAAGACTTCCAGTTTGTCAGAGAGGAATGGGCCGCCATTCACATAGAGACTGCTTTTCGAGGATTTTTGGTAACCATTCTTCATGCACGAGCCTCTATAGATTGTATGGTTGGTTGTTTTGAGAGATGATTATTTTCAATCCATTGGCTTTGGTTTGGGTTTTATAGGCCAGGAGGGCACCGCGAGCACTGAAAGGGTTTGTGAGATTACAAGCATTGTTTCGAGGTCGTCAGGTAAGGAAACAAGCAGTAATTACCTTGAGGTGCATGCAAGCACTTGTTAGAGTTCAGGCCCGTGTAAGAGCTCACCGTGTTTGGATGTCGACTGAAGGCTTAGCTGTGAAGAAAATGATTAATGAATATCGAATTCGCCAAAACAAACTGCGAGAATCTGAGGTATTTTAACACTCTGGCCACTATGGTTTAGTAGCTTACTCTACCCACACAATAGGTCGGAGTGCCGAATCCTGTGAGTGTCGGATTACCATATGTCAACTGTAGTTTAAGATATATATGAAACCACAAGAAAATCCTAATCATCATCGTGTTTACTCTTATCATGAAAATTTCCTACACAAATGCTTCAGGCCCCTGTTCTGATCTGTGCTCAGACACCAAACCAGGACTACTCATGAAGAAAAGAAGCTGCCCTTTTTGTAGACTTTTCCTCGCCATATTTCTTTTCACGACCCTTGTGCAGTGGACTAGATCATACCTCATATAGATACTTCTTTATCATAGGTCTGAAATGATCTCGGTTTTTCTTACCAGTTGCTTTCCTTTTGTTTCTAGATATGTGAAACCATCCATTTGCGGAAATCTCAATGGGAGAACCCTTAAATTATATGGGGGGGCATCCATGACAGAAATCATTACTTGTCCTTTAATGACAAAGAGTATACGAACTCATCCATTACATAAAGTTTATGGGGGAGTTGGATGTTTCATTTAGTGGCTTAATTATTGCAATTATATATATGTATATCTAATTTTGACCTTATGGGATTTTTGGTGTATTGGATAACTTTCAGTGAATTTGGTAATGTGTTAGACAATATTACTGCAGGGTATTTCGTATGGTTCTATTCCTTCTTGATTTTGATTGGAAGTTGCAGAGGGTGTGCTAACACAGTTTTGACGGTTTAGTGAATTTGGCAATTTGTCAAACAATATTACTTCAGGGTGTTTCTTATGGTTCTGTTCCTTCTTGACTTTGATTGGAAGTTGAAGACAATACGCTAACATGGTTTTCAAGTAATGCTATGCATCTCTTCTACTAGCAGAGAAATGAACCTTTGTTTCTATATGGAAGGGCAGGTTTCTGCCTTGTCTTGGTGTGGTTTTCGGATAATTATATGTAGAAGTTTCTCTTGATTATAGCCATACTCAAGTCATTGTTTGTCTAATTTGGTGAATATATAGTATTTGGGTAAATCTCTGGTAAATGGGCTTCCACTTCATTTGTGGACTTCTAGGTTATATATTAGACCATGTGAAAGGAGGTAGAACACCATGTAATTCTTACTTCCCAATGTCAATAATGGACATACAAGTCCCATCATCAAACATTTATCTCAGATTCAAAAAGAGCATGATGATACGTTGCTAATAAAACAATGTAACTGTATTTTTTTGCTTTGGCGGTCTTTTTGTCATTCTTGGAGGCAATTAAAAGACAATGAATCGTTCTTCTGTGTTTTAAATTTCTAAACTATGTTCCTGTTTGTTATAACAAGTTACTTGCCAATTGCAGTGATGGAAACAGCCACATTGCTAACTCCCAATTGCAATGATGGAAACAGTTACATTGCTAACTCTTGGTTTGCTCAACCTACTCCAAAAGATCATCCATGGTGCTCCATGCTAAACCATGTTATGACTCCCCATATCTCTAGGACTACAATAGATGGCCAGGTGTCTGATTTCATCCAATTTCACTGCTTTGTTTCTAGCAATATCTTTGATTGACAAACGTACCTCATAAATAATTCAAAAGGTCAATTATATTGAATCATGGTCCATTGCACAAAGCTTTAATGCTATCATTAATTCATCATTTTTGTCATCTTTGGAAGCAGAAAATAGGAATCATAAAAAGTACAGAGATATTCTTGAGAGTTTTCTAATTAATTGTTCATAAAATCTCTACTTCAGATAATGTATGCAGCTGGAACACAAGATATTCTAGACAGATACTTCAAGGGAGAAGATTTTCCTTTGCAGAATTATATTGTGAAGGAAAGAAAACTGGCCAGTCAATACCTATAAACAATTCATGTTGGATGCTAAAGCAGATGATTCATCCTGTTGAAGGTTGCTTTATCTGGAATAGTAAGCAAGAGCCAGAGAAGAGCTTGCTTCTCTCAAATAAAACAATGCATCAAATATTGGACTCTCAAATACATTCCTGAGACCAATGATGGTTCAAAGCATTATGCAGGAATGAATGATAGAAGATTAGCATGTGTTTGAGAGCCCATCCATTTGAGGAAATCTCAATGGGAGAACACTTAAATTATATGGGGGAGCATCCATGACAGAAATCATTACTTGTCCTTTAATGACTGGGAGTATACGAGCTCATCCATTACATAAAGTTTATGGGGGAGCTAGATGTTTCATTTAGTGGCTTAAGTATTGCAATTGTATATATGTATATCTATTTTTGACCTTATGGGATTTTTGGTGTATTGGATAACTTTAAGTGAATTTGGCAATGTGTTAGACAATATTACTGCAGGGTATTTCGTATGGTTCTATTCCTTCTTGATTTTGATTGGAAGTTGCAGAGGGTGCACTAACACAGTTTTGACGATTTAGTGAATTTGGCAATTTGTCAAACAATATTACTTCAGGGTGTTTCTTATGGTTCTGTTCCTTCTTGACTTTGATTGGAAGTTGAAGACAATACGCTAACATGGTTTTCAGGTAATGCTATGCATCTCTTCTATTAGCAGAGAAATGAACCTTTGTTTCTGTATGGAAGGGCAGGTTTCTGCCTTGTCTTGCTGTGGTTTTCGGATAATTATATGTTGAAGTTTCTCTTGATTATAGCCATACTCAAGTCATTGTTTGTCTGATTTGGTGAATATATAGTATTTGGGTAAATCTCTGGTAAATGGTCTTCACTTCACTCTCTATATTAGGTTTATATTACCACCATGTGAGGAGGTAGAACACCATGTAATTCTTACTTCCCAATGTCAATGATGGACATACAAGTCCCATCATCAAACATTTATCTCAAATTCAGAAATAGCATGATGATACGTTGCTAATAAAACAATGTAACTGTATTTTTCTGCTTTGGCAGTCTTTTTGTCATTCTTGGAGGCAATTAAAAGACAATGAATCATTCTTCTGTGTTTTAAATTTCTAAACTATGTTCCTGTTTGTTATAACAAGTTAGCTTGCCAATTGCAGTGATGGAAACAACCACATTGCTAACTGCCAATTGCAGTGATGGAAACAAGTACATTGCTAACTCTTGGTTTGCTCAACCTGCTCCAAAAGATCATCCATGGTGCTCCATGCTAAACCATGCTATGACACCCCATATCTCTGGGACTACAATAGATGGCCAGGTGTCTGATTTCATCCAATTTCACCCCTTTGTTTCTAGCAATTTCTTTGATTGACAAACGTACCTCATAAATAATTCAAAAAGTCAATTATATTGCATCATGGTCCATTGCACAAAGCTTTAATGCTGTCATTAATTCATCATTTTTGTCATCTTTGGAAGTAGAAAATAGGAATCATAAAAAGTACAGAGATATTTTTGAGAGTTTTCTGATTAATTATTCATAAAATCTCTACTTCAGATAATGTATGCAGCTGGAACACAGGATATTCTAAACATATACTTCAAGGGAGAAGATTTTCCTTCGCAGAATTATATTGTGGGGGAAAGAAAGCTGGCTAGTCAATACCTATAAACAATTCATGTTGGATGCTAAAGCAGATGATTCATCCTGTTGAAGGCTACTTTATCTGGAATAACAAGCAAGAGCCCGAGAAGAGCTTGCTTTTCTCAAATAAAACAATGCATCAAATATTGGACTCTCAAATACATTCCTGAGACCAATGATGGTTCAAAGCATTATGCAGGAATGAATGATAGAAGATTAGCATGAAGCTCATTCCATCTTATTGATTTTATAGGTTAGTAGTTTTGAAATAAACAAAATCTAAAATAGAGTGAAGTCAGCGCTTTAGTCCTTTGTGGCTATTGATGCATGAAGTTGGCTCACAGATATTTCCCTTCACAGAATTATATTGTGAAGCAAGGAAAGTTGTCCAGTCAATACCTATAAACAATTCATGTTGGATGCTAAAGCAGATGATTCATCCTGTTGAAGGCTGCTTTATCTAGAATAACAAGCAAGAGCTAGAGCAGAGCTCGCTTCCCTCGAATAAAACAATGCATCAAATATTGAACTATCAAATACATTCCTTGAAACCAATGATGCGTCAAAGCATTATGTAGGAATGAATAATAGAATATTAGCATGAAGCTCATTCCATATGATTGATTTTATAGGATAGTAGTTTTGAAATAAACAAAATCTAAAATAGAGTGAAGTCAACGCTTTAGTCCTTTGTGGCTATTGATGCATGAAGTTGGCTCATAGATTCAGGTAATGCTATGCATCTTTTCTACTAGCAGAGCAATGAACCTTTGTTCGTGTATGGAAGGGCAGGTTTCTCCCTTGCCTTGGTGTGGTTTTCAGATAATTCTTGGTCATTGTCTTTTCTTGGTATTTATTTTTTAGTGTTTATGTTGCAGTGTGATCTGTATAGAGGTTTGGTTTTTTCTTTAATATTTGAAATACTTCAAATTCTGGATGGCTTAGCTGACTTGCAGCCTCTACGTTATGAAATATTGTATATCATGATGGCTAAGATCAATTGTAGCCTCTAGGTTTCCATGCATGACATGCGTTTCTATCTATTCAGCAGAGGAGCACTCTATGTATAATTGTTTTGTTTACAATAAATATAAATAGTTGGCGTTTGAATTTATGTTTTAGTTAGAAGTTTTCTTTTGTTATGGAATTTTCTTGAGGGACCAACATTGCCATTGTTGTAAATTTAGTTTCACTATTAAGAAGAAAACAATGGAAATGGGCTCAATTTCTTGATATCTTGATATATGATTTTTTTCATCCAAGTACTTTGAAAGAAGAATGGAAGTATCAAAACACTGGGAAATCACTGTATAGAGAAGGGATGAAAGAAGATTGGAAGTATCAAAATACTAGGAAATCACTGTATAGAGAAGGGAAGAAGATTGGGATTATCACAATATTGGGAGTCACTGTATAGAGAGGCGAATTGCATTTTTTAATTTGGGACTTTTGGAATTGCATTTTTTTATTTTTTTATTTTATTTTTATTTTTATTTTTTTTTAACTTGTATTGGCGTGTCATTGTTTTCTTTGTAGGGAATTGCATTTTTTAATTTGGGACTTTTGGAATTGCATTTTTTTTTTTTTTTTTAACTTGTACCAGGGGATTTGAACATTAAATCTCTTAATTTACACAATACTTCAAATTTATTTAAACTGCACCCTAAAAACAAAATATAAATAAGTTTTAATAAATGAAAAACAAATATAAAATTATAGATATAAGTTCAATTTTATCTTAATTTTAAATAGTAACTTTAAATAGTTTTTACTTAAGAACTCAAAAGAAGACATGAAATATTTTCATTTGTTTAGTTGGGCCAACATGAAACATCTATTTGTGGTTGCACAAAGAGGGATCAAAATGTTGGTGCTAGAATCTAGGCCCCATTACTAACTGTATAGTGTTGTTTCTCAAGGTTTTCCTCTGCCACTTAAGGTCCACTAGGGTAGTCTTACATGTGTTTAGTTCTTTTTATGATGGAGAGAAACCCATTTTGAAATCACACAACTTCTCTTCTATGCTATTATTTCTTATGCATTGTATAAAATGTTGACTTCTTTTTCCTATACTATTATTTCTTATGCCATTGCCTTACAGCGTTTCCTTTGCAACATGTGTTGCAAATGCTAGTTATGTATCTCCAGAACTTGAGTTTTTTTATGTAATTGTTATGATATAGACTAGCTCCTATGATGAATTAATGTAATAAATGGTTTAACTTTGTCTGCAAATAAATTCTAAGAAATTGACAGAATGAACATGTAATCATTGGTCATACATAGCATGAAGTATTACTGAAAAGATTTTATGTTAGACAAATCTGAATAATTATAAGGAACATGTTAGTTCCAAATTGAACAAGCGGAATTTTGTCACTGGAAGAGTACATGTTCCTACATATGTATGTATACATGTCTTTAGAAGGAAGTATCTGATTAATCTTTCATCCTAGGCAGTGGATATCTATAGTCGGGAACTGTTCTGAGACCTTCTTTACAACTTGAGTCCTGTGAAAAGTCAATGAATGTTGTCCTAAACTTTCAAATTAATTGTCTATTAATAAAATTATTAAAAGACATATTACAACGCGAGTTTGTAACAACCATAAATGCCCAAAAATGTATATATATTCTAAAACGGCTACGGACTTTAAAAAAAAAACTAAGAACCTATCTTGGCACAAATTAAATATGTAACTATTTATACACTGCAAGTTGTACATATAACAATCAGTTACAGAGAGCCAGGCTGCCCAGACAAGTGAACCCTACCAAAAGAGGAAGATATTATGTTGTAGAAGGAAGATACTATAGCTAAAATATAGTGGTATTTCGAACTATATAAAATGAAAAAAAATCATGTTCCAAAATAAAAGAAAAAAAGAAAATATGTGTTAATATAGAGTCGGGTGGTAGCCCTATGTGCGTAGAAATTATAAATTTTTTTGTGAAATCTAATTCCACTTTTAAGGAATCCAATTGATAAACAATAATGTAAATAGTTCAAAATGACAAACACACTGGGTTGGACGAAAAAACCCTAGCAAACTCTAAAGCTCGAATCCCTTGTGCCAGATCTCCAATACAAGAATCAGACATAACAAGAATGGAGTAACCTGTTGTGAGTTAGATAAATGTTGAAATTGAAGGTAAATCCATTTCCACAACTGGAACATTTCACACCTAGAAGGAAAATGCCAATGTATACATATTTTGGCTGGTGTAAGAATGAAGCAGAGTAATTGGGAACAAAGAAGGATTAATCACCTTAGATATTTCTTCTGGTAAAAAACATCAGATACCGCCCTAGAATAAGAAAGAGATCATGTCTTTAGTCGAAAGCTACTGCAAAAGGAGTATTCATTGTTAACCAGTGTAGAGTTTTTTTTATAGGACGACAATAAAATTTAACCCTTTAATTACCATAAAAATTGAGTGCAAAGGACTCAATTTATGTGATAATGCTAAGGGGAAACCTGTTCAGTCATGGGGTACCCACTTTGTAGCCAAAATTAAAAGAAAAATTATAGATAAAACATATATATAAAAAATTAAGGCTGAGGGAAACAAAATATGAAGCCTATAATGAGACTACACTTACCTAACGAAACCTGAGCAGTGGTAGCATTGTTGGACCAGCTATGAAATAACTGGAATAAACCCTGACCTACCTATGATAGTTAAGAACGAGGAAGCGAGAGGGTTATCGAGGATGAGAAAATTATGCAGTTTTGTAAACTTATTGGGAGCACTGAAAAAAGGGAAAGATAATACCTGCATCTTTGCCGAATAGAAAGAACCCTACATCGTCAGAAAACGAGTTGCACACAAGGAACTCCACAGCAAAATGGTAGAATGACAAAGTGAACCACAGGAATGTGAGATGGGTAGTTACCCAAGAAACCACTTCTCCTACCTCAACCATCAGATGAGGTGGTGGAAAATCCATGGTCATCCGTAACACAAATGTCTCTCGGAGAAACACCATAAAGCCAAATCTTAGCATGCATATAACCTAAGGTTGTGCTCAAGTGTTTATATTGACCTTAGTCCAGTAGGAACAAATTAAGAATGACAGATGATGTATAAACCATACATATGTTCCACTCCATCCAATATGTAATACTAACCCATTGGAGCAAGAGTGGCGGTAATGCAACTATCGACTAAGGGTAAATATTTCATACTGACATGACATGTATAGTTAAATTACCCATATAGTATTGCCAAACATACAGTATGCTAATGTCATGTAATTATTTTAGTAAATGTCTTTGTTTTTACTTGGTATCGTTTTGGTGAATACATGTACATGTTACAAATAATTAAAAAGAACACCATCAATAAGTCAAAGGGTTATCAAATAACCTGACCAATAGATCTTTAAAGAAATGCAGCAACATTGTCTATAAACAAGAAAGACTTGACAACGATAATTACCAAGAGATTAGAATGAGATGCTTAGAAGATTTCTTTACAAACCCTAGTTCATTTATGTAACTAAAGCTGAGAGTGTGGTGGAATATATATAGAGGGGGTAGAGTATGTATGTCTTTGTAGACTTTAGCAGCCAAATTGTTGGAAGGGATCTCATACACCAATCTAGTATAAATAAACTATGGTATTAAGAATTGTTGGAGGGGATCTCATACACCAATCTGGTATAAATAAACCATGGTATTAAGAATTTCCATGATAAAGTGAGAGTGGATGTAATGATTAGTCAGACCTCATAAATACATGAGTGTCTCAATCTCCTGGCGAATAGCTTCATCAATCTGTAAGCTTCTTAGTGGTTTCCTTAGCTTTAGGCAAGCCACTGCTCTATAATATTCATTGAGTAAGCTCGCTTGGGTTCCTTAGCTAGATATCAACAAAGTGTTCTCCTTTGAATAATATTTTCATAGTCAATCCTCTCAATCATGTGATGCTCTACTTCTTACTTCTCAGCTCCCCTTGAATGAATGAATCCTCTCTATTTTTCACAGACCTCTCTAGTCTCGCCTTCTCATCATGGTTCTAATTGATTGAGGATATTTTCTCCTTGTCATTTCAATAGATAAAACCATCTCTTCCTTCATGGTCTACGTGGACCCCCTTTCCTTGGACAACATATTCCATCCTGCCATTTAATTTTTTTCCCGTTGCTTGTAGTTTTCCCCAACAGAAACATGGACACATCCTTGTTTTTAACTGAATAAATAACACAACCAGTGCCATTCAAAACAACATTCAGTTTCCCTGACTAGCATTTAAAATAACCAGGTTTCTCAAGCAATCTCCTTCCCCAAGCTCTAAAATTTGTCCCTTTCTCTCGGCTAGTTAAGTGTGGCTAAATAATTATAAGAAATATTTACAATGTTTACAAGAGAGAATTTTCAAAATCGGTATGTCACATTGGCCTTAGCCACCGTACACCAAATGAAATTTTACTATTGACAAACATTTCATCAAGTTTCAAATAAGCAATTAACCATTTCATCAAAATTCAAATAAATTTTGATTAGCCATAGCATCTGTCTATTTTTATTATTAATTATAAAAATATATGAAAAAAGATAAAAAATGTAAAACATGAGATAATACTTTAATTATTAGAATATATGAAAACACTAAAAAATGTTAAACATGAAATAAGACTTTATATCTTATTGAAACATGTTGTTATGGGACAGGTTATTTGAATATATTAAACTATGCGATTTAATTCTTAACATCATAAAAAATATTCATATCCTTTTAAACCTTAAAGTAATGTATACAAGTCAATTATTGAATAAGGAGCCCCGGGTTAGTGATTAATGAGCCCATACCAAAGGAAAAAACACTATACCACCAATGATTTATTTCGGCATTTTGGCATTTCCTTATCCTCGCTCTTGCCACTCGATACCCCATGCAAAAAAAACATTTCTTTATTTTCACACTCCTGGATAAGGTATTAAGTTTTTACCAATTATTAAAAATTTAATTTAAAATTATTTTATATTTTAAGTGAAATACTTTATTTCCATTTTTATTTTAAAAACTAAAAATAATTAATTATAACTATGAAAATTTTATAGCTAATATTAATAAAAATAAATTAATTAATATTATAAATACAAATTAATGGTTATAATTGACATTAATTATTATTATTTTTTATATTTTTATTCAAATTTATATTTAAATTCAAGTTAAGTTGTTTGCCTTATGTCATGGATCCATCGTTTCCTATCTTTAAACATAGAAATAACACATAAATATTGAATTTATTTGATTTTTTGTTAGATACTTCCATAAGACAACCGTGTAGTAGATTTTTGATCAATCCAATATTTAGGATGGTTACTCCCCCATAATCAAAGACCACAAAGTTTTGTGACGAAAAATTTCCCTACCAACTTGTTTTATCATTCAAAAATAGAAATGCAACAAGAAAAAATTGTTCATAAATCTCAAAATACAAATATTAAAAAAAAATCAACTCAATTTGTCTATAAATTTCAAAAATACAATTTAAAGTACTAAAATACAACTTAAAGTACTTGAGTGACTTCCGGTGATGGTTTCCATAGCTCAAATGCAGATTCTTGGAACCCGAATACAAGGCAGCTCTCTCCGTCTCCACTAGGGCCTCCGTCTCCTCACATAGACAGATGGAATTCATTATGACTTATCAGATAATTGTTTGTGTTCCGAAAATTCTCTGCCGGAAACTGATCTTGTAGATGGACTTTGGCGTATGCTGGTGTCCATTATCATAACCATTTGTGGTGATAAGTTCATATTAACATTAATTTTAGTTTTGTTCATTTTTCTTTCAATCTTTTTTTTTTTTCATTTTTTTTAATTGTTTTCTTATTTTTTTTCACTAAACCATTTAGTAAGTTAATTACTAATCTAGTGTTTTTCAATTTATATCTAAAGCATATAAAAGAAATAAGTTAATTATTAATTTATAAAATAGTGCTTAGTATATGTCTACCACAAATAACTCTAGTGCTTTTCAATTTTTATGAAAAGCATAAAAAATAACCTCTAGATTTATCTTAGTTTTGGATCTAAAGGGCTAAGAGTGATCAAACCTTTTTCATTCTAAAATAAGCTTGCATCTTAAAAGATTTGATATATCTCAACGTTTGGTAAATCCAAATGAAGATAGATGTATCATTATTTAATTATTAATTATAATTTTGTTTTGCTATTTTATTTTTTCAATTTAATTTAATTTTTATATAATTGGAGAGAGTTAAAATGTTTTAGTTAATAATTATAATTATAATTTTTTGTATTTTAATTTTAATTTTTATATAATTTAACTAAATGGAAATATTTGTATAACATCAATCAACAAAACAACAACACTTACACAAACTGAGCTAGGGAGGGCCTCCAACAATAAACCAATCATTCACTCATAAAATAATGATTAATATTGGTTTATCAAAAACATCATAAAAAAAATAATACACTTACTTTACATTCCCACACTCTACATTGAGTTGCTTGTACTAAAAACATATCGGTCATGATGCTACTTGTGCCTACAACTTTTAACCCAAAGCATGACATCGGATCATACTGAATAGAGTAACTGTTGTAACATTATTGTGCATTTTACATTTATGTCAAAAAAAAATGAAAAAGAAAGAAAAGGAAAGAAAGAAAAAATTAAAAAGGGATAAAAAATGAAATTGAAAAAAAATATATATTGATTAAAAAAGAAAATCTCTAAGAAAAATCAAAATATGCACTCTAGGATAAATGCCACATTACATAGTTAATTAATGGTTTTTAATTATTTTAAACGCAATTAGACCATGGATAGAAAGTTGTAATAAAGTATTAAATTGAAATGGCATCTTTGTTGTGTTGTGATATCATAGGCATAACAACTCACCACCATGATCTTCTTCGCCCGATCAACGGTGGAGAAGGCAGTTCGCCCGCCCTCCCCCTCCCCCCCACCTCTCGACAATTAACAGAGGGGTGGGGTCCGAAATGCAGTTTAAGTCAAACCATTATTGCAATGTGTCAAGCACGGAGGTAGTTCAGACCCCCCCCTCGAAATCTGCTAGTGACTGTTGTCGAAAATGCCCATGCCTAGTTTGATCGTTTTTGCTCCCGTCACATCCACTCCGTTGCTGCCACCTGCCCACTACTCGTTACATAATTTTAAAATTGTTACCCAATCGTAGACATTTCCACCATAAATACCCCACGCCCATATCAAGTCTCTTAAACGGTTAATTCCCCTCTTTATATAATAAACCCACAATTTTCCTATTGTCCCTTTTATGCATCTTGTTAAGGAAAGTTGTGTACCAAGATCCAATACAACCTCAACAGAATGACCCAACATACAACACCTACAAGTCAACTAATTACCTAGTAACCATCATTACATCTCCTTGTATTCTTTCCAATGGCTTCTTTGAAGCGAAAATCTTGAATGACTCAAGAAAACCCCATGCTCCCACTTGTAATAGACCTGGACCATTTTCCATTAGTGGGCAAAGAGTACAAGATTTCAAAGACACAATGTGAATTTGATTTGTATGAGTTACATAACTGGATGAAACAGAAATTCGTTGACCTCGACTATGAATAAAGCCTGTGAGATTCTTTCCTACCTCAATTCATATTCCCACACACTCACCCCTTCCCCAAATGTGTGTCATCGTGTCATTTTAGGTATATTCCTAGCCAAAGGGCTATTGTTGCACAAAATAATGACATTATATTTACAGTTACAACTCAATCCATTTGTAAAATGTTACAGATTGAATCCTACACTCCACCACATAATTTTTCTATAGAATCCCTCGCGGATCTCTACAGAAATCTTACCTTCCATCAAAAAGCTAAGATTTTTGAGGTTTTTCTACCTAATAGGTTATCAATTTATCCAATGGGTTGATGACATTATCCTAGTTTCTTTTCAGTATTTTCTAAAGATGAGAAACCTTCAATTCTCTTCAATTACAGTGAGTTCTTAACACAAGATATCCATGATTAGTTCATGAAGTTTTCTAAAAAGCGGCCTTCAAACATGCATCAATCCTTGTATATTTGTTTTTTTTTCAATCAGTCACACATGTTTTCAATTCCACTACAAAAGTTAGATGAATAGGGAGACCCACAATCTGTGATTCGTTGGACCTCACTAGTTAGGAAAAATATAAATGCATTCTCTTTCAGTGACTACACAAATCATTTTTTATACACAGTTTCCTATTTACTTAATAGTGATTTAATCCCTAGAATTTCTCCTAAAATTAAAAGGATTCTTCATCTTAGTGAACAAACAAAGATAAGAGATTGGTATATATACCAAACTATACAGAGATTAGAGTGTATTGTTGTGAGCTTCCTCCATACAAGTTACCAAAGTTTGTACCTATCATAATTTTTGCATTGGAATACATGAGGAAGATGATAAATATGGATGAGATGCACTTTGTTTCAACTAAGAGAAAATCCAATTTAAAATAAAAACTCAAGCTGGACCTTTCATCTATAATACCAAAAGAAAAACAAAGAAGGAATATTTTCTCTTAAAGGAAATGAAATATAAACTGAGTTTTTCCTGGTCTTATGATCCCTTGGGGTTCATTTCCAAGCTAAGGGTAGAACGCAAAACTACTCCTTATGCTCATACTCCTAGACCAGAGATTGAGCAGTATATGAATTAGGAGAAGGGGCAAGAGAACACATTGTAGGAAGTAGAAGAGCATATTTTTACTCCTATAACATCTGAGACTCAAGTTCCCCAAGAAAAACATGCAAAGAGAGTAAGGGAAACCAATCCTCCTTTAGTTACAAAAATTGAGCAAACCGTTTTGTGATGTAAAAGAAGAAGAAAATTAATCCTCTTGAGAACTCCTTTCCAGAAGAAATCACACAGACAACACTATTCTCGATAGGCCCTCATGCTACTACCTTTTCTTGAATTGATGAAATTTTCACAAGGTCACTAGCGTCTTGAGCTTCTCAACAGCCATTGGAAACATCCCAAACATGAGAATTAACCCATGGTAATATTGAACCAAGCATTTTTTCTAGGTACAAGGAAATAAAAAGGAAAACTGAAGAATTGAAGGCTACCACTTATACAGAATTCTAGAAACAAACTTTAGCTTCTCAGCAAAGATTATTTTCTGCCTTTGACATTGAAAAAGGGTTGATGCAAATGGCATTCCTTGAACCTAAAATCCCATTTCCCAAGACTGTTGAAGACTATAAGAAATCAATCTTTTCCTTTGACTCAAAGGAGATTCATCCTATTGGCTAGATTGATTTACATAAACAAGTTGGGGAAATTATCTATTCAAATTTAACGAGTTCAACCATGGAAAAATCTAAGTTGCAGGTTTCATTGAGTAATATTAAGTCCTGGCTCAAGATGGAAACTATTTATTCTCTAGCAAGGGATACTAAGATAAAATCTTTGGAGGATATAACAATTAAATTGGGATATGATCATAGAAATGTTAAATTTGTTGAGGAAATGATTAAGAGGAAAAATGTTGGCATTCAGGCGTTGAGAAAATAATTAAAACTCCTTACTATTAAAGATCCTTAGACTAAAGACATTGGTGAACTAGAGAAGAAAAAAGAGAACATGTTCAAAATTATAATTGAACAAAATACACAGATACAAAATATGGAGACATAATTAGAAACTTTGTTAAAGGATAAAGAACAACAATCAACTCAAACAACAATTATTCATTTAGCAGCAATTCCAATTACAGGTATTTCAACTGCAGGGGCTTCCGCTTCAGCAATTACTATAGCAGAAGAGATACAGTCCATTGAACCTGCAACTGATCTAGCCAAGGTCATGGGAGATCTATCATTGAGGGGGTAGAAAATTGAGAAAATGAAAGCACAGCTTCACAACCTCCAAGAACAGAAAATTAAGATTGACAATGCATATGTGGTAGAAATCCAAAAGAGTCACAGGTTGACTCAAAGAATAGACACTTTGGAAAATGAATCAGCAATTGCTCAAACACTTGCACGGGCCAAAGAAAATATATGGAAAGACATAAATGAATCCATGACATATTTGTTCCCATCAATTGAAATTATATTTGAACCAGAATCATTCCTAGAAAAATCAAAGGAATTATTAGCAGAAGTTAAGAAAGAATTGGGAAACAAACTAGGGGATGCAACATCATTAGTCAGGATTTTGAATTCAAAAACAAAAGAAGAGCTCGAAGAATATGACATAGATGATAGAACTGAAACAATTCCATAGGTTAGAAAGATTCACATCAAAAGGAATTTAATGCTGCAACTTGAAAACAAATGCCAAAATTTAGAATCTAGCCTCCAAAATATTCATAGAAAGTTTAATGTGTTGCATCGAAAGGGACTTCCAGGTTTAAGGGGAATTGGAGATAAGTTGATTACACTTGAATAATACTAGCAAAGTTTGTCAATAGCCACAAACAAAGAAAAATTTTCCAAGATCAGAGAGACTATTACAAGGAAGGCTTTCATTTAGGGTTTGACTTTTGACTTTTTGATTCACTATGAAATCAAACATTTTTTTGTAGTCAAACCAACTTTTCAGAAGTACGTTGAAGTCGATGAGGCTTACAAAGAGTTAATCAAATCCACCATTCGAGATGAGGAAAGATGGGAGAAAATATGCTTACTCATTGATTGAATTAGTAAACAAGTTTTACAACAGTAATTTTGAAGCTTCCAGCAACAACAGACGAGTTTAGAGGAGGAGGTCAACAAATAATCAGAAAAACAAAAACAAAAACAGTAGATTTTTAGGCCGACTCATCAGCAACAGCCTCGAATTCATTGCCAGACAACTTAAGCAGATTTATTTTCCTTTTTTTTCCTCTATATTTAGAAATATTTGTGTTTTCAAAACATATATTATTTTGTAAATGCATTTAATTTGGAATCCGATCTCAGATGTAATATTTTTCTATAAGTACTTAGAAATAAGACTTAGAAATGGTTGAACCATTATGATAGACTTTTGAGGAGACTTGTATCCTTCGAAGTTATTTCTTCAATAATAAAAGGGTTATGGATTCATTTCAAAACACATTGTGTTCCTATAAGTCTTTCTTCATTATAATTTTCACTATGTTTTATATGCATATGTTTTGAAGTTTATGGGAGTTCTGGGTAAGATAATATTGAGTTTCAATTTGTCTGAAATCCCCAATGAAGTTATAATCTATTATAGAGATTAGTTGATTAAACTGTTTGTTTGATTTAACTCCTCTACATCAACAAATTGTCATCTTCCCTTAAATTTTATTAACCATATATTGTTTGGTTGTAAAAGTATTTTACACGCATCCACTGTATATGATGGTTAGATAATCTGTTTGATGTTTAACAAATCATATAATTTCTAAAGTTTCATTCTTGCACATCTAAATCAAAGCTAAATTACAGTTTAGAGGTGAGGAATCAACCCTTCTATTTAATCATAAGTAATTAAGAATTTCACCTATTCAAACAGTTTAGAGATTTGGCTATCCAAAAAAATTTAAAAACCAACAAAATATTTTAGATGCTCTGGCATAATTCCTAACCTAGAATTATCTATGGAGGTACAACATCAGACTGGCGTTGTTGCTTGGGAATGAAATTCTTGAATTATTTTCCTTGTGACAACGATTAAAGCTTACCTTTTAACAGTGAATAAAAGGATAGTAGACTCAAATCATTCACCTAGCGATTCCACAAAAATAAAATGGCTTCACGTAGAAACACTAGGTCTCTCTCATTTCCACAACTTTATTCTCCACTATCAGATCCTGAGAGACTGGTAAGAATTGCCTCTACAAGACAAAGACTAGAAGCCTTTACTTTTGATTCTGTAATACATCCATCTAAAATTGTTTCTGAAACTGATCCTTTTAGACCTATTCCAATCCCTCTTGAACTATCAGATCTACCACCAAAAGTGTTAGAACTGTTATCTAAAGGAGTTGATTTGCAGTCAGATCTCCTTGTTTATCAGCTATAATCTTATCAGATTCCTGAACCTCTTTCAGAATCTCCTAGATTAAAAAAATAATTAGGTCTAGAATTACCAGAAATAAAACCTAGTGATTTTATTTCTTCAATAATTCACACTTACCCATCTACTTCTATTAGCTTTGACGACAATTTTTCTATTTACACAAATCCTTTGTTTGATAGTGAAGGAAATTTTGGTCCTGGAGAACATAAATTAATAATACAAACACCAAGAAAAATAAAAACTTCCATAAATTCTTCCAACTTACCTTCACCCCCTACAACTCCCAAAAGCTCATCCTCATCCCCTTCATCATCTTCATATTCTCAAATCTCATCCTCATCTTCCTCATCTTCATATAATCAAATGGTTGGTATTCAAACCATCATTCAGGCTTGTTATGCAGCCTTAGTTCTTCCCAATCAGCTAAATAATTTCCCACATGGATATCTGAAGCACTTACCTGGATTCAATGGTGAAATTGGTTTGTCTATTGAAGATCATCTGGCATCTTTCTTAGACTTTACTAATAATATGAATATAGAGCATGAATATTTCTACATGATATTGTTTGTTCAATCTCTTGAAGGAAATGTTAGTATTTGGTTTACACAATTACGAGCTAAATCCAATCCCTTCATGGAATGAATTAGTTACTATTTTTAAAAACCAATGGGGTGTTTAAAAGGATCCATTTTATTATCTGACTTAATTTGATAACCTAAAAAGAAACCCTAGTGAACCTGTGGCTGATTTTATAAAACGATTTAACAAAATTTACAATAAAATGCCACCTAATTGTAAGCCACCAATAGTTGCTGCCAAGGTTAGGTTCTCTAAATGATTTGATGATGACTTTTCAGTTATGCTCAGAGAAAGAATGTCTGTAACACTAGCAGACATGTAGACTAATGCTATTGAGGTTGAGGAAAATAGATCAACCTCTACAAAACTCAAAGAAAAGGCTAGAAAAGCTAAATGAAAAATGAAATCTAGGGAAGAAGGAGGTTCTTCTTCTAAAATAAAAACTGAGGATCACAAAATTGATGAAATCACTTCCTTACTTAGAAATATTTCAAATAGGATTTTAAAGATTGAAACATAACCTAGAAGTGTTCAACAAGCATCAAATAGAACTCAGGATCAATACAAAATACCTTTCCAACCCCAGATATTACAAAGACCCAATCCTGATCAAAAAATTCAACAACCGTTGATGATTGGTGATCAAGAACCCAAAGAAACTGTATCATTAGTTACTAATGACATAAATTATTTCAATAATCAATCATAGCAGAATGCTATAATTCTAGTTTCCAATGATCAAGCTTTAATTCAAAATCAAGAAACTTCATAGGTTTCTAAATTATCAATCCTTCTAAGAGTTTCTAATAGCTGAATTAAATAAAAGGTATGATTTGAGGCCTAGACCAGGCCCTGGTAGGCCAGCCAAGAATGTTACAATCAATGAGCCTCCAGTAAAACTGTTGAAACCCAAACAACTATAATTCAACCATTAAATCAACCCAATGAACATAATACTTTTGAAAAAAATGTTCCAACAATTTTCAATGTAGAAAAAGATTTAGAGAGAATCAAAATCCCTTTTCCACTGTCTAAAATCTCCAAAAACCCAAGATACAAAAACCAAGTATCAAAGTGGATCTAATCATTGAGAATAGATGCTGACAGGGACGTGAACAGTTTACGGGATGAAAAACCATTAGTGGTTTTTTGTCCTAGTCCTGACATGATTGATGAGAACGTTCCTCCCTTTTATGTCACTCTCAAAGTTCATGATTTTCTTCTATATAGACGTATGTTAGACTTTGGGGCCTCTGACAATTTGATGCCCAAATTAATCATGGATCAATTGCAATTACAAATTACCAGACCTTACCATGATTTGTACACCATTGACTCCAAGAAGGTTCCTTGTCTCGGACTGATTAAAGACCTAGTTTTAACTTTAGCACAAATCCCTATAAAATTTGTAGTACTAGACATTGTAGTCACAGATATCCCTCCCAAATTTGGAATGTTGTTATCAATATCATGTTGTGCCAAATTACAGAGAAATATGTAGATGCACATGTCTTATGCTACTATCCCTGTATATGGGGGTGAACATCTTAGGTTATACAAAGAGGTAAGATTCATTAACAACATTTGTAGGGATGATCAAGCAATAAACCATCTGATTTATGCTATTGATCAGGGTTTTTGATGCTTCACATTGTCATCTAATGATCTCGAAAATTCCTAGCTTAGCATTGAACATATTTTGAACAAATTTAAATGTATAAAAATTGGTGTGTTGAAGTTATACTTTGATGGGGCTTTTTCTAAAGATGGGGTTAGAGCAGGAATTCTATTAATTTCTCCAGATAAAGAAAACATAACCCAATCCTTTAAGTTAGACTTCGATGTTACTAATAATGTAGCAAAATATGAAGCCCTAATTCTAGGCCTTGAGGTCGTTAAATGTCTGAAAGTTCAAAACTTAAGTGTTTTGAGTGACTCAGAATTAATTGTCAAACAACTAAGAAATTTATGTCAAGTAAAACATCATAGGCTTAGATCTTAGTTAAATAAGGTATGGGATTCTATAGAAAACTATTTACAAGCTTTTAACATCACAACAATCCCAAGAGATGAGAACATTTGTGTAGACTCTCTAGTAGTTTTTGCAAGCTCCTTTAAAACTCCTGATCCAATGCAACTCCAATATCACATTCAGTTAAAATATAGGCCTTCAATCCCTGATAATCTTAAACACTGGAGAGTGTTTGAAGGTGATGAAAAATTGAAGATTTTCCTGCAGGAAATTGATGATTTTTCAGCTTTGAAAATTGAGAAAGAACAAATTATTGATCATAAATCAACTCATGAAAATGAATCCTCACAATTGAATAACAAAAGAGTTGATAATAATAACCTCCAATTGTTAAAAAATTTCATTCCCAAGGGTTTATTCCCTCTTGAAAGGATTTTTGATCATAATTATGTTTTAAAAACTTCGTTATTAAACACACCACAAGAGGATGTAGAAGACTGTAACATTGGAAACGATGAAGAAATTAAGAATGTGAAAATTTCAACATCCTTACCCAAGGATATAAAAGACAAGTATATCAATCTATTAAAGAATTATAAATATGTATTTGTATATTCCTATGATGAGCTCAAAACTTATGATAGAAATCTTATTGAGCATAAGATTCCTTTAAAACCAGAAGCCAAACCATTCCAATAGAAATTAAGAAGAATTAATCCAATTTTGCTTCCGACCATAGAAAAAGAACTAAAGAAATTTTTGGATGCTAAGATTATCGTTCCTCTTAGATATTCTGAGTGGATTGCAAATTTAGTTCCTGTAAGAAAAAAGAATGGTGAAATTAGACTGTGTGTGGATTTTAGAATCTGAACAAATCATCCTTAAAATACAATTATCCATTGCCTAAAATGGATCAATTACTGCAAAGAATTTCAGGTTCTAATAGAATTTCCATGCTAGCTGGTTTCTCTAGATATAACCAAATTTTGGTAAGTCCAGAAGACAGAGAGAAAACAACATTCACAACTCCCTCATGTACATTCATGTATGCTAGGATGCCATTTGTCTTAACCAATTTAGAAGCAACATTTCAAAGAGAAATGGATTTATCTTTTCTTGGTAAAATCAATAAGTTTATTGTTATTTATCTAGATGATCTAACTGTGTTTTCAAACTCTGATGAAAAACACTTAAAGCACTTTAGAAAGTTTTTTGACATGTGCAGAAAGTTTGGAATCTCGCTCAACCAAAAAAATCTTTGTTTGCCATAAAGGAAGGAAGTTACTTGGCCAAATTATCTCAAAAGAAGGAGTGTTAATTGATCCAGAACGAATCTCAGTTATTGAGGTAATTGGTCTCCCCATAAAAAATGCGAAATTCAAGCTTTTTCTAAGGAGATTTATACCAAACTATGCTAAAATTATTAAAGATATTACTGACATGTTGAAGAAATATCATGAGATTAAATGGATAGTGCAGGCAAGATATGCATTTACACAAATAAAAAAGGCCATTTCTAAAGCCCCAGTACTAGCCATCCCTGATTATACAAAACCCTTTAGCATTTTCTCTTTTTCCTCTAACACCACTTTCGTTGTTGTTTTATAGAAAAAGAATGATAACCAAGATGACCAGCCAATTGCTTGTAATGAGAGATGAAGAGCTAAAATATGACATCATTGAAAAAAAATCCTATTCCCTTGTACAAGATCTAAAAGATTTCAGAACTTATGTCCTTCATTCCCCTATTACTACCTATGTCCCAACCAATGTTGTCAACACTGTTTTGACGCACCCTGATATAGATGGTAGGAGAGGGATACAGATAGCTAAAATTCTTGAATTTTATCTAGACATCAAATCCACTAAGCTGGTAAAAGGAAAGGGTTTAGCTAAGTTATTGGCTGAATCTAATTGTAAAGTTCTGGGAATAAACACCATCATGCAGGTATTAGGAGAGAAGAATCCGCAAGAACCTTCTACTAGTTCAGGAGAGAAGAATCTACAAGAACCTTATTCTTCTAAAGACTTAGCTCCTTTTCCACTTCATATTGAGGAAAAATTTATGTTATCTGAATGGTATGTTGATATTGTACACTTTCTTCATGATTTTGAATACCCTCCCAATTTCACAAAAATCAATGCAGAACTCTTAGATTAAAGGCTATGAAGTATTGTATTATCAATGCTAATCTTTATTGGAAAGATCCATTAAACATCTTACTTATATGTCTGACTGAGAGTGAAACAAAATGAGTTATAGATCTGTTTCATGAAGGAATATGTGGTGGTCATTATGCTTGGAGAGCAACAACACACAAGGTTTTGAGAGTGGTTTTCTATTAGCCAAAGTTGTTTTCACAGGTTGGAGAAAAGGTGAGAAGCTACATTCCATGTCAGATTTTTGCTAGTAAACAAAAATTAGCAGAACTCCCCCTTGTTCTAGTTTTGATTCATGCACCCTTGTTATAGTGGGCACTAGATTTCATTGGAGAGATACATCCAGCATCCACCAGTCAGCACAGATGGATCTTAACTGCTACATATTATTTTACAAAATGGGTAGAAGCTATCGCAGTAAAAAATGCTACATATGTTGTTATCATTAAATTTATTGAGGAAAATATATTACCTAGATTTGGATGTCCTCAACAAATAGTCACAAATAATGCACAGGCATTTAGTAATGTTAAAATGATAGAATTTTGCCAAAAATATCATATTTTATTGCATCATTCTACTCCATGTTATCCTCAAGGGAATGGATTGGCAAAGTCATTTAATAAGAGTTTGGTAAAATTCATCAAAAAGTTACTTGAAAATCATAAGAGAAACTGGGACAATCATCTCAAGTATGCAGTTTGGGCCAACAAAATTTCACCCAAAAGAGAAACAGGTAAATCCCCTTTTCAACTTGTCTATGGAACTAAGGTTATTCTTCCTACATAGTTAGCTTTCCCTATCATGAAGTTTTTACAAGAGTCAAATGAAGAACCTGATGATTTTTCTATAAGAATTAATCAAATTATCGAATTAAATGAAGATAAAGAAAAGTTCAGTACAAACTTCGTCAATATCAAAACAAGATGAAAACTTTGTTTGATAGGAAATCTAGAGTAAGAGATTTCAGGGAAGGAGATTTGGTTTTGAAATGGGATGCCCAAAGAGAAGAAAAGAGGAAACATGGAAAGTTTGATAATCTCTGGCTGGGGCCATTCAACATTGCAAGTTTAAAGGAAACAATAGTTTCATTCTACAGAACATGGAAGGGAGGCATTATTCATTGCCTGTCAATGGATAGTATCTCAAGCACTATATTCAGTACTGAAAAATGTTACAACCATAATTCATTGTACATTTCTGATTTTATATACATTCTCATGGAAAGTGTGATTTTCACAGCAAAGACTCCAAAACCCGAGGAGAGGGCACATGGACCTGCATGTTCTCTGCATCTCACAGGGAAACGCAGTCCCTAGATGCACCCAATGTTGTAACAATATTCTGCATTTTACATTTATATGTCAAAAAAATGAAAAAGAAAGAAAAAGAAAAAGAAAGAAAAAATAGAAAGGGATAGAAAATGAAATTGAAAAAAATGAAAATTATTGATTAAAAAAAAAAAATCCTTAAGAAAAATCAAAATATGCACGTGAGACTAAATTCTGCATTAGGTAGTTAATTAATTATTTTTAATTAGTTTTATCACAATTATACCATGGTTAGAAAGTTGTAATAAAGTTTTAAATTGAAATGACATCCTTGTCGTGTTATGATATCGTGGGCGCAACAACTGACCTCCACGATCTTCTCCGCCTGATCAACGATGGAGAAAGAAATTCACCCCCCCCCCTCCACCTCTCCGCATTTAACATGGGGGGCGGGGGGGTCCGAAAAGCAGTTTTAAGTCAAACCATTATTGCAACGTGTCGATCGCAGAGGTAGTTTTAACAACCCCCCCCCCCCCCCCTTGAACACCACTTAACACCACCCCCCCTCCGAAATCTGCTAGCGACCATTGTCAAAACCACCCACGCCTATTTTGCTAGTTTTTGCTCCCGCCATATCCACTTCGTTGTTGTCACATGTCCATTTCCCATTACATAATTTTTAAATCGTTACCTAACCATAGTCGTTGCTGCCATAAATACCCTGTGCCCATATCAAATCTCAGAAACAGTTAATTCCTCTCTTTATATAATAAACCAACAGTTTGCCTTTATCCCTTTTACACATTATGTTAAGGAAAGTTGTGTACTAAGATCCAGTACAACCTCAGCAGAACAACCCAACATTCAACACCTACAAGCCGACCAATTACCTGGTAACCATCATTTCATGTCCTTGTATTATTTCCAATGTCTTGCTCGAATGGAAAATCCAGAATGACTAAGGAAAACCCCATGCTCCCGCCTATGATAGACCTGGACCATTTGCCATTAATGGACCAAGAGTACAAGATTTACGAGACACATTGTGAATTTGATTTGTATGAGTTACATAACTAGATGAAACAAAAATTCCTTGACCTTAGTGATGAATTGAGCTTGTGGGATTCTTTCCTACCTCAATTCATATTCCCAGACAAAGGGTTGTTGTTCCACAAAATAACGACATTATGTTTACAGTTACATCCCAATCCATTTTTCAAATGTTACAGATTGAATCCTCAACTCCACCACATCCTTTTTCTATAGTATCCCTCATGGATCTCTAAAAAAATCATACCTTCCCTCAACGAGCTAAGAGTTTTGAGATTTTTCTACCTGAAAATGTTGAATTTCCGAGAACTAATCCAACTTACCGAGCTTTAATGTTTTCAGAGATGACCAAACAAATCATTTCAATAATTTCCTATTTTCTGGTTATCAATCTGACCAATGGGTTGATGACATAATCCTAGGGTTTTTGTTAGTATTTTCTAAAGATGAGAAACCTTCTATTATCTTCAATTACAGTGAGTTCTTAGCACATACTATCCATGATCAGTTCATGAAGTTTTCTACGGAAGGGGCCTTCACATGCATCAATCCTTGTATATTTGTTTTTGTTCTATCAGTCAAACATGTTTTCAATTCCACTACAAAAGTTAGATGAACAAGGAAACCCACAATCTATGATTCATTTGACGTTAGGAAAAATACAAATGAATTCTCTTTCAGCGACTACACAAATCAATTTCTATACACAGTTTCCTATTTACTTAATAGTGATATAATCCTTAGAATTTCTTCTAAAATTAAAAGGATTCTTCATCTTAGTGAACAAACAAATACAAGAGATTGATATCTATACCAAAACTATACAGAGATTAGAGTGTATAGTTGTGAGCTTCCTCCATACAGGTTACCAAAGTTTGTACCTATCAGAATTTTTACACTGGAATACATCAGACATATGATAAATATGAATGAGTTGCACTTTGTGTCAGCTAAGAGAAAGTCCCAATTTAAAATCAAAACTCAAGTTGGACCTTTCATCTGTAATGCCAGAACAACAACAAAGGAGGAAGATCTTCTCTTAAAGGAAATGAAATATAAACTTAGTTTTTCCTAGTCTTATGATCCCTTGGGGATCATTTCCACGCTAAGGGTAGAACATAAAACTACTCCTTATGCTCATACTCCTATACTACAAATTGAGCAATATATGAATTAGGAGGAGTGGCAAGAGAACGCATTGCAGGAAGCAGAAGAGCAGATTTTTACTCCTACAACATCTAAGACTCAAGTTCCCCAAGAAAAACATGCAAAGAGAGTAAGGGAAACTATTTCCCCTTCAGTTACATAAATCCATCAAATAGAGTTTGTGATGTATAAGAAGAAGAAAAAGAATCCTCTTGAGGACTCCTCTCCAGAAGAAAGCACAAAGACTACATTAGTCTTGGCAGGACCTCATGCTAGTACCTTTCCTCAAATTGAAGAAATTTTTAGAGGGTCACCAACATCTTCAACTTCTCAAGATCCATTGGAAACATCCCAACCAAGTGAATTGGCCCATGGTCAGACTGAACCAAGCATTTTTTCTAGTTATGAGGAAATCAAAAGGAAAAGATGAAGCATTGAAGGCTACCACTTATACATAATTCTGGAAATAAACTTCAGCTTCTCAACACAGATTACTTTCTTCCTTTGACACTGAAAAAGGGATGATGCAAATGGCATTCCTTGAACCTAAAATCCCATTTCCCAAGACTACTGAAGACTATAATAAATCAATATTTTCCTTTGACTCAAAGCAGATCCATCCTATTGACTAGATTGATTACATAAACAAGTTGCGGAAATGATCTATTCAACTTTAACGATTTCAGCCATGGAAAAATCTAAGTTGCAGGTTTCATTGATTAATATTCAGTCCCAACTAAAGATGGAAAATATTTCTTCTCTAGCAAAGCATACTAAGATAAAATATTTGGAGGATCTAGTAATTAAATTGGGGTATGATCCCAGCAATGTTAAAGTTGTTGAGGAAATGATTAAGAGGAAAAATGATAACATTCAGGTATTGAGAAAACAATTAAAACTTCTTACTACTGAAGATCCTTAGACTAAAGACATGGGTGAACTAGAGAAGGAAAAAGAGAACATGTTCAAAATTATAACTGAATAGAATACATAGATATAAAACATTGAGACAGAATTAGAAACTTTGTTAAAGGAGAAAGAATATCAAGAAACTCAAACAACAATTATTCATTTAGAAGCAATTCCAATTACATGTATTTCAACAGCAGAGGCTTCCACTTCAACAATTACTATAGTAGAAGAGATACAGTCCATTGATCCAGTAACTGATCTAGCCAAGTTCATGGGAGATTTATCATTAAGGGGACAAGAAATTGAGAAATTGAAAGCACGTCTTCACAACCTCCAAGAACAGAAAATTAAGATTGAAAATTCATATGTGGTAGAAATCAAAAGAGTCGAAGGTTGACTCAAAGAATAAACACTTTGGAAAATGAATCATCAATTGCTTAAACACCTACACAGGCCAAAGAAAATATATGGCAAGACATAGATGATTCCATGACATATTTGTGGCCATCAATTGAAATTCTGTTTGAACAAGAAACATTACTAGAAAAATCAAAGGAATTAATACCAGAAGTTAAGAAAGAATTGGGTAAAAAACCAGGAGATGCAACAACATTAGTTGGGATTTTGAATTCAAAATAAAAAAGAGCTCGAATAATGTGACATAGATGACAGAACTGACACAATTCTTGAGGTTAGAAAGATTCACATCAAAAGGAATTTAATGTTGCAACTTGAAAACAAATGCCACAATTTAGAAGCTAGCCTCCAAAAGTTTCACAGAAAGTTTAATGTGTTTCATGAAAGGGTACTACCAGGTTTAAGGGGAATTGGAGATAAGATGATTACTATTGAAGAATACCAGTGAGAGTTGTATTCAATAGCCACAGACAAAGCAAAATTTGCCAATATCATAGGGACTATTACACGGAAGGCTTTCATTGAGGGTTTGACTTTTGACTTGTTGATTAAGCATGAAATCAAACATTTGTTTGTAGTCAAACCCACTTTTCAGAAGTACACTGAAGTCGATGAGACTTACATAAAGTTAATCAAAGCTACCATTCCAGATGAGGAAAGATAGGAGAAAATATGTTTACTCGTTGATTCATTAGAAAATAGGTTTTACTAGAGTAATTTTGAAGCTTTGAGCAACATCAGACAGGTCTAGAGGAAGAAGTGGACACATAATCAGAAAAACGAAAAAATAAAACAACATATTTTTAGGCCTAGTCTTCAACAGTAGCCTCGAATTTAGTGCCAGCCAGCTTAAGCAATTTTATTTTCCTATTTTTTCCCCTATATTTAGATATATTTGTGTTTTCAAAACATATATTATTTTATAAATTTATTTATTTTGGAATCTGATCTCAGATGTAGTATTTTCTATAAGTACTTAGAAATAAGACATAGAAATCATTGAACCATTGTAATAGACTTTTGAGCAGACTTGTATCCTTCGAAGTTATTATTGAAATAATAAAAAGATTCTAGATTCATTTCAAAACAAATTGTGTTCCTATAAGTCTTTCTTTGTTATTATTTTCACTATGTTTTATTTGCATATGTTTTGAAGTTTATGGGAGTTCTGGGTAAGATAATATTGAGTTTAAATTTGTCTAAAATACCCTATGAAGTTATAATCTATTACCGAGATTAGTTTATTAAACTGTTTGTTTGATTTAACTCCTCTACATCAATAAATTGCCAACTTCCCTTAAATTTTCTTAAACATATATTTTTTGGTTGTAAATCATTTTACACGCATACATTGTATATGATGGTTAGAAAATCTTTTTTATGTTTAACAAACATATAGTTTCTAAAGTTTCAACCTTGCACATCTAAATCAAAGCTAAATTAATGTTTAGAGGTGAAGAATCAACCCTTCTATTTATTCATAAGTAAATAAGAATCACACCTATTCAAACACTTCAGAGATTTGGTCATCCAAAAAACTTTAAAAACCAACAAAATATCTTAGATTCTCTAGCATAATTCCTAACCTAGAATTATCTACGGAGGTACAACAGTAACAAAACAGATAAAACAATTTGGTAGATATGCAATAGGATGGACAACCGACATTTGTCATCACCTTTCCATCTCAATGACCCGAGGCGAACATAACCACACCAACTCACCCCTTTAATGGTAGAGGGCGGTTTCGTGGCATCGAGTTCTATAAGCTAAATGTGACAGCATGCTAATATTTTTTGTTATTTTCCCCTTTCCAAGTCTTTCCATTGTTCTGGTCTGCATGCTCGACGGCATTGTGGGACAAGGCCATCTGATATTAAATAAGTAGAATCTTTGGTTTATATAATATGTTTTATAATATTTAATATTCAATACAACTTGAGTGGGCCTAATGGTTAAGAGCATGTGTTTCCTCCTATGAGGTCATAGGTTCAAAAACCAGAGGGGGGTAGAGTATGAATGCCTTCATAGACTTAGCAATCAAATCGTTGTGCGAAGATGGGTTCATTGTCCCACAAACAAGGAGCTCTCATACACCAATTAGGTGTTTGGCTTGGTCGTGACCTTAAAATTGGATAATAATAATAATAATAACAATATTGTATAGTGGTATGTGGTAGGGATATTGGTTATTTTTATAAATATTGGGATTTTATTGAGAATTGTGTGATTAGATTTTAATAAAGGAAAAAAATCATCTTTTTATATTACTTCAATTTAATACAATTAAAAGTTTCTTATATTATTTCATTCTAATATAATGATAAATTGGCAATTGCACTGAGAGGTGCAAAGGAACACCGATAGGAGGGACTGGGAATAATATGGAATGCAAAGGGATGCTTTATAGAATATTATTTAAGCTCTTTAAAGAAACCTTAAGTGGTTATAATTTTATTATTTCCATGTTCATATAGGCAAGTTATTACAACTACCTTCCAACCATTTGGGAACACCAATTTAATCAATGTCTATTGTAGTTTCTCCCTCAAGATGGCATTGAGAGTTTCTTTGATCTTGACAAAAAGCCCCCATAATTCTTTAAATTCAGTGTCATAATTCTTTTCTAGGCATTGAAAGTTGCTTTCAGCGTGACAAAAAAATCCCCATAATTCTTTAGCTTCAGTGTCATAATTCTTTTCTATGTGTGTGCACTTGGGTGCCCAAGTGTGAGGTGATGGAGAGCTTTGGTAACAAAAAAACTTTTCCTTTCAACGTTTTTAGTCATTTTTCTTTCTTTTCATTAAATGTGTTTTTTATTTGTAATATCTATTATGAGTTTCCAAAACAATGAATTGATGATGATAGTTTTATAGTTCCCTGCAATGTTTTGGTTTCCTCTTTTACATATTTAAAGACCCATATGAATGTAAAATATCTAAGATGTTGAAATAGTTTGTTCCACATACTACCTATGCTTCCCATGCATCAATGATATTCTCTCAGATTTCGCTTGTGTATTCCATTGTACCAAACCATGAACCCAATGCCTCATAGGTCAATAGACAATATAAGCAAAAAAGATTTTTACACTTTAAATTAATTTTGATTTGAAAAAAATGGTAGTTAGTGATGTGGTGCGGTGGGTAGTAATGCTTCCTACAAACTTTGTTTTTTGTTCCACAGCTTAAGTAATATTGCACATCCCCAATGTCGAGGATTCACTAGAGCTTATCATAATGTAATGCCCAATGTCGAGGATTCCCAATAACTTATCATAATGTATGCTTGAAATTATTGTCTTCATAAATAATGAAAAAAAAAGAATTCCCAACTAATTTTTCTATTCTGAACTCCTAGTAATGCCCATTGTTCTTAGAATGATTTTCCTTCCTGCAACTCATTTTTTCCCTCTAAATATACAACCATTGCTAACAAATAATTAACCCAAGGAATAAATTCTGACACACTTAAGAGTTACTGCTTGGAAACATCATGCCTCTAGTTGCATCTTCTCGCATTCCTCCCGTATGGCCTCGAACAAAACAATTGACGAACATCGCTCACCAAAACTTGGAAATACAACTACAATCAATTTCCCTGAGTTACTAATCATTTTTCCACTTTAATTATTGTGGCTACAATACCTCCTCATGAAATTCCTACCATTAAGCCTTCCTGAAGTGTTGTAAATGGGGCGCCACTCGTCAGTGGTGGGATCATATGCTTCGATGGAGCTAAGGTCGAAGCTAGGAGCCACGTTATTGTCCCCCACAGCGTAGATGCAGTCCTCGATGCTATTTTCGTCCTTTAATTCAATGGTAATTCCGTCCGTTAAGTTGGTTTCTTATTAGTTGACACTTGATCACACCTTAAGTCGATGGAGTTGGAAGCCACGCTCCACCCACTTGTATTAGGGTTTAATTAAATTCCATTAGCCCTGTCGGTCCTAAGGGAAACAATGATTCCAATTCATTGCACTATTGACTTTTCATTGGAAAAATAATGTAGTCCAAAAAAGAAGGGAAATAAATATAGCCCAACATGTGAAAAGCCAAGTTGCAGTGCACCACTGCTTAAACATAATGGTGTTGGTGTTGGTGTTCGTGGCCTTGGCCAAAGTCCCATTTGCACCAATATTGTAACCAATTTTTCAAATAACGAGATGAGTTTCCACTCTAAATAAAATAGTAAAAGCAAGATTAATATTCATTTTAGATTTTATATTACGAAACTAGAGAAATGAAGGACAATAACTATGAAAGTAGTAAAGCTCTCCCATATTGGACAAATGTTGATTACAAAAAGACCTAGAAATGATCAATACCAAAACATTCAATGAACTTTAATCTCATAAAAATTCATGCCTTAGTAGGATAAATACATGAGCCATGACTGACAAAACATAAAAATAAATTATATCTATTAATCTTTTATTGTTCTCTTTGAAGGCTTGGTTGGAGAAAGCAAAGAGATCACAAGAAATTCTCTCCAGATAGGTAGTTCATTTTGTTTTGAAACTATCCGATATGTATCATATCAAACAAATATAAACAATACATGGAAAGAAATTTTCTTCAAAGGAAAGTAAATTGTGGAAAAGGAAACTTAGATATACCATTACACACAAAGTTAAATAAATTAAAGAAATGAACTTGTTGGACAACCCCATAGCATACTTAAAAACCACCTATGTTCAACTAATGAAATTATTAACACAGTTTCATAGGAACCATGGATCTATTAAGTGTCCAAGTGCATCAAAATAAATAATTGAGTGGAAACCTATATATGCCCTTGATTTATTAAATGCCCAACGAAATTAAATAATTGAGTACAAATCTCTCCATGCATAAAAGATCCAGTGTATATATATTATCAATTTTATTTTTCCTATCTTCCACTATTAAGTAACTCGAGGAAAAAAAAAACTTCAATACAAACCTCTTTGCACTTAAAAGATCCAGTATGTGTATCTAATCAGTTTTCTTTTATCATCAATCTTGTATATATAATCAGTTTTGTTTTCACTTAGAGAGCACCTAGCTTCTCTTAGTGCAAACATGAGCATATGACTAGCAGACTTAACCAGGAATGTTTCTCTACTGAACAACACTAGGTTCTGCACTATATTTTCAAGGATTGGAAAAGCCAACTTACTTAGGTTATTAGTGGTTATGGTAGCCATAACGTTAAAGTCACAAGAAATGATTTCCATGCCTGTCTTGTGGTAGTAGCTATGAGAGGCATAGGAAGAATGCTATTGAACATTATTAGGATTGTAGCAGGGCTGGCCTTACAAAAAAGAACAGAAATCAACTTGGCCAGGACCACATGCCCAATCCAAAGAAACTCTAACAAGTTTAGGGTCAACCTATTCCATTTATATTCAACAAGTCTGAATGGCAATGTCATTGGCAATAATTGTACCAACATATATTAAATGTAATGTGTACACTAGATATTTATCGGCATATAGAGTCCCCAATTCTGCTCATAAATAGGACCTGATCTCATATCCTTGTTGAATAATTCGTAAATGTATGTATTGACTAGTATGCCAAGATCCTTAGGAGTTCCTGTGCTGTTGAGGACATGCCTAACTTGATTACTGTGATAAGTGTCAACATTGTCATCTATGGCAGGAGGTTCACTCTAGACACACTTTAAGGTCCATCCTGTCTCAAACACAACCATAGGAATGTTTTTGAAATTCAAGTCAGCCATGGCAAAGTATGCAACATCAATCATGGCATTAAACATTTGTGTAATGTAGCATTTTATTGGCATCCACTGCCTCTTTGTTAGTGGGGAGGGGCTGAAAAAGGGCATATTCCAATCCCACCACTCCATTGCTTTGCGTGTACACATAACAAGGATAGATGTTGACCATGAGAAAAGAATCAGTTTTCTATAGAAAATCCAACATGAGCACAAGAATCAACTTAAGGCTCCCATTGAAGAAGGCCTGAGAGGGTGGAAAGGAATATAAGATGATGTCAAAAAAATGATGACTTGAAACATTGATCTACCTGTCCAGATTGGCTGCCACCAAAGTAGATTGCAAGAACTTCATGGTAGACAACACACCTAAGGCAGCATTGGGAATAGTAGTAAGAACCTTGCTACCCACACAGATTCCTTTGAAGTTGATGTCTGGAAAGTAGGTTTCCACCTTCCTGTTCACCCAACTAGCTGCAGTGGAGTTTGACCACCTTATCCCTAGCAATTTGTTTTTGGGCACTGTTACTACAAAATCTATTACTGTTTTCCCCTAAAATGTCAAAGTTCCTTGATCTACATCATGAAGCCACACATGGTTCACTTGTTGTACCTTGACATGAAGTGCACTATAGCTGCATTTGAGTTCCATGCCTTTGAAAACACTTTCATTCCCGTGAGTACCCAACAAGACAACCAACATCTACTCACCCTTGAATTTCCCTTCATATTTCTTGTCCTCAAGCTGACACCACTGAAGCGCAAGAAACCACAATGAAAGATTAGGCTCACATATAGCCCGAGCCGCGTGAGGTCCATGAGATGGATAGTGAAGATGAAAAACCGTGGAAGTTTCTCGCCATTAGTGATCAACCAAACAATGACCACAACAAAACCCTTTCCATGCGTACGTTTTTTATCCGCCAGAGGAGGATGAAAATGGGTTGCTCAGATTGGCTCGCATGAATAGTGTTGTGACATAGAAATCCCATAGAGAAAATGCCTTCGGCATAATTAAATGAATTATATATATATATATATATATATATATATATATATATATATATATATATATATATATATATATATATATATATTCTAACTTATAGATGAAATGACCTTTTTCACAACATTTTTTCTCGTTAATTTTAACTAAAAACTACTCAATATTTTTAAAAACTTGAGCTTAAGTTGTCTAATATGTAAAACTCAAGTGCCCCAAAGGGTTTATAGGATACTCAATCCATTTATGCATTCAAAAAATCATTCTAAACAACAAAAAATCAAATTCTTTCTTGAAATTGTTTTACCGGATTCTAGTGAAAAGGTCTATTTCATCTATAAGTTAGACTATGTACCTATATAAAATATAAAAAATAAACTTTATAATAATATTTATGTCGATAGGCATTTTTTTTGTGAGCTTGTGGTGGGAAAACATTTTTCACACCAGCCAATCCAAGCGCTCAATTTTCGGTGTCCTTGGACCAATTAGAAATTTCCATTTAGGACTAGCACCTAGACTATCAACATTCCCTATACCTCCACAGTCTCCCAGCAATAAATTTTCACTTCATATATGCCCAGGTTGCCTGCCTGTTTTGAAATTAAATTTAATTGAATAGGCATGGAGGCAAGGACTTCATTCAATATCTTCATTCAATTTTGCCTACTTCATTCATTGTGTTGGGTGGACTTCCACAATCTCCATGCAATAAATTTTCACTTCATGTATGCGCAGGCTTCCTGCTTCTACATTGAATAGGCATGGAGGCAAGGACTTCATTCAATTTTTCTTGTTGTGTTCGGTGTGCTGGGTGGACTTCCAAGAACTAATATATACTGAAGAGGGGTGCGTTCTTAACTACTATTGTTTCAACAGGTAAATTTCAAAAAATCAAAGTTGAACGACATTTCATATAATTTGAAGGACTTCAAGGGTTTGCTCTGAAACAGATAACTTGTCTACCCAAATAGTGATGCAAGTATTGTTTTGAATCTTTCCACTGAACTCGTTAGATGATCAGTTAGTATTCAGAAGAAACATTTATATAAGAGTGCACAAGTAATCCCCTCTTTAATAAATGTAAACTAGATACAAAGCACATAATTTGTCTAGATATGGCAATATGGCAAGTTTTTTTCTCCCACAAAAAACCAGGCAAGGAAAATTTCTGAAATCCTTCCAACTTTTACAGGAGTAAACATGGCCAAATATAACACACACTAGAAACTAGTGTGAATTGAAAATTTCATTATTCAAAGTGGAACTGGATTTACTGGTGTGAGTTGAAAAATAAAATTAGGCAAATATCATTTGGGATGGGATGACATGGTTAAAAAACAGTGCAAATCCAACTAAAAATTCCAAGGGAAATTTAAATGGAAAAACTCATGGAATTGAAGAGCACATGATTCAGTCATGTAGAATCTACCTACACCTGTGACATGTTAATATAGAAAAACATAGCAATTAAGAAACCGTTTTAGGAAATTGATGATGAGGGAATGGGCTACTTATGAAATGGTTATGTTTCCCCATGTAGATAATTTTTGTAATGTACACAAACCCTTCTTCTAGGTGAAGGAATGGGGTATAACAAGTTTTATTTCCTCCTCCTTTTGCAACTACCTTCAAATTGATGCCTCCTTCCACCATCGAGATCAATCCCAGTGTTCCACTAGGGTCACCGAATGACCATTGGCTAAGCTTGTAGGTGCTTAGCCTGTTTAATCCCTTCGTGGGTTGAGTTACCTTTGTGATGAGTTTGACACCACTAGTCTTGTTTCTCAACAAAATGACCAAAGGCTGGGTGATAAGCCCCAAGATCCCTAGCCTCTTCTTACTCCCTTGTGTCCCTGGTTTGCTCCTACGCGAAGTGACCGAGGTATAGCGCTTATCCCATATCCCTCTATATCGACACAATAAGCTTAGGCCTCATTCACACCCGTCGGGACCATAACGTCGGGTCTACATGTCCCATGGGGATCACCTGACCTTACCTCCATTGGTTGTAGCTTTTCCATGAGGTTGCTTATCATTCCTTTGTGTCCTGACGCTTCATCTCCCATATCATTCCTTAACTGTGCCTGCTTACCTCCACCGAGGTATTCTTTCCTGGCCAAGCTATCATGTGGGACCACTCACAATGTCCACCGACCAATCAACTTCCTGTCGGGGTGAGTAGTCTCTGACAGTATCCATGTCATCAGACGCTTAGTCAACCTAGCAACTCCTTCCAAAGTAGTGTTGATCTCTTTTGGCCTCGGGCCAACGAGATGGCATCATGCTGACATCACCTACCATCATTGGCTACTCAGAGCAGGGATGGAATTTGAAAGGAAATTTTCCTGTCACAGAGTGATTTTCCCATCAAATAAAACCTGAAATTTTACAAGACCGTCAAAGTTCTTTGTTGAAATTGTGGAAACTGGTCGGGAAAGTGTGAAAACCATCAAATTAGACGAGTGGGTGTGTTTTTAAATACCAACCCTGCCTGGGATCCAAGCAAATGCTACCATATGTCCCATTGGAAGAGAGAGAAAACTCCACCAGCCCCTTCCTTTTTGTGTCAATTATCTTATGTTAATCAAAACCATTGGGTTCCACAATCTGGATCTGACACCACTCCTGAGCGGTTAGCAGTTTTGGAGGCGTGCCCCCAGAGAAACTCTCTTCCGTCAATCTGCGTGATCAACAGTGCGAGAAACTGCTTCTGGGTCCCCAAGGCCTAACAAGGTTACCATCTTGAGGCCCACCGAAATGCTACCGTGTGGCCCAATACCCATGTTCCAGCACTCCTGATTTGCTTCCCTTTCTCAATCTTATGGGGTGAATCTTGTGGGATGATGTATCATGTGGGGTCCACCCAATGCATTTTCATTGATGCATGATTTCCTTTGTGGATTGGTAACTTACATCCCAATGCTTAGCGCGACTCTTTTAATCACACTAAGTGATTACCTATGGGCTATCATAGCCGGGTGGGCTCCACTCGTTCTATTCCTTCCCGATGCTTACAACTTGTGCCCCATTTGAAACCACCGGGTGAACCTATCGGGGTTATACCGCCGGGATGGCATCATCAAAATTTCCCAATGCCTGTGCCTTTATAAATGTTATGGGTTATGTGTCTAGGCTTATGTGGGTTGTGGGATAACCCACCCACCAATAGCAGCACCACCGGGCACACGTCATCTTCCGCGTCATCCTTGTGCTTAATTCCTGACTCTCCTCTTTGAAATAGGTTACAAGATTCTGGGGTTCTGACCTCTAGGCTACTCGTATGAAATTTCCATTACGGGATTTGTCTAATGATGATCCCAGGTTTGTCAAAATACAAGCTTACTAGTGACTTAGTTAAATTAAGTTTCCGGGAATTAACCCGCCCGAGACTTCTCTAGCCATGTTGTTCTTCTCCTGACCAATCATGTAAAAGGAGTATTTTTCCCCTCCAATAGGAATCCTTCCCACCTAGGGTTATGATAAAGGAAGGGAATAAGGTCATCCAACATTTTCCATAAGGTTAGGGCTCCACTCCTTTGTGCCACGACAACTCTTTTTTCCTTAGCTTCCTATTATGGCCCAGTCGAGGAGCTTTGACTCTCCCTCATGCAATTTCTTGGACATAGAACTCTATAATATTCTCGAAGATGAGCTCCATCATTGCACAAGCTTCCTTGAGATAGTCTTCTCGACTGTGGCTCTGTCTCAAAGGTCTGGAAAACCTCCAAAGCTACTTCAAGGCCTTCACACTCTACCAATATCAATCTAAATCATTCCACGATGTTACACTCATGAGCTTGGGTGAAATCCACTACAATGAGTTCCCGACCTTTAGGTATTCCTTTTTTTAAGGACAGGGAATTCGACACATACCAGTGTTGGAAACCTTATAGTTGCCCTCTGTTAAGCACATGAAGTGAACTCCTGAAGGGACTTCACCTCTCTAGCCACACGCTAGGGGTTCCATGCTCCAAAGAAAGCGTGAAAGAAGATTTATAGCACCTGTCAAGGGTTTCCAGGGAATTTGGCTATTGGCAGGGACTTATAGTCCTCATTACTAGGGCCCTTGGGGCAAGAAAGGAGGCTACTGAAAATACAAGGCTGAGACGCCTCTGATACATGGCTAAGAGTCTTTAAGGTTGTGAGGGGAGGTTTCCCTTGGCATCAAAACATAGCTCACATGCTAGTGCATAGTAGGGAAACTATTATAAGTTGTATATGTGCATAACCTCTACAGATGCAGACCATGTGAGCAAGAATCCTCTATGTAACCATTATTCATTAATAAAAGTGGTTCTTATGCTAATATTTGTCATATTATTGGTTCATATATTTTTAGATCCTTTTCTTTGTGCCTTGAAGGATATATATATATATATATATATATATATATATATATATATATATATATATATATATATATATATATATATATATATATATATTCAGTCACAACAAAGTATGCTCATGACTTCCTTAACACACCATTCTATCCTAGAAATGTAACCTAATCTTGCTTCTTGAGTGTAGACATTGCCTCTTATATCATATAGGAGCTTAAGGGCGAAAGGAAGTCAACATTTATTTATGAGAGATATGGGCTTTTCATGTGCTTAAATCGAGGAATCACAGACTAAGTCATTCCAACTTGTGAATCAATCCCTTGTACAATGTTAGTGGTCGTAACACCTACACCAATAGTAATTATACCACTGTAACATGAAAGAGTCTCTTTGCTACTTACTGGCAAGGAAGTGATTAACACACACATACTATTTGCAAGAAGGTACTGTTGAACATCATAAATGGTGTCAGTTCATGAATTGTAACTTCATTTCTAGATTACAATGACTCTTCAGCGATACCAATCAGCATATATCAGTTAGCATATCAAGAAGTTACTGCTGAACATCATAAATGATGTCAGTTCATGAATTGTAACTTCATCTCTAGATTACAATGACTCTTCAGTGATACCAAGCAGCATATATCAGTTAGCCTATGTAAGTAGTGAAACTCCATGCAAGGTTGAAATTGGTTTAGCATCAACTCGCAGAAAAATATGAATACTTATCTTTGGCCATTAGGGACATGAAACACTTATATTTGTTCACACATTTTAACTAGCCATGCAATAGATAAATGCAAGTGAGAAAACTTGTCATGCAACCATCAGCATATCAATCATTCACATTTCAACATGAGAACCACACAAAAGAACTTATCTTGGATTTATAATGAAGATGAGAAACTGATATTTTATCTATTGCATGGAACTTAAACTCCTTACACAACCATATACAAGTTGCAGCCAAGCTACTTGCAGTTGTCACCCCAGAGCCAAATTCCAAGGGTCTGAGGTGGTCTTGCTCAAGTGAATTAACACCAATCTACCAAATAAAACATGGACTCCAGAGGTTCATCTTCCTCCACCCACCAGCTGATCAAAAACTCTCTAATGTAGATGGAGCTCCAAATGCCAACTACCTGTACCCTCTAGATGTCTATTGAAGTACACACAGTACTCGAAGAAAAACCAGAGGCTTGTTGCCTCTCCTTTCTTATGCGTTGCCTCCTACGGCTCTATCTCGTTTATTTCTGAATTCAATATTCTCCTTTGTCTACTATTTTTCTTTTTCTACCCATGACTCTCATGTGTTCCTTGTTGAAAGATCCCCCTAATGAATCTCCTCTCCTTCTATTCTCTATTGTTGCACAGTTCCCTGCCAACACTCTGTCTCTCATTAATTTTCCTATTCTTTTACTATTTGTTTTTCCTTGTTGTGGTTTCCAAGACAACATGGGATTGTCCCTCATTCATTTCCAACATAAGTCCCATTCCAAACACCATCCTTGTCCTTCAATTCTCAACAACCATCCTTTAATGGTTGTCATATACTTCAGACTTTTGTCCCTTCAACAAGTAAGGTGAAATTCCCAAGCAACTAGCCTCCCCAAACCTCTTGGAATTTGTGTCCCTTACTCAACCCATTTAATTTTTATAATTCAATTACATAATGAGATTACATGGCCAAACTGATCCATTCATGGATGGGTTGTTACAAACCCCTCTCCCTTTGGGGAACACCGTACTCGATGTTCTCTGTCCATTACACAGAGAAACATTCTAAATAAAGAAAACAACTACATATTTTCCTTGGAGATTTATATTTATATCTATTTACAACATTTACTTATATTTACATGTTTCATATTCACAGTTGTGTGCCCAATTACTAACCAATTATAAAGAAAAAAATTATCAGATCAACCACTTCATATGGTTCTTTGCAATTTCCTAGTGCTTTTGCTACAACAAATTTGACTTGGATTCTTTTCTTTGTTCCGGAGGGAAGTATGCCTCCAATATTCAAAATTATTATTCCTTGCACTCATGTTCCATCAGCAAATAGTTCCTAGCCCATTTCTTCTTGAGACAACCCCAATGTGCTTATGATTCCAATAAGCCATATCATGACCAAGAATCCCAACTCATTTTCCAGCCTTCCCTTCTCTCCTTCTCAATCCCTTGGGAAATCCGATTACCCTTCTCTGTGCAGTCACTCACCTTCCAACTTTAGGCATACCCTTATCTGCTTTGCAGTCCCTAAGGTGATCCATCATTTGGAAAGGCTTCCTCGCATCAAAAGGAGTTTAAATTCAAGGTTCGTCCTTGCTCTCAAAGCTACCATACGATCATAGCATTCTTCATCGTAATCAATTGAAATCATTGGTGTTAGTGTATCGTAATGGCCCCATCCTTGAAATATTTATTCACTGTGCCACTACACATTTTACATCTTTCAACCGTGCTAATTATCTTGCATCCACCCCTCTGGGTGATTTCATGCTTTCATGCATCATAGTACAAATGACTCCATAATTTAAATCATTAAGAAAATGCAATAATTTTAAGACATACCTCATCAATAGTTTGATCATGAGGTGAACTTGGAATTTTCCCTTTAGTTCCTACTATAGCCAAATTAGGTTAGCTCATGTCCTAACCATTATAATTAAAATTATTGAATTTAAACTCATAGAAAAATTTTTAGATTGTGAAATATTGATACTTATCTTGGTTTACTTCTTGATGTTTTCTTTGCATACATTGAATTAGTAATCTATCAGGAAAGCACCCAGTGCCTTCTCCACACTTTGACCACATGCACACAGCAGATCAATTACCCGTCATCAAGCATCTAATGCATTCTCTTTACTTTGATCACATACATACCCTATATCAGTTTCCTGTTGGCAAGCATCCAATGCCTTCTCTTAACTATTGTCATGTAAACACACCAGATCGGTTACTTATCATCAAGCATCCAATGCCTTCTCTTCACTTTTATCCTGTACAAACACCAGATCAGTTTCCTGTCGGAAAGTATCCTGTGTCTTCTCTTCACTTCTCTTCTCTTTCACTTAAAATTTATTAAGTGACTCATGGGCCTCAAGATGAGAACTTAAGCCCAATTTCAATCTGACAATTATGGGCACTACCACCTAGGTAGTATTCTATCGATAGGAATATTGCGTAGGCCTAGGTAGTCCCATTCCTGTCTGTGTGGCACCACACAATATAAGGCCCCAGACAGCCCCATACTTGTATGTTCTGAACACTTTTACATATACACAAAACATAGGCTCAGATATTACCATACATGCATGTCCTGACTCACAAACACAACACACAAAACTAGACAATCGCATACCTACCCATCCTAACACACAAGCCTAGACAATCGCATACCTACCTGTCCTGAACACATTTGCACAACACACACTTATACATATGGTACGACACAATGCACATAATACAATTTTACCTCATTCCCATGCACAACACATGCACATGTACAAAAGAAACAAATATACACATGAAATATCACATTACACAACATCACAGTAATCTAGAGACCACCTTGTCTCTCATGGCATATCACCATATTGTTTTTAGTTTAGAGACCATCTCGTCCCATGTATGTGATTGAGGCCATAATGCCTTATTTTTTTCCCATGTTCTTAAACTTGGAATGGGCATAATATAAAATACATGTTCACATAATTATAAATCGGTAGAATTTACCTTTATGCCCACTAAGTTCCCCATTTTTGTAGGAATATTTTCATGCCATCCATACCATCAGTTGAATTTTTGAGCAGTCATCCTTTCATTCAAATGACCTCTGACAGCCCCGTTAGTAGCAATGGTATTTTCATAGGTATAAACATATACATCAATCAAAATGAGCATATATATAATATACCACCCTCCATCAATATAGGCATGGATGCATCGTACAAATATCCATCAACATAGTCACATATGCATTATATAAGTATCCATCAACATAGTTACTTTTCAAGCAAAATCAGGTATGCAAGATATAACGATCCATCAACATAATCATGTATGCAGTATATAAGTACACATGTAGGTATAGTAAGGGATTAAGATAACTCCCTTCTTGCTAGTTTCCTAGTTGCACATGTCTTTGTCCATTATTCTTATGGACCTAACTAGCCCATTAGGTTGTCACATTACTTAATCATGGCCACAAAAACCATTAGCTTGTTCCCAAATAGATCCATGTTTTAGATGACTCCCTGATTGAGGTCAAGCATGTGTTAGACAATCTATTCATAGAGTCAATCATGAATTATATAGTCTCTTCACACAGGGATTGTTTTCCTCCTTGTTGTTATGTTCATGTTCATTTCCCAATCACGTTCCATCTCACCTGGAACTTTACTTGGTATGTTCCCCTTCATGCCTATCAAGCACTTGCGCTTTTTCGAGCTTATTTTTCCTTCCAACCACTCCAACCTCCTCATTCCAATATCCCCAAGCATGCAATTCGAAATTTAAAGATTGAAAACCAATGCAAGAGGCAAATATTTTGAAAGGACATGAAATTCACAACAACAATCATCCAAAAAACAAGTAAAGCATCATCGTAGATAAGACCAAACTAGCATGATAACTAAGACTAAACACCAACATGATAACTAGAACCAAAACCAACATTTCCATACACAAGTCTAAAATAATTTGATATCAAATCAAGAAGCCAATAATTTAAGCCATAGCACGTAAGTATAAAACAAATATTCCCCAAACTCAACTCAATCTCCATGAGTTCAATATTCATGGCACTTTCAACCATCGAACATGCTTATAAATTAGATATGTTCAAGTCTTCTTCACAAGTATCACACAACCTTGACACCTTATATTACTAAATATTTCATAGGGAATCTCCAATCTCATACATGTATATATATCTACTATTCAAGGAGTTTGAGGCAGTTCCCCCTTTTCCTTCTTGGCATCTTGCACCATTGTTGGGTGTCCCTGTGTCTCACAAGGGTCATTTTATCTCTCTCTTCTCATGGGGACAATCCTTTTTCTAGTGCTCTTCTCCACAACACCAACAATAGATTATATTCTCGTCCTTCTTAGTCTCACGAGGCCTCTTTCTACTTTTACCATCCTTTCTTTTGGAGGATACGTCTTGACAGTTTAACTCTCACAACTAATTTTGCAACCTAGCATTCCACTCAGCTAGTTCTTGCAGCTTTTTGGTGATTTTTCCGAGTTCTTTCCTACATATCTTAACTCAACCTCTAAGCCTTAAGCTTGACCTCCAAATCCATAGAGGTTCTTTTCCTTTTGAGGGATTTCACTCTTTCTTGTTATCTATGGGTTTGGTTCATATTCTACTACACCATGCCACGATACATATTTCTTTTTCTTGCCACTAAGTCTTGTTATGTGTTTCCACATACACTCAATAATTAGTTCATAAAATAAATTAATAACACATATATCAATTTTCATATTTACCATGTTAGGCTAAGGATGTAATCCTACATCTATGACACATTGTTAAGATCATCATCAACCATATGTCATAAACCAAAACACCAATTATCATACATAAGCTTGTTTTTGAAACTTAGCAAGACATGTATTACTATTATTCATGATCATTATTATGCCAATGAAACCATTAGAATTCAATGTTTGACCATACTAACAATATTATTTAAAATCATCCTCTCTATTGAGGCCACAATATTGCTTTTAATCAACTTTATGAACACAAGATGAGTGCGACCTTCCTATCAAGATCATTAGCAGCCATGACGTCTTCAACTTCAAGGATCAATTAGAAAGATCTCAGATTATGCTAACATTCATCATGCTTATAGTTTTCATGTTCACAATGATGCATTATAGGGCCTACAACCGAGTAATTATCATTCACTCCTCTTTCGAAATTCTATACAATGTCATACCTCAAATATTTTGAGGCACTATATCACATACCCGTCACTGGATACTCCCATACAGTTAACGTATCTATACATACATATGCATACTAGGTCAATAGTAGCAACCATGCCAAGCAACATAAGCAATTATAGGATCATGCAAGCATTCACATGCACACAAATTTCAATTTATATGTTAATCACATGTCTTGAAATCTAGGACCTACATGTGTGTATTTTACATGCAGCATAATGTCCAAAGTCATAATATATATGTATGTATGTATGTATGCATGTATGTATGTATGTATGTATGTATCGATCTGTTTACATTCATGCCTTCACATGAATTAAACACATCCTTAACTATTATCAACCTAATTCTTTAAATAAGCAAGGCATTAATCACAGTAGCATGCTAAACATCCATGTAATTAATATGTAATTCTTATTGACACTATGAGTAGGATACCACCCTACTCAGATCAAGCCATTCTAGCTTTCCCCAAACCAGGGATCCATGCACCATTACCATGGAAGTAGAAGGTTACTTACAGACTAGCTTTTAACACCTAAATATTTGCTTGGACAATTTACTAAAGGTTTATTACGAAACCCTTATTTTTTTTTGGAATTCTAGAGAGAGCTCATCTATTCCAAGTGTTGAACCTAGATGATTTGATAACACTCTATAACGTACCCAACCCCTTCCTCTAGGAGAATGAATCGGGTATAAAAAAGTTTCTTTCCTCCTCTTTATGCAACTTCCTTCGAATTGATTCCTTCTACCACCATCGAGATCAATCCTAATGGTTCCTTAGGATCATCGAGTGACCACTAGATAATCTTGTAGGTGATTATCTTGTTTAAGCCCTTCGTGGGCTTAGTTTCCCTCGTGATGGGTTTGACACCACTAGTCTTGCTTCTCTGTGAAATGACCAAAGGCTAGGTGCTAAACCCCGAGCTCCCGAACTACTTCTTACTCCCTTGCACCCCTAGTCTACTCGTACGGGAAATGACTGAGGGATAGCACTTATCTTGTAGCCCTCTATCCCAATGCAATAATATTAGGCCTCATTCACACCCACCAAGGCCATACCATTGGGTCGACGTTTCCCGTGGGGACTGCTCGACCTTACCTCCATTGGTTGCGGCCTTGTCACGAGGCTGTCTGTCAGTCCTCCATGTCCTAATGCTTCATCTCTTGACACATTCCTTAACTATGCCTCATTACCTCCACTGGAGTATTCTTACTAGGCTAGGCTATCAAGTGGGACCGCACACAATGTCCACTTACCAATCAACTTCCTACTGGGGTGAGATGTCTCTAACAATTCCCATGTCATCAGACAATTAGTTTGACCAAAAACTCCTTCCAAAGTTGTGTTGATCTTTTCTGGGCTCAGGCCAATGGGATGACATAATGCTGATGTCACCTTCTGTTGGGTTGTATTATATTCTTTCCACGACTAGCCCACGTAGTTAATTGGGGGGTTAGAGGGGGGCAGAGCGCCCCCCTTTGTTGTGTCGATTGCGTAGTGGGGAGGTCACAGGGGTTTGAGGGGTGCAGGTAACCCCACTCTATGGGGTCTGGGTAGCACCCCAGAAAATTTTGGTTTTGGACTCTATGTTAGGTTTGGCAGACCCACCTATGGTTTTGTGCATGATTTTCGCACATGTTTTGGATGTGATGGTTTTCGGTCCATGGTTTTGGACGCGATGGTTTTCGGTCCATGGTATTGGATGCTTCGACATGTATAAATATGTATTATAACATTGAAAGGAACATAATGAAAAATCAAGCTAGTAGTCCTGGTTTTGGGATCTAGGGGAAAATCTCTGTGTATATGTGTTTTATGTGTTATGCTCTCGCTATTGTTTATTTTCTATGTTTTAGAATTCGTATGCAGGTAATTTCTATACGGGGTTCTACAATTGGTATTGGAGTTGTTTTGGCCTCAAGGGGATGCCTTTGTTGCTGTGGAGTTTTGTTCGGGCCTGTGGTAGACCCTATTCAATGGGAGACCTACGGGATCGATTCTGGTGGTGAAAGAAGATTGCGAGCAGTCGAAAGATAGAGATCGATAAATTTAATGGTCATAGTTTTGAGTTATGGAAACACAAGATGGAGGATCTGTTGGTGGATAGAGATCAGTCGATCGCAGTAGATTGGGGTACTAAACTAATGGGAGTGTCCGATGAAGAATCGAAGAAGTTCGATTGGAAGGCAAAGAGCACAATACGATTGTGTGTCTCATATTCAGTAATGTTGAATGTATCAAGGGAAGCTACGGCAAAGGCTTTGTGGGACAAATTAGGGACTTTGTACCAATCTAAGTATTTGGTGAATAAATTGTTCCTGCGAAAAAAGTTGTATAACCTGAGGATGAAAGATGGAGACTTAGTGATAGAGCATCTGAACGCATTTAATACTATGGTAAGTCAGTTAGCATCTGTTGATATTAAAATTTCATATGAAGATAAGTGCATCAGTTTGTTGTGTTCTCTACCAGATTCATGGGATGGTCTTGTTATTGCAATAGGTAGTAATGCAACTACCTTGTTGTTTAATGAAATAGTCCCATCCTTGCTGACGGAGGAGATGAGATGGAAAATATGGAGAGCCAGAATGGTGATGCCTTATCTGTACGAGGATGGTCCCAGAACAGAAACAAAAATAAGTCATCGAGTGGGAGATCTAAATCTAGAGGGAGATCTAAATCTCTAGGAAAACTTGTAAAGGTGGTGTGTTGGAAATGTGGAAAGGAAGGGAACTATGAATGGGATTGTAAATCTAAAGCTCCTAATACAGGAAAGGGATTTGATGATGCTCCTTCTGTAGAGGCAAAAACCACCTCAGATGAAGGCGGGGATGTGTACTTGGCTTCTTCAAGTACACATGTAGATCATGAGGTATGGTTGATTGACTCGATTGCATCCTTTCACTTCACTCCCCATAGAGAGTGGTTCTGCAAGTATGAGAAATACGATGGTGGTGATGTCTTCTTAGGGGATGATAGGAAGGCTAGAATCATTGGTCATGGAAAATTAAAGTTGAAGTTGTAAGGTGGAAGGGTTAGAACACTTCCGGATGTTCTTCATATTCCTGCATTAGCCAGAAATCTGATTTTTGTAAGCAAGTTTGATGATGGAGGTGTAAAAACAGTGTTCGAGAAGGATACCTACAAGATGGTTCGGGGAGCACTAGTACTAATGCGGGGAGTTCGGATTGGAACTCTATATAAGCTACAAGGTAGCACAGTTGTTGATGGGTGCAACAGTTCTATGGTTCTTGAAAGTGGAGCAAAAAATATAGTGGTCTCTGGAGAGAAGACCATGTTGTGGCATCAAAGGCTTGGACATATTGGAAAGAAGGGCCTTTGAATACTTCATGGTAGAGGTATGGTAGAAGGTATGAGTAATAGCTCTCTGGATTTTGATTTCTGTGAAAATTGTGTATATGGGAAGCAGAATCGGGTGAGGTTCCCCTCTGGTGGTAAGAGGGTGAAACATATATTCGAGCTTGTGCATAGTGATGTGTTTGGACTTGTGAAGGTTCCATCACTAGGTAAATCTGTGTACTATGTATCATTTATAGATGACTTCTCAAGGAATACATGGATATATTTCCTTAAGGAGAAATCTAAAGTCTTTGACAGGTTTAAAGAATTCAAGGCTCTAGTGGAAAACCAGACAGAGAAGAAGATAAAGGCATTGAGGACAGATAACGGTGGAGAGTTTTGCAATAAGGAATTTGAAGAATTCTGTAAGAAGTGTGGTATAGCATGGCATAAGACTACTCCATATACACCTCAGAAAAATGGAGGTGTAGAAAGAATGAACAAGACATTGATGGAAAGGGCAAGAAGCATTCTCAGTGGTGCTGAGTTAGGACAAGAATTCTGGGCAGAGGTAGTGGAGACAGCATGTTACCTGGTCAACAGATCACCTTCATCAGCGTTGGAGGATAAGACTCCACAAGAGGTATGGATTGGTAAGAAACCCTCTCTTTCACATCTGAGGGTATTTGGATGTGATGCATATGTACATGTTACAAAGGAGAAATGAACCAAGTTGGATAGTAAATCTGAAAAGTGCATCTTGGAACCCAGTAACAAGGAAGGTTGTGTATAGCCAAGATGTGGTGTTCAAAGAGGTGAAAGATGTTATTAAACATGAAGTCCAACCAAAAGAACCTTAGAAGATAGATTTTGATTTAAAGGACGAAGAATCAGACTCTACAGCAGACGAGGAATCAGAAGATGAAGAGCCACAAACTCTAAGTGTGAGAAGATCAGTTCGAGAAAGAAGGCAGCCAGAAAGGTATAGTCCATCTACTTTCTGTTCAAATTTTTCTTCATCTATTACTGATGATGATCCTAGAACTGTGAAGGAAGCAGTAGATTCAGAAGATGGAAAACTCTGAAAAGAGGCCATGGTTGATGAAATGGCATCTTTGCACAAAAATGAGGCTTGGGATCTGGTGGAGTTGACAGCTGGATGGAAACCCATTAGCAGCAAATGGGTGTTCAAGAAGAAGACAAATGTAGAAGGAAAGGTGGAGAAATACAAAGCTCGGTTGGTAGCAAAAGGTTATTCCTAGGTGCCGGGAATTGATTTTGGTGATATTTTTTCTCCTATTTCCAAGGTAATTTCTATTATATTACTTTTATCTGTTGCTGCTGCTTTTGATTTTGAGGTACAATAGATGGATGTGAAGACAACATTTCTTCATGGGGATATGGAAGAGGAAATCTACATGAAGCAACCTGAAGGCTTTGCAGTGAAGGGTAAGAAAGAACTAGTATGCAAGTTAAAGAAGTCTCTGTATGGCTTAAAACAGTCACCAGGGATGTGGTATCAGAAATTTGATACATTTATACGGGGACTTGGCTTCAATAGAAGCAAAGCATACCACTGTGTGTATTTTAAATTAATTGGTGACCATGTTATTTATCTAGTCTTGTATGTGGATGATATGTTGCTGGTTGGAAACGACAAAGAAATTATCCAAGATTTGAAGACCCCATTGTCCTCCAAATTCGACATGAAAGATCTTGGTGCTGCAAACTATATTTTGGGCATGGAAATTAAAAGAGATTGGGAAAAGAGGAAGATCTGGTTAAACGAGAGGAAGTATGTCGAGACAATATTGCGGAGGTTTAATATGCAAGATAGTAAACCGATGAAGGTTCCTATTCCTGTAGGTGTAAAGTTATCTATTGAACAGTGTCCCAAGAGACAAGAAGAGGAAGAGGACATGTCTCCTGTTCCATATGCAAGTGCAGTCGGTAGCCTGATGTATGAGATGGTTTGTACTAGACCAGACATTGCCCATGCAGTGGGAGTATTGAGCAGGTTTATGTCAAAACCAGGGAAGGAGCATTGGACAATAGTGAAGCAGGTTTTCAAGTATTTGCTTGGCACTAGTGATTATGGTTTGTGCTACCAAGGAAGACTAGGATTGGACAGAGTGTTGGATATTCGTGGCTTTGTTGATGCAGACTGGGCTGGAGATTTGGATCAGAGAAGATCTACAAGTGGGTATGTTTTTAATCTATTTGGAGGTGCAGTCAGTTGGATGAGTAAGAAATAATTTGTAGTGGCACTATCAACTAGAGAGGCAAAATACATGGCAGCCACTTATGCAAGCAAGGAAGCAGTTTGCTTGCAGAAATTGTGTTCAAGTATGGGGTTAGCACAGGGAGCTATAAGGATAGACTGTGACAACCAAAGTGAAATTTTCTTGGCAAAGAACCCCACATATCATTCAAAGACAAAGCACATTGATGTTCAGTATCACTTTGTGATGGATATGATAGAAGACAAAAAGGTGTTGCTAGTAAAGGTGGACACTTTGAAGAATACTGCAGATGCATTGACAAAATCTGTGAGCTTTGAGAATTTCTCTTAGTGTAGAGAATCAATGGGTGTTGCAGGGTTGGATAAATGACTGAGATCTTTTGTGGCCCCCTGTGGAAAGAAAACAACGAGTGAGAGAATGTTGGGTTGTGTTATATTATTTCTATGACTAGCCCACGTAGTTAACTGGGGGGTTAGAGGGGGGCAGAGCTCCCCCCTTCATTGCACCGATTGCATAGTGGGGAGGTCATAGGGGGTTTGAGGGGTGTAGGTAACCCCACTCTATGGGGTCCAGGTCAGTACCCCAGAAAAGTTTGGTTTTGGACTCTATGTTAGGTTGGGCGGACCCACCTATGGTTTTGCGCATGATTTTTGCACATGTTTTAGACGCGATGGTTTTCGGTCCATGGTTGTGGACGTGATGTTTTTCGGTCCATGGTATTGTATGCTTCGGCATGTATAAATATGTATTATAACATTGAAAGGAACATATTGAAAAATCAAGCTGGTAGTCCTGGTTTTGGGATCCAGGGGAAAATCTCTGTGTATATGTGTTTTATGTGTTATGCTCTCGCTATTGTTTATTTTCTATGTTTTATAATTCTTATGCAAGTAATTTATGCACGAGGTTAAAACCTACACCTTCCATTGTCATCTCTTAGGAACCAAGAAAATGACACCATGTGTCTTACAGGAAGAGAGAGAAAATTCCTCTAACCCCTTCGTTTTGCATCAATTCCATTATGTTAATCAAAACCACCGAGTTCCATAATTTGGCTTTGGCACCACTCGAGCGGTTAGCGGTTTTGGAGGAATGCCCCCATAAAAACTCTTCGTCATCGATAGACACGATCAACGGTGAAAGAAACTACTTTTGGGTCCCCAAGACCTAACAAGGTTACCATATTGAGGCCTATCAGAATGTCACCACGTGACCTGAAGCCCATCTTCCAGCACTCCCAATTTGTAACCTTTTCTTAATCCCTCAGAGTGAATCTTGCAGGATGATGTATCATGTGGGCTAAACCAGTGTGTTTTCATTGGCATGTGTTTTCCTTTGTGGCCCAAAAACTTACATCCCGATGCTTAGTGCGACCCTTTTAGTCATGCTGAGTGATTAGCTCCGAGTTATCACACGCAGGTGGGCTCCGCCCACTTTGTTCCCTCCTGATGCTTAAAACATGTGCCCCATTCGAAACCACCTGGTGTGCCTGCCAAGGTTCTTCTACTAGGATGGCGTCATCCCAGTTCCCCATCGCCTGCACCTTTAGAAGTGTTACAAGCTATGTGTTCGAGCTTATGTGGGTTGTGCGCCAACCTTCCCACCAATAACAACACCACCGGACACATGTCTTCTGTCATGTCATGTTTGTTTTGTCATGTCATATTTTTTCTTCAGTCCCAACTCTCCTCTTTGTAATAGGTTATGAGATTCTAGGATTCTAACCTCCAGGGTTCTGGTATCACATTTCCATTACAGTATCTATCTAATGACAGTCTTGGGTCCGTCAAATGACATTTTTCCTAGAAAATTAGTTAAATTAAGCTTCTAGGATTCAACTAGCCTGGGACTTCTCCAACCACATTGTTCTTCTCATGACCAATCACGTGAAAAGACAATTTTGCCCCTCCAATAGGAATCCTTTACACCTAGTTTTATGATTAACGAAGGGAATAAGGTCATATAACCTTTTCCATAAGGTTGGGGATTTGTTCCTTTGCATCGTGAAGACTCCTTTTTCCTTAGCTTCCTGCTATGGCTCATTCGAGGATATTTGACACTTGCTCATGCAATGTATTGGACATATATCTTTGTAATCTCCCAAAAGATGAGCTCCATCATTTCCTAGGCTTCCTCAAGCTAGTCTTCTCACCTATGGCTCTGTCTTAAGGTTTGGCAAACCTCCAAAGCTACTTCAAGGCCTTGGCACTCTACCAATGTCAATCTAAAGCATTCCATAACATTACCCCTCATGAGCTTCGGTGAAATCCACACCAATGAGTTCTTGACCTTCAAGTATTCCCTGTTTAAGGATAGGGAATTCCACACATGCTATTGTTGGAAACCTTTCATTCTCCCTCTGTTAAGGACATGAACTTAACTCCTGGAGGGACTTCACCTCTCCAGCCACACACTAGGGGTTCCATGCTCCAAAGAAAGCATCCAAGCAGGTCTATAACACTTGCTAAGGGTTTCCAAGGCATTTGGCTATTGACAAGGACTTACAGTTCTCATCACCAAGCCCCTTGGGGCAAGATTGGAGGCAAATGAAAATACAAGGCTAATATGCCTCTTAAGGCTACAAGAGGATTTTTCCCTCGGAATGAACACATAGCTCACATGCTGGTGCACAGTATAGCAACTATTATAAGTTGTATATGTTCATAACCTCTACAGATGTAGACCCTATCAGGAGGTGTCCTCTATGTAACCATTATTCATTAATAAAGTGGTTCTTATGCTAAGCTTTGTCATATTATTGGTTCAAATATTTTTAAATCCTTTTCTTTGTGCTCTCAAGGCTTTACTATATATATATATATATATATATATATATATATATATATATATATATATATATATATATATATATATATGCATAATAGAGTACTTTCATGACCTCCTTAGCACACCATTTTATCCCATAAATATAACCTACTCTTGCTTATTGAGTGTAGACATTGCATCTTATATCATATAGGAGCTTAAGCACAAAATGTAGAGTTTTTTTTATCTATAAGAGATATGGGATTTTCATGTGCTTAATAGATATGCACTGTTAGACTAAATCTAGGAATCACAGACTAAGTCATTCGAGTTTGTGAAACAATCCCTTGTACATTGTTAGTGGTTGTAAGACCTACAACAATAGGAATTATACCATTGTAATATGAAAGAGTCTCGATGCTACTTACTATCAAGGAAGTGATTAACACACACAATATTTGCAAGAAGCTTCTGCTGAATATCATAAATGGTGTCAACTCATGAATCATAACTTCATTGCTAGATTACAATGACACTTCAACGATGTCAAGTGACATATATCAGTTAGCCTATGTAAGCAGTGAATCTCCACACAAGGTTCGAATTGGGTTATCATCAACTCACAACAGAATATAAATACTTATATCTGGCCATTAAGGACATGAAACACTTATATTTGTTCACACATTTTAACTAGCCATGCAGTAGATAAATTCAATTGAGAAAACTTGTCATGTAACCATCAACATATCAATCATTCACATTTTAACATGAGCAACACACAAAATAACTTATCTTGGATTTATAATTAAAATGAGAAACTAAGTTTGTGACTTCAACTCTCCACCCAACCATAGACAAGTTTCATCCAAGATACTTGCAGTCATCACCCTCGAGCCAAATTACAAGGGTTTGAGGTGGTCTTGCTCAAGGGAATAAACACTAATCTACCAGTTGAAAGAGGGACTCCATAGGTTCATCTTACTCCACCCACAAAGTACTTAACAACTCTCTAAGACACAGGGAGTTCGAGAGGCCAATTGCCTCTACCTTCTATTTGTCTAATAAAGGACACACAATAATTGGAGAAAAACTATAGGCTTGCTACCTCTCCTTTATTTTGCGTTCCCTTCTCCAACTCTATCCCCATTCTTGCTGAATTCGATATTCTCCTCTCTCTACTCTTTTTCTTTTTCTTCCCATGAGGCCCATGTGTTCCTTGATGAAAAATCTACCTAATGAGTCTCCTCTCCTTCTGTTTTCTCTGTCTCCCATTAATTTTCTTGTTTTACTGTTTGTTTTTCCTTTTTGTGGTTTCCAAGACACCATGGGCTTGTCCCTCATATTGTAGCCATTTAATTTCTAATAGAAGTCCCATTCCATATACCATCCTTGTCCTTCAGTGCTCGACAACCATCCTTTAATGGTTGTTATATACTTCAAAATTTTCTTCCTTCACCAAGTAAGATGAAATCCCTAAGGAACTAACATGCGCAGACCTCTTGGAATTTGTGTCCCCTACTCATCCCATTTAATCTTTATAATTCAATTACATGATGAGATTACATGACCAAATCGATTCATTCATGGCTGGGCTATTACAATACTTGTGGTAAAAAATGAAAGAACATAAACCACACCTCAATGCTCATTTGTCAAGTTTCGGTACCCAGAATCTAGAGTAGTCACATGATTTTCTAAGTTTTTCCCCAAGGATCATTTGTATCAGCTTTCAATGGCCGAGACATATCATATTAGGATAACATTTTGGGTGTCACATTTTCATAAAATTTTCCAACAGATTGAAACTGCTAAATTATCCATCTCTCATTCTTCCTCCTATTCATTCTTTCTTTTCTAGATCATCTGAAACATCAACAAATTGTTGTATAGTGCCCAACAAAGGAACCATTTCCATTTTTCAGATATCTTTTCCATAGTGGTGTTAATAATCCTCGATACTTTACACGAATTTCCATTTGTTCACAGTTTTTTCATATGTTCACGACTTTGCTGACACAAATTCTCTCTCTTTTTTACAATCTTGAATATGCAAACAATTCCCTATCTTATCACATATTACTTGCACTTTCTAATGCAAATTTTCATCAATACCTTCAATGTATGGTAATTCATGTAGTCTCCACCATCATTTGACCTCCACGTGCGGATACTAGCGTCGATGATCATTTTCCTGAAATCCCAATTTTGGTCGTTATGGGTAGGGTTTGCACATTATGTCATAATCAACCTATGGATTCGACTAAATATGGTGACTTTCAAAGGTTATCCAACATTGTTAGGATTTTAAAATTTTAGAATATGTGGACCACAGTGAGATGTTGCATCCATTACTTTCATAGTGATGGATATCCTTGATTATGGTATCTTAATTTTATTTAAATATTGCAATAAAGATATGCTTACCATCTCAGACATAAGAACCTTCCATTTCAGGGTTTCCATGCACCAGTAGATTGATTGCATGTTGTTCTTAATTGCGTCGAATTTTGCAAAAAATAATCTTATTCATGAAATATGAAGGACTTTATTATGAAATCCATGTATTTTAATTTTTTTCTCTATTAAAATTTCAGTAGTTTGTTTTGAAATTGCATGGTTGGAGGTCTAGATGCAATAATAATTATTCATTGTACCAAAATATGTAGCTATTTTGTCATAAGGAGGGAGTAGCTGGAAGATTTCCATAAATTACATATCAGAAAGGGATTTTGGTATTCTTCTATTAATAGAAGGTTATGGATAATAATTTATTTATTATTTCCATTGTAGTTTCTTTAACCTACTTCTTTTTAAAATAGTTGGAACCTATATTGTCTTAAGAAAGGGGTATATTAAATTTGTTATTTCATATATGTAAGGGAGATGTTGTAGGCCCAGTTCTTATTTTTCTATTACACCTCAAGACAGGAGGTGCTCTGGCTTGACCGGGCATAATGTGATGGTATTTCAATAAAATGAAGAATAGAGCCATATCTTGGGAGAGATGAAATATTTATTTTACTTATTATATTTAAATATCAATAAACTACTCTAGGCCCATCTAGGGAAGATGTGATGGTATTTTAATATTATGAAAATTTGAGTCATATCTTCGGAGGGATGGATTAGTTGTTTACTTATCATATTTAAATAACAATATACTAGCATAGATATGTGTTAAACAAATGTGTATATTTGAATAACAATCATGGTGTGTGTTGTTGAGAGGTAGTAGTCTCAAGTTTTTGATCCTTAATAAATTATGTTTTATATGTTGAGAGGTATGCATCTCGGATTTTTGATCCTTAAAAAATTGGTTTAACATTGATTTAATAGTGAATTTTTAAATTAGTTTAACATTTATTTAATAGTTAATTTATTCTCAAAGATTTACAAAAAGGAGCCCTCTCGAGTATAAAATATTGTATAGTAAAATTAAATTTGAGATTGTTCAACATAGAATTTTGTATTCGAAAATTCAATTTGATATTTTTCCATGGAGCTTTAGGTGCATTAAATTAGTTTGTAGTTTTACAATATAGATTTGTTCCTTTCTTGGTGGGTATATTGTGATGTAAAGTGGATTCTATAGGCATTTCTTGTAAAATCTATTTTTATATTTGAGATCTTTCTTTATTAATTATGAACAATTCAATTAACAGCCCAAAGATCATCAATACCAAATATTTCACAAATAGAACTTAATATGATCTATTGTTTAAGATGACATACCTTGATTAACAGCGGAAGATGTAATGGCTTCCATCTATTTTCTTCTGACTCCTGACTGTTCCTCTTCTTCAGAATTCGGTTTCTCTCTCTGACCCTATTTCTTTATGCGTTTCTTAATGGAGAAGAATGCGACTCATTGCAGGGAGAGAGAGGACCCAATCCTTTTTATATCATTTTAACTCTAAATCTGGTACGTCCATAATATACCAATTCAACGCTTTAATGCTTTAATGCTTTAATGCTTTTAATTATAGAATGACTTAATTAATCGGGTCACATTAAGATTTAGAAACTTCCATTTGCTGTTTCTAATAGCAGATTTCTAACATTCTCCCACTTGACCCGACTATTCATAATATTAAGTGTTGAACAACATACTATGATAAATTGCTGAGAGTTATGGCGGTTGTGCACTATTAATTCAATGCATTCCCTTCCATATACTACAATACTAGCAATCCATCAATTCATACTCATAATTTATATAAAACAGCATAACGGTCCACATAATGTCTTATATCATAATGATTAAACATAATATCTTTATAAGACTCTTTCTTGTTTAAAATTACATAAAATACGTACTACTATATTAAAACAAGAGACACATAATTGTATATCAGAAACACATGAAAGAGCTCAGAATGTCACACATCAATTATTATTAATACAACCAAGACCCATTCTTTGAACATGTTCCTTAAATTGTCTTGGTTGTAACCCTTTCGTCAAAGGGTCTGCAATCATAAGTTCTGTCCTGATGTGCATGATTGACACTCTTTGTTTCTGAACCTCATCTTTCACAACAAGATACTTCAGATCTATGTGTTTGGCACCTTTAGAGTACTTGTCATTCTTTGAGAAAAATATTGCTGCAGAGTTATCACAATAAATTTTCAGCGGCTTCCTAATGGTGTCGACAACCGCAAGTCCTGAAATAAAGTTCCGCAACCATAATGCATGAATTGTGGCTTCAAAACATGCCACGAATTTTGCCTCCATAGTGGATGAAGCAACGATAGTCTGTTTCGCGCTTTTCCATGATATGGCACCGTGAGCAAACATAAACAGGTAACCAAAAGTCGATTTTCTAGTATCGATGCATCCAGCAAAATCTGAATCGCTATATCCGATCACCTCCGATTCATTAGATCTTCTATACATGAGCATGTAATCTTTCGTGCCTTGTAAGTACCTCAAAACTTTCTTTGCAGCTTGCCAATGTTCCCTTCCTGGATTACTTTGATACCTCCCTAACATACCGACCGCAAAGCTGATATCCGGTCTAGTACAGGTTTGAGCATACATCAGGCTACCAACAACAGATGCATATGGAATTGATTCCATTTCCTTTCGTTCAACATCATTCTTAGGACATTGCATGAGACTGAATTTATCACCTTTCTGTACAGGAACTGTCCCAGGTGAACACTTACTCATTCCAAATCTCTCTAGAATCCTTTCGACATATCCTTTCTGAGACAATCCCAATATTCCTTGTGATCGATCACGGAATATTTCTATTCCAATCACATAGGATGCCTCTCCCATATCTTTCATTTCAAAGTTCATTGAGAGAAATTCCTTAGTCTCATGCAATATACTTAAATTATTTGCAGCAAGCAAGATGTCATCAACATAAAGGACCAGATAAATAAACTTGCTCCCACTGATCTTTTGGTATATACAGTGATCAACCGTATTTTCCTTAAAACCAAAGGATGTAATAATGGTATTGAACTTAATATACCATTGCCGGGATGCTTGTTTAAGCCCATATATTGACTTCTTAAGTTTACACACCAATTGTTCTTTACCTTCTACAGAAAAACCCTCAGGTTGATCCATATAAACATCCTCATCAAGATCTCCATTCAGAAAGGCTATTTTCACATCCATTTGATGCAACTCCAAATCATAATGAGCTACTAATGCCATTATCATTCTTAGTGAGTCCTTTTTCGAAACAGGAGAAAATGTCTCCTTGTAATCAACACCATCTTTCTGAGTGTAACCCTTAGCAACAAGTCTAGCTTTATACCGTTCGATATTACCACTAGAGTCGTGTTTGGTTTTAAAAACCCATCTGCATCCGACTCTTTTACAGCCATGTGGTAACTCAACGAGATCCCAAACTTCATTCTGTTGCATGGATTTCAGTTCTTCTTTCATGGCATTAATCCATTCCTTTGACTCTTTACTTTCTACAGCATGTGAAAACGAAACTGGATCCTTATTGATTCTAATATCATAATCTGATTCTTGCATATAAACCACATAATCATCAGAAATAGCTGACCTACGATTTCTTTGAGGTCTTCTTAATGCTACTTGTTGTGGTTCATGCATATCAGCATTATGTAAGTCATTTCCTTCAGGAAGTACTTCTTCATTTATATGTTGTTCATTATCATCATGCTGTTCTACAACAGCTGGAACAACATTTGGAGTAATAGTAGATGGAGGAACTATTCTAGGCAATGTAACATTTACCCTTGTTTCCTTTATTTCTACTATTTCTCTTCTAGTACTCCCACTGACTTCACCATTCTCAATGAATCTTGCATTACCAGTTTCTACAATTCTTGGACTATGATTAGGACAGTAAAACACGTACCCTTTAGATTTCTCAGGGTAACCTATAAAATACCCACTGATCGTTCGAGAATCTAATTTCTTTTCATGTGGATTATAAATTCTCGCTTCCGCTGGACAACCCCAAACATGCAGGTGTCTTAAGCTAGGTTTCCTGTTAGTCCACAACTCAAAAGGATTCTTTTGAACAGCTTTACTAGGAATCCTATTCAACAAATAATTAGTGGTTTTGAGAGCATACGACCACAAATTCTTAGGTAGTGTAGAATCTGACATCATACTCCTAATCATATCCATTAACGTCCTATTGCACCTTTCTGCTACACCATTTTGCTGTGGTGTACCTGGCATTGTGTATTGCACACATATGCCATGACTTTCGAGGAATTTTGCAAATGGACCTGGACACTGGCCTGACTCATTATATTTACCATAATATTCACCACCTCTATCAGACCTTATGATTTTCCCCTTTTTATCTAATTGCCTCTCAACTTCCTTTACAAACGTCTCAAGGACATTCACAGATTGAGATTTTTCATGAAGCAAATAGACATAACCATAACGGGAAAAATCGTCAATAAAAGTGATGAAATACTTTTCTCCATTAAAGGCTGGAGTGTCCATAGGTCCGCAAATATCAGTGTGTATTATTTCAAGAAGCTGGTTGCTTCTAGTGGCTCCTTTCTTATTATGTTTGGTTTGTTTACCTTTAATACAATCCACACATAATTCTAGATCACTAAAGTCCAAATTTGACAAAATTTCATTACTTACTAATCTCATCATTCTTTCTTTGGATATATGACCTAGTCTTTTATGCCACAAGAAAGCAGAATTTTCATTCAACATGCTACGTTTACATCCAACATTATTTACTACATTCAACAAGGAATTCGCATAAGTGTCATTCAGTTTCAATTTATATAAACCATCAATTAGAATACCAGAACCAACATTATCAGTATTCTTATATAAATCAAAACAGCCAGATCCAATCATACATCTAAAACCAGAAATATCCAACTTACTTACGGAAATAAGGTTTCTAGATAATGAAGGTACATAAAGGGTACTGTATAAGTCTAATACATATCCACTTTCTAGAATTAGACGATAAGTCCTAATGCCTTCAATTGAAGATTTCATTCCATTTCCCATAAAGAGAAAACGATCTTCATTTGGATTTATGGTTCGGATCATAAGAAATCCCTGCATATTATTGGAAACATGAGTTGTAGCACCAGTATCAAGCCACCATGTATTAATGGGAACTTCAACTAAATTTGATTCAAAACATACGAAGGATAGATAATTACCTTTCTTTTCGAACCAAGCTTTCCTTTTCGGACAGTCACTTTGATAATGTCCTTTCTTTTTACAGAAATGACATTGAACATCCTTTAGTTCCTTCTTTTCCTTATCCTGCCCATTCTTAGCAGGTGCCTTTTTCTTCTTGAAATGACTTGATTTTCCTTTCTTTTCTTTACCAGCTTTATTACTCACAAAACTTACTGAGTGATTCACTTGATTTTTCAAACGTCCTTCTTCCTGAACAAGTCTACTGGCCAATTCATTAGCATTCCACTTATCCTTTATAGTGTTATAGTTAATCTGAAAAGGTCCATATTCAGAAGGTAGCGAGTTCAGGATGAACTGGACAAGAAAAGAATCCTCTATTGTAAGTCCCAGGGAGTTTAACCTTGCTGCAAGATTAGTCATCTCTATAATGTGCTCTTGCATAGTTCGCGACCCATCAAACTTCATGGTCGTGAGTTCTGCCATAAGAGTACCAGCGAGTGACTTATCAGCTGAACGAAAACGCTCTTCTACAGACTGCATATATTCCTTAGCACTTTCTGTTTGTGGAATTGTTGACTTGATGTTGTTAGCAACAGTCATCTTAATAAACATAAGGCTCAATCTGTTACTGCGTTCCCATGCTTTATGGTGTGATTTTTCTGCCTCAGTACTATCTTTTGTAAGAGCAGCAGGTTTATCCTCAAGGAGTGCCAAGTCAAGATCCTGAACACCTAAATGGAAATTGACTTGTTCTCTCCATTCAGAAAAATTAACACCAGTGAACAATGTAACAGATGAAGCATGTGTATTTATGGGAACTCCTGCAAATTAAAAAATGAAATAACTATAAGCTCATACTAACGCAATTCAGATGTAGACATAATAGTATAATATAGCACTCCTTTGGGTAGATACTATCTTATACTTAACATAATTAAATACCAAAACATAAGTAGGTAATAAATATATTCAATTAAATAGAACTGACATCTTTGGATGATCAATATTTATTTAATCAAAATATCTATTAAACCTCATCATGTCAACTAGTTATAGAACAAGACTTTCCTTTGGGTAAGTTCTCAGGTTCTATCATTAGTGACGCCAGTTTTAATTGGTATTATTATAACTGGCAATTTCTATCAATAATCATTATGTCACTTGTGCACTAAATGATTATTCTGATTTTGACCACTTTGGTGATTAACAAAATCATAAATTTCATGTGCATAAATGATTTATAACACATACTTTATGCAAAACAATCAGTCACAGAACATTTACTTTTATGCCCAAATTTCAAACAATTATTTTGTACCAGTAAACTTTAATCGTGCAAAGCCAAAACAGTAAATGATGCACGAAAAGACCCTAAAAACTCTGAAATTGTAAAGAAAGGTCGAAATGGGACAATCATTGGAAATCCAGGAATTCATGCAACTTCTAACTAATTTTGGAACAGTATTGAAAGGATTTCTTAGAACAAACAAGCGCCTCAAAAGAATAATTCATTCCAGGGGAGTCAAGTCATTGGTGATCTTCTTTGGTAACACCAGTAATTCTTGGAAGGAGTGCGTCGATCAATCTGTTTTGTACTGATTTCTCTTGATTAACAGAAATCCAGGGTGCAGTTAATGAGGGCAATGAAATAGTTGTTTTACAACTGGAACTCAAAAGCAACAGTGCCTCACCCCTCCGAAAACTCAAATCCCAATCTCAAAACTATGGAAAAAATCGGTAATTGACATATCTGAATCAATATCGAATTATTCTACAGGAATTGAGAGTGGGGAAAAGAGAACAAAGGTTTGAAAACTTTCTCTTACTACACATCGAACGAGAAGAAAATTGAATCGTGTGTTATCTAGCATGTAGAGGCTTTCACTACACAACTGTAGATCGGAGTATCCAAAGCCATCAAGAGAATTTGGACAGTTGTTTCAATATGAGGTTTACACAATTGCAATCATAGGAAATATTCAGTTATTGATTGGTGGCTCTGATACCAAATGTAAAATCTATTTTTATATTTGAGATCTTTCTTTATTAATTATGAACAATTCAATTAACAGCCCAAAGATCATCAATACCGAATATTTCACAAATAGAACTTAATATGATCTATTGTTTAAGATGACATACCTTGATTAACAGCGGAAGATGTAATGGCTGCCATCTATTTTCTTCTGACTCCTGACTATTCCTCTTCTTCAGAATTCCGTTTCTCTCTCTGACCCTATTTCTTTATGCGTTTCTTAATGGAGAAGAATGCGACTCATTGCAGGGAGAGAGAGGACCCAATCCTTTTTATATCATTTTAACTCTAAATCTGGTACGTCCATAATATACTAATTCAACGCTTTAATGCTTTAATGCTTTAATTCTTTAATGCTTTAATGCTTTTAATTATAGAATGACTTAATTAATCGGGTCACATTAAGATTTAGAAACTTCCATTTGTTGTTTCTAATAGCAGATTTCTAACATTTCTTGGCCATTTGTTGTTCATTTATGTAAGAAAAAATATATATGTCTATGTTTTCGTTTAATTGAGAAAATGTCTTTCTCTGAGCTATGAGAAATAACTGCACCTGAATTATGAATTTACCTTCTAGATCAAGGATGCATAATATAGCTCGTGAACTTGTATTTTATCATAGAAGGTTTGATATCTTACAAGTTACACCAGTTGAAACATATAAATAGCCCATTGTTTGGGATTTGTATGGCGATCATGATGTGACAAATAAAATAAATTGTCATTATGTCGCTTAGCTATAACAATGATCTGATGTAATAGAATTTTGATTTAGAAGTCATTTCTCTAGATGCAAAGTTCATCTTTGAATTTTTTTAGGAATGTATTAATTAATAGGAAGTACTATCCTATGTACATGGTTATGGTCATATGCACCACATTTATTTTCTAGTTACTCACTTTCCATGAGATCCATCTAATAATAATTTGGTAACAAGTTTAGTCCCATGTCAGCGGAGTTATGGTTTCATGGTAAACATGTGGGAGTTTACTATTGTTGGCCCAGGTTTGGTTCCTAGGAAAAATAAAAAAATTCTGAGTAGGACATGGTAGTTTGCGAGTTCCTAATTGAAAATAAGGAAAAGTGTTAAGTATTCTTTTACTGGATAATTTTACTCCATCTTCAAGCCCTTTGTCTCTTCCATGATATGTTTTTTTTTCTCAACACTCGCTAGAGACTCCCAATCTTTTGAATATGAAGAGAACTATTGTCAAGTTTATATTCTTCCATAGGTAGAAATGGTGAATGCCAAAGTTTGAAAATGTTATAAATAGATGATAACAATTGCAATCTCCATAAATGGCATTCCTAGAATGTGTGAAAACTCATCCATGTTTGATGTTGCATTTCTGAAAGGTAATAAGTGTTTCTCAATGTCTTGCATTTATGTTTATGAGTTTAGTTTCTAACTAAGTTGTGTTATGGAGAAATGGATATGAGTGCCTAAAATAGAAAACAGGTTTACCAACCTCATGCTTTGTTTAATCCAAATCCCATTTTGATCCTATCTTGATATGTTCCCCCTACGAGTTTGATTTGTGGGGCTTGGAAATATTGTTTGGGAAATATTCCTTTCCATTACTTGTCAATGATAATCAAAATTCTTACCAAGATAAGACAGGATAAAATGACCATATTAATCCTAAAAGAAACTGACTTCATGAGAAAGTGTTTCTTTGTATGCCTTTCCTTTTAACAAACACCATAAGGGTTTAAAACAATCAAATAAATTCATTACATCAATGTTACCACTGATGAACAAGTCGACCATCTAATTCATGCCCATGATGAGAAAATCATTATGCTCAGTTCCAATTGATAATCCATACTCCATAGGATAGCATAGAACAATTATTTATGTTTTGGTTGTCTAATTCTCTTTATGCTTAAATACCATGAGAAAATTATAAACAATAATACAGCTAAAAAGTCCATAGATAGAATGATAATGTCATCTAATATGTGCCTTGTGATGAGCAAATTTAACTCATGAGGTGTGAATTTATGCCAGGAATAATCTATGCATATAAATGAAACATTAATTCGTGAATTGTCAAAGAATGTGGAAACAACTTTATATATATATATATATATACACTTCCATTCCCAATTTCAACAACTACATTTCATTTTCTAGGCACAACAAGATTGCCTTAAAAAAATTATTCTTCCTCACAAAAGATTTTGCATTTGCTTTGAAGAATTCAAAATTTATGGAAAAATCATAAAGATTAATCCACAAAGGTCAAATTATGCATACTATAGTTGATCAATGTATATTAATTTCTCTTAAATATAAAATAGATGCTGAATCCTTGGATGGGTTTAGAACCATAATGAAAATTTCAGAAAATTTTCTTCAAGAAAGAAAAAACTACATAGGAGCTCAAATATAACACCAAAATCCTAGATATAAGATATAAATATGCATTGCCCATATCATGGATACAATTTGAACTACTACTTATCTAGAGGTGAGTTGTGTAAAACACCTTAACCCCAATTAGGCTAATGTGTTAAGGTTTTATATTTCTTTCTATCATAGCTAAAGATTATTAAGTACAAATTAGTTGTCTTCCAAATGAATTTCAATGAACAGATACAAACATATTGGTTTGTTCATGCATGATCCTCAGACATATAATTGGTAAAGAAAAGAAATTCTTTACAATCCATATACTCACAAACTCACAAATTTAACGTGAGAATTAAAATGTGGTGGTGTTTCCTATGGCGGAGTAGGGGCTTACCTCTGGCAACTTCGCAAAACAAAATCTCATTGGGTGAATACACTGTGACTGGTTAACTAAAACTCTTTTGAGGGAGTAATGGTTAGTTTTCAAATTTAGGGACCAATGCATTGGTTTTCAGTGAATTGCCATAAATTCTAAATCACTATAATATAGGAAATTAATTTTGAACACTTACAACACAATTATGAACTATCCTGAGAAGTGAATGTCCATAAATTCTGAATTGCTATAAATAAAGGAAATTAGTGAAAGGATCTCTCTAAAATAATATGTTTGGCAACAACTGACTAATATGGAAGAGAATGTTATATAAAAACATAAAATATGTAATAATCAACTTCCATAACTTACATTAAATTCTGGAGCTATTTTGTAGCTATACATTATTCTCACCATAAAAACATTTCTTGTTGTGACCCCATTGGCGATGTGGACATGCCTTATCATGCTATTTTTCATAGAGAAAATGTCAGTGATGTGGCTATGCTAGATCATGTTATCTTTCATAAAGATGGGTTATTGATGTGGCTATGTCTTATAGGCTGGTGATGTGGCTATGCATTATCATATATGTTTTCAGGAAAAAAAATAGGTCACCTCTAAACACATCTTTCCAAAACTGGGAAAAGATAATATTTAGGAATCTTCCAGGAAAAGAGAATACACCATGGGAATATAATTTTTCCAATAGAATTGGATCCTTATATGGAAAAGGAATGCTTGTGTAAGAGGTAAACATTTTGTTCTATGTTCACATTCTGACATTTTTCTCTTTCATGATTTGGTGGAATGCTTGTGTAAGAGGTAAACATTTTGTTCTATGTTCACATTCTGACATTTTTCTCTTTCATGATTTGGTGGAGTGAAAATGAAGTCATTGATTAGCTAGCCACAAATGTTTATATTTGAAATGAGAGTTGATACAAATTTTTCATTCAGGTTTTACAGTTTTCATCATCTTTCAGTTAATCGTCACAACGTATTAGTAATGACTGAAATTGAGATGTGGTTGGAAATTGATTGTGGTTGATGTATCCTTTGTTTTTCATTTAGCTCTCATACTCAAAAATAATTTACTTTCAGGTAATAAGAATATTTAAGTGAGCCCACCCTTTTCGGGACTAAATTCTCTTTCATATAGACCTAATTCTGGAACCTTTGATTTCCAACGAAAATTTTGTCGTATCCTATTCTATACTCTGGAAATAGATGGAGGATGTATGCATATTGTATGCATATTGTCAAGATGATTAACACCAAAAGACCAAACCAGAATATTCGGTGAGGCATTTTCTTCCCATTGATTAAAGAGAATCTCAACAAGAGTTGAATATAATTGTTTCTGGAAGTGGAAATGGATGCCCCAACTAGGGAAAGCAATGCCTCTACCAAAATTGAACTTATATCTTTTTGCGAGTGGAATTGTTTCATTGTTGATTGAAAATAGAACTGACATGCTTTTTTGCGTCCCAATGTGTCATGCAATTATGAATGATTCAGCCGCTATTTCTCTCTAGCTTATATTGTAAATTGTTCTCTCATGTAGTTCTCACAAATCATAATTTTCTATGTTTAATATGTTATGAGGATCCCTGTGTTTCACTTTCCATGCGGTTTTCAAATCCTTTAATGATTTCATGTTTATTGATGGCTTATCTCATTTGAATTTTCTGTATGTAGATTCCTTTATTTCCTCGCAATAGATAAAATTGTTGAAGAATATTTTCACTTCTAATATCTTTTGTTGCCTAGCATTATGCACTTTTTTTCCAGCCATAGAAGGGGTTGTCATAGTAAATTCTTCTCCTATTTTTATTCACCCATAATAACTTCTCCCCTATTTTTATTTACTCAATATAGGTTATTTAATGTTTATTTCATTTTAACTTGTTTGGAAGAAAACATATTTCTTTTATAAATATCTATGCCTAGAAAATAACAATGCTAAAATTTGTTGTGTTTTGTTCCTCCATTTTTATGTTCTTGTAATGCTACCATTCATTTGTCTCAATGGATACGATATTTCCCTTAATTCCTTGTCAGTTTAGTGAATTCCAAAACATTATTTTTTCATAACATTGTTGGTTTACTGAACATCTTTCATCACATTGTTTGTATGATCTCTAAGAAACCTATTACTAACAAATGCTTTAATTCAATTAGGAAAGTCATGTCATAAATTGACTTGCTACAAATAATTAAAGTGGCCAATAAATTAATTATTGAAATTTTGAATAAACCCCATGTCTAGAGTCAAAATGCCAAGTGCAAGAGTTAAAGGATATTGACACACGTTCTTATTTATTTCTTGCTTTTTTTTCATCATTTCATACAATGACTATTTAGAGATGAATGAAATGTAATTTGCATTCAATCTCTTATATTCCTTCTCCTATTTTGAGGGTCCCATGGATAGAATTACACTTCTATATCATTTGATCCTCATTGGGGAATTCATTTATGATTTAGAATTTTTGTATGGGTGTGTATATAGGATTTTGATATCTGTTAAGATTCAATACTATGTGGCATTGATGAAAAAGTGCAAGGAGTCTGAATGGATGTAGAGTTGCAATTCAAATCATGTGCCTTATCTTTTAGTTTTTTCCTTACCATGTTTCCAGTCAGTGTTGCTTATCATTGTGTAGATATAATAGTCAAGTTGTGACCTAAGTTCCTATTATCATCTTGAGTAGCATGTATCCACAAGGAGATTGTTGTCAAGATCATTTGAGTTGCTTCTAGTGGATCATTTCATATTAGTAGAAGAAATCCTACATGATGCTACTTAATTCTTAAGAAGCACCAATCACCTCCTTAAGGTTAGGAAATACTTTAACAACCTCTTATAAATATATTGCTGAAATTTTTCAGAAAGAAGTCCAGGAATTTGTTCTTCACTGGACCAAAATTGTAGGAGTTCGAACTAATATTAAGTTCAGAGAAGCTAATTTAAATTGAAAAGCAAAGAATGACAAAATTCTAAATCTTGTGATGATTTTCTATGTGATTTTTGGGTTCCATAATTTACGATTCCAATCCAGTTATGTTAGAACACATGTATTCTCTCTTTTTCCCTCTGACACTTATTATAACATAGAAGTGGCAAAAAGAGAGGCCAAAATTTATCACTATAATACACCCCAAATCTTATTTAGATGTCATATATTTGAATGCCCACAATGAAGGGCCGCAAATTTTCCAAAGCCCAAAACATATGCAAATTGCATGGAATATGCCCCAAATATTTTTCAGATGTCATATATTCAAATGCCCACAATGAAGGGCCACAAATTTTTTCAAAGGCCAAAAATTATGCAAATTGCATGGAGCCATGTGTTACTATGAAATTTTTTAGGTCCCATAAGTAGAGCATGAGAGAGGAATTCTACACACAACATCAAGATGGAGTTTTCAACCAACTCTTCTTCATAAAGAAGCCAAGGTTGCTCGACAAACAAATTTCCCTTATTTGAACTACGAATTGGATCTACTAACTGGAAAATTTGTGTGTATTCATTGGAAATGAAAGGGTTGTAAAGAAAATCATGGATCATTATGCATAATACAATAGATTTTATGACCTCAATTGTAAAAGAAGGCTTTGTAGTCAATTTTGACAGAGATCGCATCAGAAAGAATGTGTCAAGTGGAAATACAAGTGCAAAGGTGAGATCTAAGACCCGATAATTGTAACCTTGATCAACATGTGCGAGTTCAATAATTAATATGTTCTTGCATTTGTACTTGAGTATCCTCTAAAGTTGAAAATTTTCAAATAAGGTCACCAACAAGGAATTGTTGACTGCTACTCCAATTCAGATTCATACCTTTGAAATTGAGCTAGAAGTAGCATGGAAAGTGTTGACAGAAGTATGTGTTAAACAAGGGAAGAGTTTTGAATTTATGCATGTGTCTAAATCTATACAAACTAAACATTTTTTTTAAGGTCTCATTGATTTGCATATACCTAGAATCCATTTCATCGTGGCAGTGACAGAAAATATTGCTTGCAAGCACTTAAAATTAAATGTATACCTCAAAGGGGAGATTAAATGTATATACAATAGAAGAACTATTTATGAATTGCTTTGGTCATTTAACGAGAACCATCAAAACAATGAATTGTATTTCTTAATTTAGGATGACCATGTCAACCACAACATGATTTCATATTTCATGTTCATGCTATCCATAAATGGGTATTGTTGGACGTAAGGGGCATATGGACACTTAAGGTGGAGTTCGATGTGGGGTACTTTAGATCATTAAATAAGGTCTTTGATCACTCTTGCCTTAATTTTTTTTAGACTATTATCTGAAGGAAAAAAATGACCTCTCTCTCCTCTGCAGTCTGGAAGTTAAATCTTATGCATGTGGCATGCTAGCCATTATTTAACCTACAACACTTTGTTCACTGTGGAATATGACACAAAATAATGTATGAATTATTTCCTTCCACATTGGTTTTCCTTTGCCTCTCTCGATGCAATTGATCATAAATTATTGAGCTGAGAGGCTCATTCTACAACCCAGTGTGAAGATGATGTGTAAGTATGTCCATGCTCAACTTGGAGTTGACATGTGTCCCTATTAAAATAAAAATAAAATATTCTCTAAATAGAAAAGCAATGTCTGCTATAGAAATATGTAGCAAAGATGACAATAGGTTAAATGGGGAACCTGATTAACTTGGAGGAGAGCGTGAACAGGGAAGAGTGAACAAAGTTTAGTGCACGCAAAGGTAGTCAATAACCCTATGAAGGGTGGTAGAGGAGGGAGCTCCACTCCCTCCTACAAGGAGGCCATGGCCAGCAGGGGAAAGAAGCGTCTAGAAAATGTTAGGGAAACAGGGGTGGAAGGAAAAATAATCACGGAAGAGAGAACAAAAGAAACCATAGAAAAGGATCAACATGGCACAAAAGACAAGGAGGTAGAAGACAAAAAACAGGGAACTAAAGACAAGAAACACAAGGGACCCTGAAAACCCAAAACAGATACAACTCCTAGGGTGATTTTAAATAATCCAAAGTTGCAGGCGTACAGGGAACACATGGGGACATATGCCATCATCTGTAAGTTCATGGGACTATGGCCCACTGAAAAAGCTCTACAGTTGTGGATCAAATACCACTGGAAACCTAAAGGAAGAATAGATCTTCATCTTGGGTCTAAGGGTTTCTTTACGGTGGTGTTCACAAATATTGAAGACAAGGACAAAATATTTGAAGGAGGACCCTACTTCTATGCTGCTGCAGGGCTCTACATGAGACCATGGATAATGAACTTTGTCCCAGAAAATGAGACTTTTACTTCAGTTCCGGTCTGGGTAAGTCTCTACTCTCTACCTCTTGATTACTAGAAAAATGAATCGTTAGCGGCCATAGGCAATAAATTAGGTCGCTATGTTAAAGCCTCTGAAGCCACTAGAAGGGGAAAATACACTTCCTTTGCTAGAATATGTGTGGAAATGGATCTATCAGGAGCTCTACCGGAGGAGATAATCTTGGAAGTTTTTGATGAAGAATGGGTGCAAACAGTAGATTATGAGCACATTCCATTCAGATGTCGCAAATGCCATGAACATGGACATCTTTTCAGAGACTGTCCACTCAACAAAGAAATAAACAAAAGCAAAAGCAATACAATGAAAGAATCAGATAGCTTTCAGAAAGTGGTTAACCAAAGTAAAGGAAGTAAAAGAGGACCGAAAAATCAGTAGCGCGAAGGACAACAGCTCAGGAAGAATAGTTTTCAGGTGCTTCAGGAAGAGGAAGAGATTACCAAAGAAGATCAAGCAATGGAAGGGTGTTCTGCAAAAAAGGAGGAAGGGAAAAACCCAGAACAAACACAAAATGATGAGTACCAGAAAGAAGCCACTATGAGCAATGTTGAATACGAAATGGATCAGGAAATGACCCAGAATGATACGGATCCAGAAGACCACAAACTACTATAAATTCCAGACAAAGAAAACCTAGACCTAGAAGGCTTCTTGAAATAGGGTACCACGGGGGGAGTGGATTCGTTACCTCAAGAGGAACTCAGTAGAATAAAACAATTGTTTCTATGGAGATCGCAAACTGGGAAGCGAGAGTGAGGTAACAACATAGACAAGCAGGACAACAGAGGAGTGAAAACGATGAAAACTACACTGGGACTAGTTAATAGAAACCCAGGCAAGAAAAGAGGCTGGAAAAAGCAGAATGAACTCTTGATGGAGTGTGGAAAGCTGATGATTGATTCAAGTAAGATGAAAGATCTAGCCAGTTACTCCTTTACAAATCTTTTATAATGAAGTTGACATCTTGGAATATTAGAGGTCTAGGGAGTAAGAGAAAGCAGAGAATGCTTAGAAACAAAATGAAACAAGAAATGTCGGATATAATGTTTATCCAGGAAACAAAATGTTCCATTCAAAAGGTAAGACAAATGCACAGTAAATGGCTCAACAATTATGAGTTTCTTGAAGTAAAAGCAGAGAATACAGCAGGGGGTTTACTCACTCTATGGAATCCCCACAAAATAGGCATTCTAGATGTTGAGGCATCTAGAAATTACTTATCGATTGTCATTCAACCAGTAGGAGAAAGGGATACTTTCTGGTCACAAATGTTTATGGTCCTCAGAGAAGAGATGACAAACTTAAGTTTCCAGACACCTTGGAGGAACTCAGGAGCAGACATGCAGATATACCCTGGATCATGGGAGGGGATTTTAACATGATTAAATCCCTTTCAGAGAAGAAAGGAGGAACAGGATCTCTACGTAAAGATTCCATGGCTTTCCAAACTTTTTCTGACAACATAAATCTTGTGGATACTAATTGGAATACTGGCCTATTCACTTGGAATAATAGGAGAGGAGGAGATGCCCTAGTCGCCTCAAAGCTAGACAGATTCTTCATCTCTGAGAATCTTATGCTAGATGGGAAAGAGGTAACAGCACGAGTTCTTCCCTTTGGAGGCTCAGATCATTGGCCAATCCAATTGGAAATCAAGGGTATAGGCACTCCTAGAAATAAACCCTTCAGATTTGAAAATATCTGGCTGTTACACCTAGACTTCACAAGCAACATTGAGAAATGGTGGTCAGAGGACTTGCAGATTCAGGGAACCAGAATGTATCTTCTTCACAAAAGACTAAAGCAAATAAAATGCCAGCTTAACGAATGGAATAAGAAGGATTTTGGTAATATTTTTGAAGAAAAAAGAGTAGTTGAAAACAAAATGCAGGTTCTCAACCAAGCTCTAATCAAGGAAGGCTTTGATAAGGATATCAATGAACAAGCGGATAAACATTATCAAAAATGGGAGGATCTATGTAAACAAGAGGAAATATTTTGGAGACAAAAATCCAGAGTTCAATGGTTAAAAGAAGGTGAGCGCAACACTAAGTTCTTTCATAGAACCACCATGGCCAATAGAGTTCACAATAATATCTCTTCAATCAAGAATGAAGCAGGCGAACTTCAAATATCCCATAAAGCTATAGAAGTTGTGTTAATCCACCACTTCCAAGGTATAACACAGGAGAACATTTCAGATAGAGAGCAAGCCATCAGGGAAATTACTAGAAACATACCGAAACTGGTATCCAGGGAGGACAACTTCAACCTTATTAGACCAGTAATGGAAGGGGAGCTAAGAGATGTAATCCAAGACATGCAGAATGGCAAAGCACCAAGCCTGGACATTTTCAATGTGGACTTTTTCAAAGCTTGTTGGAATATTGCTAAGCAGGACATATTGAATGTTGTGGAGGATTCCAGGTCAAATAAAACCATTCTGAAAGCCCTCAATACTTCCTTCATCGCCCTGATACCCAAACAGGAGATTTCTCTTACACCGGATAAATACAGACCCATAGCCCTTTGCAACGTAATCTACAAGATTATATCCAAGGTTGTGGCTAATAGACTCAAACACTTGCTTCAAGTCCTGGTTTCTGGGGAGCAATCAAGTTATGTGGAAGGCAGACAAATTCTGGATAATATCATTCACGCACAAGAAGTGGTGCATTGTTTAACTAGCAAGAAGCAGGCGGGTATGATCATGCAATTAGATATTTCCAAGGCTTATGACAAAGTAAACTGGGTCTACCTTAAGAAAATGCTGACTGCATTTGGTTTTGATCATATCTGGGTTAGATGGGTCATGGCATTGGTGACCTCCTCCAGTTTTTCTATTTTGGTCAACGGCTCCCCCTCAGAGATTTTTAGTCCTTCTAGAGGCCTCAGACAGGGGGACCCGCTCTCCCCCTTCCTTTTTATTATCATGATGGAAGGGCTGGGGAGAGCTATAAAGCAGGCGCAATCTTCAGGAAAGATTAAAGGCCTGCAACTTACTGATAATGGGCAAGCTCTAACTCACCAACAATTTGTAGATGATACCATGCTTCAGGGACTCCCCACAGTCCAAGAAGCTTCAAACTACAAAAGAATTCTGAATCTTTTTGCCTCGGCTTCAGGTATGGAAGTAAATCTCTCCAAATCAAAAATCTTTTTCTTCAATACCAATATTGCTATTCAGAAAAACATCTCCAGAATTCTTGGCTTCCAAAGGGATTCCCTTCCTTCAAAATATTTAGGAGTCCCTCTAACGGCAAAACCAATGCACAAAAGTATATGGGAACCTTTGATCAACAAGTTACAGGATAAAGTCAGTAAATGGACCATCAGATCTTTAAACCTTGCTGGCAGACTAGTTCTTACAAAAGCAGTGCTTCAAGCAATCCCCATCTTCATGTTATCAGCCCTCCCAGCTCCAAAAGGGGTCCTTCAACAATTTAGAGATATTCAAAGAAACTTCCTTTGGGGTAGGGAGGAGACTAAGAGGAAATGGCCCTTAGTGTCTTGGGATAAAATTTGTAAGCCCAAGAACCATGGAGGGCTAGGATTGGATGATCAGGAGATTCTCAGTAAGGCTCTAGGGGCCAAACTTTGGTGGCGCTGGGTCCAACAACCAGAAACTCAATGGGCAAAGATCTGGAAAGAAAAATATGCTAATTCATGGCAGAACAGTGATCTTATAAGAATGTCAGGAAATATAAAGGGTTCTTATATTTGGAACAAAGCCTTGGAAAATAGAAGACTAGTACAAGAGAATAGCTTCTATGAAATCAGAGACGGAAATCTTGCTCTTTTATGGGAAGATAAATGGCAGCAAGAATCAATTCTGGTAAAAGAAGACTTCCTAGATCTTAAACAGGAGTCGGATTCCCAAGGTTTAATAAAGGTTAAAGATTTCTGGACACATTCTCATCTTACGGAAAAGTGGAGAATCTGGAGAAACATAGATTGCAGAAATAACAATCTCCTAGAAACTAAAGCAGAGGAGCTCAGGAAAATAATAGAACAAAGGAAGATCTTAGTGGTAGAGGGACAAGACCAACTAAGATGGGGAGATAACAAAGAGGGCACCTTTAATCTTAAGGAAGCAAAAAACATTCTCCTTGAGCTGGATCCCCTGGTTCCAGATAAAAACTGCAAAACGTTTGGAAACATCCAGGGTGGATGAAAATCAAACTCTTCATGTGGGTTGTTTATCACAAGAAAATTCTGACTTGGGACAACATAAGGAAGAGAGGTGTATAGGGGCCTTCAAGATGCCTGCTATGTGAAGCTCAAGAAGAAATCTTGGAACATTTACTCAACAATCGCATTTTCACATCCTGGTTATGGGATATATTTGCTGCAATCTTTCAACAATCTGATAGGGACAGAAGGTGCATCATTAGTACCCTCATTAATTGGAGGAAAAAATTTTCGGATAATGAAATTCTTAACTCAGCATGGGCTCTTATACCAAGCTTCATCATATGGAACATGTGGAAGGAGAGGAACAAAAGAATTTTTAAGGGAGAAAAAAATCCCCCTCAACACTTGCTGGAGTTAATCCTGAAACAACTCAAGGAGACTATGAGAACCACTTTCGCAACTTCCCCAAAAATTCCCCCTTAGACACAGATTCAAAAATTCTCAGGCAGCTAGGGTTGTAGAGGCTCACCCTCCTAGGCATTGACAGGAGGATCATTTCGTCGGATACGGAAAAGGAATTTTGGCATCCTCCTCCGAAAGGCTATTTAAAATACAACATTGATGGGGCTTCAAAGGGGAACCCGGGAATAGCAGGGTATGGAGGTGTACTCAGAAATTCAGAGGGAAGTATCGTTAGCATCTTTCATTACCACCTAGGTACAACCACCAATAACATGGCCGAGCTAATGGCTATGGAACAATGCCTAGATTTGCTGAAGCAGGACAACTGTCAAAATGTCATGATAGAGGCAGATTCAGAGTTAATTATCAACTCAGTGCAAAAAATTCACAATGGAACTGCACTAGATAAGGTCTCTAAACATTGGAAACTAATTCGATTTTTCCAAAGGATTCAAAGCCATCTTCAGGGCCTGCGCACTATCAGTTTCCACCACGTTCGCAGAAAGGCAAATAAGTTGGCGGATCTTCTGGCCAACCAGGGGGTCAACTGCACAAGGAAAAATGGGTTGACGAAGTGGCAGGAGTTGAGGCCGAGTAGACTGAGAGCTCTATGCTGCGAATAGGCGGAAGATGATAGGGAGGTGTTTAGACTCAATACCATGGGAAATAGCTCGATTTGATTTTCCCCTAGTTGAGCCTTCTTTTTGGGTAATGTTTGCAGTAGAAGAAGATCCTTGTCTGGTAGCCCAGACTCAAGGTGTAAGAGTGATGCAAATCTCAGATGTTTCTCTTAAGTCTCGGCTCGATGGATCACTTTCACCCTGGCTTTTTCCCAATCCAAGGCGAGGAAGTTCTGCTTTTGCTAGAGGAACCAGGTCTTTCGGCAACTGGGGGTTTTAGTCTACGGAATCCAGTATGCAAAACCACCTCCCAGGTGGTTTGGACTGATCGCGCGACCCTCAGAGTGGGAATGGTTTTCGCGCTTTCGCAACGATCCCATTCATCCTGCGACACGTGGGAGGGTGAGGGGGCGGAAAACCGCCCTCCATCGCCGACTAACTTTCCTCCTTTTTATCCATCGCGAAAACCTTCTCATCCGTTGGATACGGGTGCTGCTAATCAACGGTGGTCCGACAAAGTGCAACTTGGTGGGGCTGGGCTGGTAAACTTCGGGCTCTTTAGAGATGCGCATTTTTCTCAGCCGTCGATTTTCTTGTCTTGATGGGTCGGTTTGTTGGGTAGGGGTTTTCCGGAGGGGGCCGCACGATAGCAAGCGGGCTTTCGTAGGTTGGTCTCGAGTCTTGTCAGTAATGTCTTAGGCTTATTTTTTGTTATGTACTGTTGTACTGGGTAGCCCTTGGAGGCTTTTGCTTTCTTTTCCTTTCTATCTCTTCGACGTAGAGTGGACGGTGGTATATACTGTACAATATTTTTTGAATCAATGATATAGAAGGATCCATACTTGCTTAAGCAAAAAAAAAAAAAAAAAGCAATGTCTGCTATAATAAAAAAAAGAAAAAAAATAATATGTTATGCATATTTAATTAGTTTTTAGTTGTCCATATCTAATACAATTTCATGTAAAGTAATAGAAGTACATAAATAAGTGAGTAAGATGTTTAAACCTTATATTTTTTCAAAAATATGTTAACATGTTATTTAAATAAATTATTTGAAGATTTATGCTAATTAACTTATGTAAAGTATCTATATATATATAGAAAATATGTTAGAAAATATTTTAATGTTGGATATATAATAAAATATCCAATGTAGGTTATGAATACAATATTTTAATGTGAATTAATATTGATGTATGCTTAAAAATATATAACATTCAATAATACAATTTAAACAATAAAAAATTACACATTAATTTTTTGCACTCTAAAATAAGTTTGTATCTGAAGAAATTTGATTTCTCTAGACTCTGATTAGATCACTGTTGATAATATCGGTGATATATCGGCGATATTCGAAAATATCGCGATATTTTCAAAATATATGAAAATATCGCGATATTTTCTGTTTTGAAAATATCGCGATATTTTCAAAATATCGGCAAATATCAAAATATCAAAATATCGCGATATTTTGAAAATATCGGCTATATTTAAAATCTGAAAAAATTTGCTTGCCGATATTTGTCAATATTTTGCCGATATTTTCGCCAATATTGCGATAAGATATTTTCTGGACCCTCGCCGATATTTTGCCGATACGATATTTTCAACACTGGATTAGATCACTGTTTAAGATACATCTATCTTGATTAATAAAAAAATATTTTTAATAGGTTAATAAATTCAACTCTCTAAAACCTTTCAATTTTACAAACCTAACAACTCAAATCTACATTTCTAAAATTTAGAACAAAATGTGAGAAAAAACATCACATTGAAAATAAAGTTGCCATGCTTAAAAGTTGTGGAGATAAAGGGAAAATTGTGAAATTAAGGGTTTCGTCCATTGCTTTCATATCCATCGCAAAAGAATTGGCCTTTTCCAATAAATTTATATCAATGCGAGAAAGTACAATGGTCGGTTAGATGAGTTGTACACGGAATAAACCACCGAATAAACCATGTAAATTAAGAGTTCTCCTACATAGGCAAAGCAGAAAGTATTTTGCAGTAAATAGATATCAATGCCGCATATTAGAATGACAAGTTAGATGAGTTGTACACAAAATAGACTGTGTAATGGTACACTGGAAATTAATCTGATGAATTTCGCTATGCAATGTTTTTGGATTAATGGAGCAGGTCATCTACACAAATACCTTCAACATTAAAACGGCGTTAGATGAACGAGGAAGCCGCACTAAGGTCGTTGCAATTATATCTTTATTTATTTATTTTTATATTTTTATAATAATGTTTCAATAATTCAACTGCTTTAATTTATATTTCAAATTATTTTTGTTTTAAATAAAAAAAAATAACAATTTTTCTACTTCGTTTTCTCTCCTAAAACATCATCAAAGTATGCTAAACATTTTTAAATTGGATGGAAAAGTTAATTTCTTTATAATGACTTTCTTCTCAAAAGCTACCAAAATGATTTATTAATGACCCCAAAGAAATGGAGATGGAGGTAGAGGCGTAATTCTAGGAATCATCCTCTAGGAAAATTTGATACTTGAAGATAAGTCATATACCGTATTGGTTCATTCAAGGTCGATATATTATAAGATAAAAGGTCGGGGACTTGGGTCTACATTAACACACACGACTAGTGGATTGTTATGTTTCAAAGTATGTTGTAGCAACAAAGAAACTTGTTGATTTCATAATGGCTACTAGAATTTGCATTAATACCTAGTCGCACAGGTTGTGTCCTCCTTTTTTTGCTCCTAGTTCTGCTACTTCACATAAAATTGGGTGATGTTGCTTTAGACAATATAGTGTTAGGTTCCTCTTTAACAAGAAATGAGTCCCATATTTCTAAGGGTGGGAAGTTCACTTTGGGATTCTTCAATCCCAACCATAACAATGTTAATAAATGGCATGTTGGTAATTGGTTTTTCATGGCCTCATCACAGATAATTGTTTGGGTGGGAAACAACAAGTAACCATTGCAGAACAAATGAGGGGTTTTCAATCCACAGTGGACAGTGGTCTCATATTATCAGCTAGTTCTTTCTTGACATCAAGTTTTGAAGTATATTGCAAAATATGCTTCAAAGGCAGAGAGAAGATCAAAAAGCTATCATCAAATGTTGACTAGAGTTGCTGGTGGGAGTGAGTCTTAGGCTCCTGTATTATCTGCGTATAGAAGGTTCCTTGTTAAGATGCTTATTGAGCGTGATGTTGGAGCTCAAGATATGTGTCATTTGTTGCTAAAGCTGCCTCTTATTGTGTGTAGTTGGAAATTCTTCTCCTTGAATGTTGTTAAGAAAGTGTACCAAAGGGTTTCGTTGCATTCTAATGAAGTTTTGTGTGGAAACAATTTCATTGAGGTTTATCAAAGCCAACCTTTTTCTTGGAACATTTATACTTGATAGAAACATCAAGATTGTGGAGCTTTGAGGAGAAGCGTATGCAATAGCATTAGAGGCCATGTGATAAGCATGCTATCACTCATGTTTGGCCACAGTTTTATTGTGTTCCTAATGAGGGGTCGTAGGAGTTTGAAACATTTGTTTGGAGTGATTTGATTTTATAAAAGTCGTTTCATGATGTTGGTGCATATATTGGCTTGTCTAGTAAAAGTATTGTTGAGAAATGGAGGAATTGGAGATATCATGCATGGCATGTTGATCAATTCCCCTTTTCAAATGAAGTTGATGAATAGGACGTGGAGCCGCTTATAGGAGATTAAAATGTTGATCGAGATTTTGAAGAATGGCAGCTTTTTTGGCGGTTAGTTCCTCCAAGTTGTTTAAATGTTTCAAACCTTGATAATCTTGTTAGAAGGGACTTTGATATTGATTATAATTGGTAGGAAATGATAGTCTCGAATGATTTTTTAGAAGGGGTGAATTTTGTAAAATATGCGCAGTGTGCAGATGTTTTGAATTGTGGTCTCGTTAGGGAGACATATTTTTCGCCTTCCTTTCTATTAGAAAAACAACTAGCTGCTTTTGAAATTATTTTTCGATGCTTTTCTAATGGTGAAAATGATGGTGCTTTAAAAAATATTATTATAGTTACTGCTGAAATAGGGAAGTCTTCTCTTATTGGGTGTATTTCTGATGCTCTTTTTAATTCAACAACGAATGGAAAAATTCCTTTGTTATTGCTTGCTCCAATTGGTATTTCTTCTTTTAACATACGTGGGAAAACGATCTATTATGCTTTAAAAATTCCTATAAAAGATATGAAGCCACTATGTGGGAAGGCTTTGGTAGTGTTCCAAGAAGAAATGAGGTATGTTCGATATACATTGATTGATGATATGAGCTTTATAGGTCCAATTCTATTCATGCAAATAGATTCTAATTTGCGAGAAGCCTTTCCTAAAAACAAGGACTCTTCTTTTGGTGGTAGGTCCATCATTCTTGTCGGTGACCTTGTGCAACTTCCTCCCATTAAGGATAAACCCTTGTGTACAGGTAGAATAGTTGGGAAAGTTTTGTGGGAAAGCTTCAAAATTGTAGTGGGTCTCGACAAAATTTTTAGGAAGGACGGAGATGATCCAAAACAAGCATTTTTTCACAAAATTTTAACTAATATTAGAAATGTAGAGCCTTTTCTTGGTGATTGGGATCTTCTTATGACGCGTGTTGATAGTTGCTTGGATCGACAAGAAAGGAATTTGTTTGATTCTTATATTCACTTATTTGCGATGAATAATCTTGTTAATTTTCGCAATCCAAAAATGCTTAAAGCATTAAATTCTCCTATTGCGAGATGTGTTGCAGAAGTCAATAGAAGAATAGAAATAAGTACTAGTGATGATGATATGTTGGAGTATGAGGTGTTGCTATGTTGTGGAGAATGTGTAATGTTAACGCGTAGTTTGTGGGATGAAGTTGGTCTGGTTAATGGTGCACTTGGATATATTGAAAATATTTTATTTGCGCCTAGTTCAAAGCTGCCACAACTTCCACAATTTGTTGCAATTGTGTTTGAAAAGTATTGTGGTGTTCCATTTGATAAGGACTATCCAATTATTGTACCAATTATGCCTATTCTTAGGGAAATATGAGACAAATTCCTTTGAAAATGGCATGGGCGTTGACTATACGCAAATCATAGGGGATGACTTTACAACTAGCTAGTGTAGATATTGGAGACAGAGAGAAGTAGGGTCTCACGTTTACATCTATATCGAGAGTGAAATCAATAGATGGTTTATGGATTTCACTGCCTTTTTCTTTTCAACATTATGAAAAAATGAAAGATAGTGCATATATTACACTTAGAAAGAAAGAGGAGGAGAAGTTAAAGTCAATTTCATTTTTGGTGTATTTATCTTCAATACATTTTACTATTCATGAATTATTATTTTTTTCCTTTTCTTCGTTCGAATTATTTGTGTGCATGCATTTAAGAAAAATGAAGATTACTTCTCTTAAGTTGTTATTATTTTTTGCAATTGCTTTTATGCACCTTCGTGAGTTGTTTCTTTTGCTTTTCTTGATTTCAATACAGTTATTCATTATTGAAGTAAGTAAATTGACTATTTTGGAGCAATTGTTGCTTGATTGATTGAATTGTAGTTTGAATTTTTTCCTCTCGCTCTTTTCAATCCTCTTATATTTATGTCTGAATATGAAATAACCAAAATCATAAATAAATAGTTTTGTTTTTGTTAATTTGTTTTCTTTCAATGTACTGATTTTAATTGTATCTTTTTATCTATGATACATAGATATGGAGAATAATGATGGTAATTATTACATCAAAGAGATTAATTCTATTGGGAAAAAAATTACTTTTGTTACCTTTATTCGTGCAAGGTTTGATAGAAGACATGGCTTCCATCCTGATTTTGTCGATGAGCATATCCGCGTTTTGAGTGGAATGAAATTAGATGTTCAAACTTTATATCATTTTCACAAAAGAGAATCAGGAAAACAAGAAGGGATTGGCTCAAAGCATGAAGTATCGTGATCATTATCCTGTTGATTTGAATTGGTGTTGCTTTTGCCACCCCTTTGGCTGTGTTTTTGAAGAGGCTGCTATCAAATAACTATGTTTTGGTCGAGTGTTGAGACTTGAATTTTGTTGTGGGATGGGTTGTTATTCTTATTGTTATTTCTTTTAATGTTACTAAATTCTCTGTTGTTGTTATTTGTCCTATAATGTTTTAAATTGCATCTCACTTTTTTGTCGCATTGTGACTGAGATTGTGAGAATCATCCTTTCTTAAGTGTCGTAAATGCTTGTTAGCGATTCACAACAATTCTTGTTGATGTGCAGTTTTATATTATGTTCAATGCATTTACTTTTTCCTATGCTTATACTTACTCATCAATATTTGTATTTAAATTGGTTTTTTTATTTTTCTAAGATTATTTTAGTGTAATTATATTAAAATTGTATATTTTTTAATCTATATTGTTTTATGTTTTGTTAAATTAATTTTATTTATATTGTTTTTTCTCAATAATAATATTTTCCATTTTAACAAATAGTATTATTATTAATAGTTCAATTACCAACATTATTTAAGATTTTTAATTACGAGAATTATTTGATATTTTTAATTACCAACATTATTTTAGCAACATTTCACATTGGTTAACGATTGTATTTTGGTTATTAATCTTTATTAATAAAAATTAATTATGTTCTTCTCGATTGTATTTTGGTGATTGTTTATTTTATGATATATTTGTATATATTTAGGTTATTAATTTTTATTAATATGTTTTATTTAATTCCACGGTTTCTTTTATTAAATTGTGTTTAATTGTTTTTTATGGTATTTTCTTATGTGAGCTATTATTAATTTCTAAAATTATTTTCAATTGTTATTGATTAATTGATATTTTTTGTTAATTTGATTGTTTCGTCCTCCTCAAAGCAACCTCCTACAAGAGCTGATTGTGCCCCTTTAGTTGAACACAACTCCTCAAATACAAACGAATTAGATGAGTTGTATCAAATTGGTAATTATATTACCACATGATGTTCTTATGCTAAAAATGCTATAGATGATCTGGGTGCACAAAATGAGCTCATCCTAGCCAATCTCAAGCTCTTACATGATGAACAACAAGAAGAAAGAGCTGAGAAAGAGGCAAGGATGCAGAGAAAGGAAAGAAGAAGAAAATCTAAAGTAGCTCAAAGCTCAAAATTTTCTATAGATATGTCGACCCCAAATTTTTGGGATTTAGAAGAAACAGAAGCTAGCACCTTTGAAACACCTTTCAGACCAATGAAAATAGAGTCTATTCCAGAGTAGCCAAGAAAAACAAAAGTAGAAATAGTGACTCTTGAAAATGCAGCTTCTAAGTTTCCATCTTTTATCATGCCATCAATCCAAAAAGCAAATTTTGTTAAAGAAGTCCAAAAATATCCTAGAATAGAAGAAGATCTGTTTGCTTCTAATTCTAGCGGTTATATTTTGGATTTGGATAAATCAACAAATCCAGCTGAATCAATTTGAATATGGATCGGAGCGTTATACCAAATGCAAGTAACTACAAAGCTCGATAATATGTCCATATTTGTTCTAGCAGAGAAAAGAATGGCCGGAATAGTTTATGACTGGTGGATTGGACCTCCTGAGTCAGAACGACAAGCAGTCATTGCAGCAAGACTTTCTACTCTAGAGGTACTACTGAAAACACAGTTTGTCCTCGAGCCAATAGATGAGAAGAAGCAAATCATTACAGACCTTGCTAGAATGGAACTGAAAGATTTAAAATATCTTGAAGCTTTTGGTCAAGATTTTATGGCCAAAGTTTACAAAGAAAATCTTTCAAATGATTCAGTTCAGAAAATTTCTTTTCTGTCAAAATTACCAGGAAATCTAGGAGATCTAATTTCTAAAGATATTGAGCTTCAAAGCAAAACAATAGATCATATTTACTGGATAGATCTTTTATTCAGGTGTCAAGAGAAAGTCAAATATCTCTGTTGGCAAAAACGGGCACATGATATAACTCCAGTGCCAATGTTTGTCATGTTGCTTTTCCATGGACACCATTTAAGAAAAGGAGAAAACATAAAAGGTATGGGAAATTCAAGACCAAGAAAATTGCAAATCCCAAATGACCTTTTAAAAATTTCAGATTTCTAAAGAAGAGGAAACAGCCGAGAACCAAAAACAATTGTTGTTTCATATGCAAACAGGAAGGACACTATGCTCGTGCTTGTCCAAAAAGCACATCCGGTAAATTGAAAGCATGTGTAGAATTTTGTGATGATTGGTCTATTGTACAATCAGAAGAAGAACCATCAGATGTATATATGTTAACTGATGCTTCTTTTTCAGAAGATGAAGAGTTAGTCAATTCTATTCAGAAAATGAATATTTGTTATGATTGTTCTACTGATGAATTTTCAGTTGAAGATGAAGAAGAAGAACTTCATTACAGTGAAGAATTTGAGACTGACACAGACAATGTTGAAAATAGTGAAACAGAATCTTTATGTTGGTCTCTCCCACCAGAGAAAGACAAAGGAAAACAAGTTATCCCTATTCTCCCTCAGTTAAACTCTTTTTGTCCATATCAGAAAAATATTGGACAAACATCTTCAATGCCAGTTCCTGAATTCGACCCACCAGCAGAACAAACTTTCTTGAAGAAAATGTTAAAAACAAATAATCTTTTGTATATACCAGTCTCCGTGCAGGTTAAAAATAGTTGGATAGATCTTGATGCATTTATTGATACGGTGGCTCAAACAATCTTGCCAGACCATCATTGTTTAAAGGATTATGGAAACCTCTCCAGAATATCCTGATTTCAGAAACAATCGGAGGTACAGTTAATCTTACTCACTATGTGGATAATATTTCTTTAAAAATAAGTGGGAAGATTGTCAAGATATCTGCTATACAGCATTACGACCCATCTGCCAGTTTAATTCTGGGTATGCCATTTATCAATTCTGTTTTGCCCGTGACTATTAGCGAAGATAAAGTTATCTTCAATTTCAAAAAACAAGCAATCTCTGTTCCGAGATTAAAATTTGCAGACTCTGAAGTAAGAAGAGAAAGCCAGAAGAAGACCAGCACAAGAAAGCCAAAAAATGATTCCAAAGATTGGCAGAAAGTACTGCAGATTTATGAAGAAAAGGAAGCTCTCAAAACAAAACAAAAAGCAGCAATAGATCCGCAATGGACTCAGGAACAAATCTCTATATATCAGCGGTTAGTTAAAAGCTGCTCAGAAGACCCTCAGAAGTTTTGGGAAAAAGAGAGCCCCAAGCAAGAAATTGTGACCATGCATGATAATGGAGTAAAAGGTAAGTTAATTCCTTGTACTCCTTCTGATGAACAAGAAATCAAAAAACAGATTGAAGAATTGTTGAAGTTGAGATTGATTGAACTGAGTGTTTCCCATTATTCATGTTCTGCATTTTTGGTTTGCAATCATTCTGAAATAGTTTGAGGTAAAGCAAGAATGGTGATTAATTACAAACCATTGAATGCAATCACTCAAAGCTTTCATTATCCCTTACCTCGTCAAGAAGTAATAATGTAGAAAATTCAGAAGAGTAAAATCTTTAGTAAATTTGATATGAAATCTGGTTATTACCAGATTCAGATTGAAGAAGCAGACAGACATAAGACAACATTCACATGCCCTGCAGGATTTTACCAATGGAGAGTTGTTCCATTTGGATTAAAGAATGCTCCTGCTTTCTTCCAGAAGAGAATGGATTTTATATTTGGTAAGTATGATTTTATCATAACTTACATTGATGATATTTTAATCCATAGTCCAGATTTACAAACACATTTGGCTCATCTAGAAATATTTTTTCAAGAAGTTCAAGCTCATGGTATTGTCCTCTCAGAAAAGAAAATGGTGTTATTCCAAAATGATATTGATTTCCTTGGAATTCATGTAATCGATGGACATATACAAATGCAGCCGCATGTGCTAACAAAGCTTGCTGAGTTCCCTGATGAACTCAAAGACACCAAAATGATTCAGATATTTTTGGGTGTTTTAAATTACATCCATAAATACATTCCCAGGCTATCTGAAAAAACTGCTCCTATTCGAAAGCATTTAAAATTAGGTTGGTCTAGTCAAGCCACTGTCGCTGTCAAAAATCTCAAAGAAGAATGTAAGTCCCTGCCAAAATTGCAGCCTCTAGGAGAAGGATTGTTAATCTTACAAACAGATGCCTCAGATGATTTTTGGGCAGCTGTTCTTTTTGAAAGAAAGGAGGAAAACAAAGAAGAAGAATTATGCGCCTATGCATCAGGAGAATTCCTCCCCAATCAGAAAAATTATTTTGCTGCTGAAAAAGAAACTCTTGCAATATTTAATGGCATTCAAAAATTTGAATTATATCTTGCACCAAGAAAATTCTTGATTAGGACTGACTCAATGAATTTTAAATATTTCTTGTCAGCAAAATTATCAAGACAAATGGCAAGAGGAAGATTATTAGCATGGAAAATTTGGTTCCAGCAATATGATTTTGATGTAGAATGGATTCCTGGAAATTATAACTATATTGTCGATGCTCTTACCAGGGAAATGAATAAAGCTCATAGAATTGGCCGCAGCCAAACAGAAGTCAGAGGAAGTATTTTTGATATTCCAGATCAGCTGGATAATCTTGTCACTTTGGAAAAAAGATTCAAAATTCTCGAGAAGCATGTTGAAGATCTTTGTCTAGAAATAAAAAAGGTAGTTGGACTCAGGCTTCGAAGAAACCAGTGGATTCAAAAATGTCAAGCCTGGCAATCAAAGAATATTGGCACACTTCTTGGATTGGATCCTGAATTGGTAAAAGTATACTCTTTACCAAATATGAAAGTCAAATTATATTTCAGAACACTTGATGATTTATGGTCCATACAGTATACTCAATCTATGATTTGGGTCTTGCAAATTTTAAATTATTATCAGATGATTGGTTGTATTGATTTTGCACTTGAAATCTTTACAAGTGCTAAGATGATGGACCTTGATGATGTTAACATCAAGATAGAAGTTGGTCAGTTTTTACAGACCTTAAGAATTCCAGATCTGTTCGAGGAAATGGAAGCATCATATCTACAAAGAAGAGATCCAGATTATATGCATTCAGATACTTTTCCTCAGTATGAAATCTTTGAGCCCTTTGCAGATTGGGAAATCAAGGATGGATACTGCAAGAAGAAACAGGTTGAAAGACAATCTCAATGTGTAGAAAGAACTCTACAGTACATTAAAATCTTTTCAACACCATGGGATTTTAATAGCCCAGAAATAAGAAATGTTATTGAGCCAAATCCCTTTTCAGAAAGATCCGCATTTGCAGAAGATAAGGATGAAGTAAATAGAGTTTTGGGGTGGTTAAAAGAATTTCCCATGCAAAAGTTAGCTGAAAAAATTCATATTATCAAAAAATTGACCGAATCACAAGGGAAGTATCATGTGTTAAAGTTTTCAATGAATCAATAGGCACTAATCACAGTTGGAGTAAGTTCAGGAAATTGGACTGCAAATACTATACGTTTGATTAGTCTTTTATTATCAACCAGGGTATGCACAGCATTCAATTTTGAGTTTGGATGGCAAGAAAAGGAAGGTGTTAGTGATCACTGCAAAATCTGGGTACAGCACACCATTGAAACAGCTACTAGTATGTTCCAGATTTTTAAATGGGAATTATTGGATGGAATAGAACTACCAGTGCAACAGATGACAACTTTCTCAAAAGCACATAAAGATTCTTTCTTAGATATTGAGATAAATCCTACATCTTATAGAAATAGATGGAGAAAGAAAGATGACCCATTCAAGTTACCCTACCAAAGCCATCATCCCTACAAAGATCGAATAAAGTTGGAAGTAGGACAGTCCTCTAAAGCAGCTATAGCATCTACAGCAACAACATCTTCAAAAGGAAAGGACATTTTGTTTTTAGATGTGTACCAAGATGCTCAAGACCCCACCGAGCCGGACTATGAAGAAAAATATCTAAAGATAATGGAGGAAGCATATCTGCAAGAGAATCAATCTTCTAACGAATTCGATGATTATGACTCAGACCGCAGCCCTAAGGGACCATGGTGATAGTCCTTAGATTCCTTGTAAATAGTTGAAAGTTTGAATTATTGTACTGGAATATTGAGTAGACACCGTCGAACTATGGCAATGCCGACAGGACCCTCAAATATTTCCACTTTGAATTATTGTCCTTAGTGTGCTTTTGAATTATTGTATTGGAATATTGAGTAGACACCATCAGACTATGGAAATGCCGACAAGACCCTCAATTATTTCCACTTTGTGTCATGTCTAAAAAAAAAAAGGAGTCTATAAAATAAGAAATCGGCAAAAGAGAAGCACACATTGTTGGACTGAGTGCTTCAAAACTCTGAGATTTCTTGTTGTAATGCTCTGTAAGTTTTCCTTTTGAGTTAATAAAAGCTTCATGCACCTTTTTACTCTAAGTTGAGTTGTTCGCTTGATATCTTCTTCTAAGTATCAGTAAGGCTGCAAAGGAGGCGTTAGTAAAGCTACTGAGAGAAGTGCCTGAGGAGAGGCCAACGTGCAGAAGACGCACAGCAAGTGCTAGAAGATACCGTCTCAAGGAACTACTTTTACTTTGAGGTTGGTTTTCTCGATCTTTTTGTTATATTAAATTGTGTTTAATTATTTTTTTATAATATTTTCTTATATGCGCTACTATTAATGTCGATAATTATTTTAGAAATTATTATTATTAATATTATTCACATTATTAATAAAATTAATGTTAATATGAATAATTAATAGTATACGCCTATCGGCATCTATCAACCACATTTATATTAATATAAATGTGGTTATGCTAGTATCTATTATATAAACCAACATAGATCCATCTCAGCTTTGGATCTATTAAGCCCCAAGAGGGATCAAATTTCTGAAGGTGCAAACCTTTTTTCAAATTCAATATTTAAATCTCTTTAAGGTTTGCACCTCAAGAGATTTGATACCTCTCGACACTTATTGATCCAGAGTTGAGATGGATCTATGTTGGTATAGAAAATAATGCACATATTTTTGGACCTATGCAATCAAAATTGTGAATATGAATATTCAATTAAACCTATATATGGCTATAGGTAATGAATATAAATATGAGTGTGGCACACACACACACACACACACACACGTTAACAGCTACACATAATAAATGAAAGAATATATATGTTAAGTGTGCATATATTTATATACAATTTTAAAAAGGATATATATTTCATAAAAGGTATCTGCCATTACTCTACCAATACATCTATAATATGACAATAATTTAAGAGGAATAAGTAAAGGATTTGATAACAATAGAAACTAGCACAATCATATAAATTAAATGACTGAGCATCAATTCATAATATGAATAAAAACACCTATTTCATGATAGATTTCAAGATGAACCCAACTTCAATTCATAATATCAATAAAAACACCTATTTCATTATAGATCCCAAGGCTTTTTTTTTTTTAAGATGAACCCATCTTAGCTACTAGCAAATCTCTGGGGTCTATGGCTTGTCCTCCTCTCCATAAACCTGGGGAATTTGAACCTTGGATCTCTTAGTTTTCTAATGACTCACATTACTTCAATTGAGCTGCCCTTAGGACCAAGTTGCTAAAATTATTAAAAATATCATAAGAATTAATTAATTATAATTGTACTTATTATTATTATTATTGATGATAAAAATAATTGATATTTAATTTAAACATTGCTACATTGAAAAATACATTGTAACATTATACATTTTGATGTTTTTAAAGGACAATTATTTTTTAATCCAATCTTGATTTTTGTTGTTTAAAATCACGTTTTCATTGCACATGAATTCAGCACATTGAAAAATGCATATGACACTTTAATTGTTGAGAGTTCGCAACTCAAACTTGTGATTCCAAAAAATCTCTATCTGATTGTGGAAAATTAGATAGGAAAACACCCAAAAAACCCCCCAAAACATATAACAGATAAATTATGGAATGTAAAAAAAACATTAAACATGGAGATTCATCCCTCACTTTATTATGGAGATTTTTAATCTATAAATAACCTTTGTTATAGTACTATGAGTCAATACCATGGCTTATCAATGCCACATGCTCAACAAACCATAACTCATTTCATACGACACTTGTTCATATGGCAATTTTTTCAATTAATGAATTTAATTAAAAGGGTAAAAAAACCTAAATACTCTATTAATAAATTTCAACCTTTGATTTTTCTATATACTAAGAATATTCTAAAATATTCTATGGAGGTTAAATCCCTATCATCCACCTAATAATTATTGATAATTGAATTAAAATTATGGAAACCCTAAGCTAAAATAGAAAACCTATTAACATAATTAAGATAGAAATAATATAAAATATAGATATAAATTAAAATTGAAAATAAATTGACCACTGGGTGTAGAATGGATGGTGATAGGTGTTTTGTTAAAGCACTCTTTGTGAGGTGAAACTTTGTGGGAAAAAATCTAACCATGCCAAGGGTTAGCGTGGTCCAAGTCGGGTGCGATCATCCAGTAATTTTGACATCTAAGATGCTCCTGGGTCGCAACTATTCAAGCCACGGGTTAGGCATGCCAGTCATTTCATGACACATTATGTAACAAACAAAAATATAAATTGAAACATAAATTCAAAAAGAATTTAAATTAGGAAGATAAAATATATTGAGGTGGAAACTTTTTCTCAAATTTTGCATTCAAACATAGGTTTGCACCTTAATATATTTGATCCACCTCAAGAAATAATACCTATTTTTGTCTTTAGAATAGTGGTTAAGATGGATCTATGTTGGTGTATAACTATGTGTAATGTGTGATGGTGTTACTAATTTAGTCACTCTTATTTTTAAGACTATTTCAATATTATTATTTTTTAATATAATATTATGTGACGACATCTCACTTATATTATTGCACCCAAAGGAGCTCTACAGCGTAGTATGAGGAAGATGTCATTACACCGAGAGGTGCAATGCCTAGTATGAGGCAGATGTTTCTCTTACACCTAAGGGTGATCTCACTATGTAGGGCGACACTCTACAACCCATTATGAGGGTGCACCCAAAGGTGCTCAACAACATAGTATGAGGAAGATGTCATTGCACCAAGAGGGCAATGCCTAATATGAGGGAGAAGTTTTCAGTGTGCATAAAGGTGATCTCACTGTGTAGATAGGCACTCTACAACCCATTATGAGGGAGATGTCACGTTACATTTAAAAATAATAAAATAATATTTAGGATAACAATCAAGGTCGTCCATAAATAAAATAATTCAATTTCCGCTTTAATTTTACATCAACTTTTTATAGAGAGATAAAGTAATTGAAAGTAAAAAATAATAATAATAATTTATTTATTTTTTATTAAGAGGGAGATATGTAGTTCTTTTACTATTTAATATGGAGTTGACAAATAACATGTAAAAATAATATTATTGATATTTCATGATGTGCAACTCAATCTATGCTGAGTTAACTTATATATATATATATATATATATATATATATATATATATATATATATATATATATCAAATCATTTAAGATGCAAACATATTTTACATTGAAAAGAGATATGATCCCTCTAGGCACTTGGTAGATCCAAAGTTAAGATGAATCTAAGCTGGTATAATATATATGTAATTGATCTTGACATATTTTATTTATAATCCTCTTTCTACACATTAAAATGTTAAAATATACCCTCTCATATTTTTTTCCTATATATATATATATATATATATATATATATATATATATACACACACACACACACACACATTTGATTATTTTTATTATAATATTTACTAAAATATTACATATCAAATCCATATTAAACATTGAAAAATTTGCAAATATCCGTCATACATTAAATTAGAAAGAAACTATTAATAGAATGTAATATCAATAATACTATTTCCTGTAATGTGAAAAAAATACATTTCTTCTTTATAGTAAAAAGTAAATTATATTTTTTTACTGATTACATTTCTTCCTCATAATAAAAGTTATTTTTTTATTTTACTTTTGGTTACTTTATATCTCTATATAAAGTTATATGAGATTAAGTTGTAAATTGAAATATTGTAATTATGGCCAACATTAATTTCTTTTTTATTACGATTTTTATTTTAAATTATTATTTTACTATTTTTAAATGTAATGTTACGGGACAACAACTCTCCCATACTAAGTTGTAGAGTGCCTCTCTGAAATTAATTATAATTAATAATTAAACCAACCTAGATCCATCTCCCTCTCGATCCACCAATAGCCGAGAGGGATCAAATTTCTTGAGATGAAAACCTCTTTTAAAATGAAAAGAGATTTGATCCATTTGGTGACTTAGTAGATCTAGAGTTAATTCATTCCAATGTAACATTTAAAAAATAGTAATAAAAATTATTATTGTGGAGTTTTTATTTCATTAATAGGTTTTTTCTAATTCAAAGTATGAGGGAGATTTGCAAATCCTTCAATATTTAACATGGAATTGACATGTAACATTTAAAGTTTTTAATTAAAACATCTTATTACTTTGCTATTCAAAACTAGAATATATTGATCACAAGTCTTGATCTACCAAGATCAAATCAAATCTCTTGACCTGAAGATCCTTCTTCAAATTTTGCACTGAAAGGGATGTTTGCATCTTGAGATATTTGATCCACCTCTACTTGGTATATCCAGAGTTAAGGATCTATAATAATTTAAAATTAAACAAAAAAAAACATTGTATTGTCCCATCGGCAATGCCTTAATATATAGTCCTCTCCTTCATGAATAAGATATGAGATATTAATGTTTAAACATTTCCTTAATTTTTGTCCCAAAAGATTGTGTAAAAAATCATTTGCATTTAGAATACTACACTTTTCCAAATTAGAAATGAATTATAAGCACAGTCACATAAATTAAACGGTTGGTAATAATAAACATAACTCTTGATCTACCAAGAGCAAATCAAATCTCTTCACCTGAAGATCCTTCTTCAATAATCTATTGACATAAATATATTGATCATAACTCTTGATCTACCATGAGCAATCAAATATATTGACTTGAAGATCCTTCTTCAAATTTTGCACTCAAAAGGATGTTTGCATCATGAGATATTTGATCCATCTCTACTTAGTACATCCAGAGTTAAGGATCTATAATAATTTAAAATTAAACAAAAAAACACGTATTGTCCCATCGGAAATGTCTTAATATATAGGCTTCTCCTTCATGAATAGGATATGAGATATTAATTTTTAAACATTTTCATAATTTTTGTCCCAAAATATAGTGTAAAAAATTCATTTGCATTTATAATACTACACTTTCCCATATTAGAAATGAATTATAAGCACAACCACATAAATTAAACGGTTGGTAATAATAAACATAAAAAAATTGGGGAAAATAATAAACATAAAACAAACTTTAAAAAAATCATAATGTTGGCTTGATGGGCCCTGACCCAGGTTCAGTGTTAATTAGCTAAGTGATGAGCTTCATCATTGGGTAATTATATGGGCCTTAATTCACCTCCTAGCTTAGTCAAACCAACTATTCTCACAACTTATTACATACTTTTTATTATATTTTGTTTATGAGATGAGTTAGAGTTGGATATTTTGCTTTGTGGTCTAATATGCATTTAATGCAGGATTAAAGGATAAAAGCAAGGAATTCTAGCAAAGGCCTTGGTCAAAACTCGAATGGGACAAGGGAGAGGAATTATAGGAGGTAAATCCTCCTCATTTACTACCCTTCCATTCGAATATTCCTCCATCAGCTCGGAGTGCAAACAACCAAATCATGAGGACTAGAAGGCAGCCGAGCAAGTGAAAGTCAAAGCACCAGTTTATCTCGAGTTTGGGAGTCGAGCCTCCCTAATTTTAAGGAAGTCGTTGGAGACTTCAAACATATAAGTAGAGAGGCCTAGGACCTCAGTAGGATTCAGATTTTTTATTGTAAAACTTTACTCTATTTTTGAGCTACAAGACTTGTGACAGTTTTTGATGTAATCCATTGTTTTGATAATAAGAATGAGCTTTGTTTTGAGCCAGCACTAAGTTAACTTAGAGGGCTAAAGCTCTTGGGTTAGGGCCCAACCCTAGCAGCTAAGGCTCCTCTTTATTGTACATGTATTCTAGCATAGATTCATGGTTTAATCGTTCATTTGCTTAAGTAGTTGCATTTCCATTACAGTAGTGTAGCGCATAGATTCATGGTTTAATTGTTCATTTTCTTAAGTAGCTGCACTTCCATTACAACAATGTAGCATAGATTGGTTGTGTTTTAGTTTGCTTCCATTTGTGCCTTCTTTCAATTTGCAGGTTAGCAAGGAGAAAAAGATCCATAAGGTTGTCAGCAAGTGTCTCGGCCTCACCTCTTCCCTCTAGGACCATGACTTGAGGAAGAGACCCTTTAGCAACCCCAAAAACATAGATTTCTAGTTCTTGCATGATCTTTGGAGTTTGTCGTCTTGATTCAGTATTTGATTCATTTCATCGTTATCTTTTTCCATCATTCTCTTTCTGTAATAAGATCTCACTTGTATTCTCATTTCCTTCAACACTTTCTTCATGCATAATATATGTGCAAGCTAATAAATCACGTCTTAATCAGATTATGCCCATAGATTTCCTTACCATCTGATCCACAACAAACTTGACCAATCATCGTCAACTGCGTGTCACATATTCATTTCAACATTTGACTTTAGGCACTCCAAATCTCCACCGTCGATATGTGTTGCTTGATCCAATGGCTATCGCGTCACCCGCTTGCCAACTAGCTTGGTTGATCTCTACCTTTGATCAATCCCACATGATCCAGTGGCTATCGCGTAATCTCACGTGAAGTCTTGCACGACCGATATCCGACTGAGAACACGTGAGAAAAGTGGTTTTCCTGTGCTACGTGTCACTCACTTAGGCTAATCGCGTGAAATTTAGAAATACAGCTTACAGCTCTTAGGGTGCATGAGATACTGCTTACCACCCATGAAGACCGCTCCATCGCATCACCCGCTCACCAACTAACTTGGTCGATCTCCATCATCGATCTGTCTCACTTGATCCAATAGCCATCGCGTCACCTGTTCGCCAATTATCTTGGCCGATCTCCACCGTTGATCAATCCCGCATGATCCAATGGTTATCGCACAATATTGCGTGAAGTCTTGCATGACCGATATCTGACTGAGATCACGCGAGAAAAGTTGTTTTCGTGTGCTACGTGTCACCCACTTATGTTAATCGCGTAAAATTTAGGAATTCCACTTACATCTTTAAGGGAACGCGAGAAACTGCTTACTTCCTACGAAGATCGCTCCATCATTCCGCACGTTTTCCACCCTTCTACCGACACATGACTTGATGTGATCCATGCATCTATTCAATTAATCCATGTGATAAGATCTCTGCCACTCATCTTCCGTTAAATCTTGTTCAACCATATATCGACTTAAGCTCCTGCAATAAGATCTCTGCCACTCATCTTCCATTAATCTTGTTCGTCCATCCATTCACGTAATCTCCTGTGATAAGATATCTGCCACACATCTTCCATTAATACTATTCCTGACTGATCCAACGTTCCCGATGCACTACTGCTTCATTACGTCTTCCTTTCTATGATTTCAATATTCGATTGCTTTTTTTCTTGACTCCTTCCCGAACTTTGTTCCGCATATCATTTAAACGCTGCCACTTCTGAGCTGCGATTTTGTTATTCAATCAGACTCTAACAATGTCCGATCATCAAAAAAACCAAAAAAGTGAAAACAGATTTACTTTAGTTTCCTTGCTTACACATTAGTTTGGTTTGATGCTCTTTACTTTTGTAACTTAGATTGCAGCATTAGGTTAGTGTTGATTTAGCAATTATGCTTAGCATATCTATTTAAATGGTTAATTAGGATATGGTGTGATTTAGCATTACATGTTGTTTTCTTCCTTACTGTAGTAGAGTAGCTCTTAGAATAGATTTTCTCTTCTTCCATCAAAGAATCATGTTTCTTCTGACTCTATAGAAGTCTAGCTTGGAACCCCTGGGGTCTCTCACCAGACGAACAAGTGACAACAGGCAGGACCTTCACTTCTACTTGTGCATATAGCACTGTCACCTCCAAGTTTGTATGAACCCTGGGTTGATAAGTAAAGCTGGTAGCCCAGGAGTTGTAGCATCCTTGCTTCAATACTGGCGCTCATCAATTTTTGGCGCCATTTCCGGGGAGGTGTCTGACTAGAATGTGAGTACTGCTTTCTTTTCTTCTATTTATAGTCTTCAATTTTCTTCCTTTGGTTTATTTCTGCAAAAGTAATCTGGGAGCTTCCTTTCTTTCAGTTGTCATTATCTGCTTTCCTTTCCATTCTGGAAGTAGAATTTCAATTCAGCAAGTAGTTTTTTTCTGTCAGTAGTTTTCATTCAATCAACGATTTCATTTCTACAAAGTACTTTCCAGCTTAAAAGAATCTTATAAAAGCCAACCCAAAAACATTTCCTTTCATGCCTCATAAGAATAGGGACAATTTAGGGAAATTCTTGCCAAATACCCCCACAACATCCAACAGCCAACCTTCTCTCTTCTTCGGTGGCTATGAACTGGAGGAATCTCTAGGTGAGAAACCTGACATATTTGAATAACCTACAAGGGAAGAAGAAGAAGAGGAACCCATTCCTACTGAACCGATGGCTGAAAACCGAAATCACAGAGGAAATAGAGAGAGAATTGAGGGTGCCCTTCCCCATCAGGGAAACCAATGGGAACACTAAGATGAAGAATATAAGCCCCTCTGCTCTACCTCATTTCCATGGCCTGACCACAGAGGACCCTGACACTTTCCTATTTGAGTTTGTTGTTATATGCCGAACCTATGACTATATAGATGATGAGAAAAAGTTAAAACTATTTCCATCTACCCTTAAGGATGCAGCATTGCGCTGGTTCATGGGTTTACCTGGAGATAGCATCACAACTTGGGCTCAAATGTAGCAAGATTTTAACAACAAATATAGGGACTACTGTAGGTCAAAGGATACTAAAGAATAGATTTTCAGGATGAACATGGGCCAGGATGAATCCTTAGAAGACTATGAAGAAAGATTCCAACTCAATTACAAAAGGGCCAGGTGCACACTTGACCCCGAGTCACTAAAGCTAGTCCTGCTTAGAGGAGTAAAGGAAGATCTTCTGGATACCTTAAATTTGTTAGTAGGAGAGGATATCTAACAATTACCCTATGAGGATATCAAGACTGTCTTTAGAAACCATTCTAGGGCAACCAAGAAAAAGGGTAGGAGTAGGCAACCTATGGCCAGTACATCATCTTCCAACTCATCCATCAAGGGTGAAATTGGAAATATGCTGGAAGATTTCAAAATTGAGATGTGGAAAACCCTTGCCTTGCAATTGGACACCATGAATATCAAAAGGAGGTAAGAGGAAGCAGAGAGATCCTTGGCCATCTTTTGTCCTATATGCACCAGGAGGCATCCCAAGAACAAATTTCCATTGAACTGCATTGAGATTTGCTCGATCTGTGAAGAAAACCACTCCACAGACAAGTGCCTTCTTTACCCGGACTCAAAGTTGTATATCAAGGAGTTGAAGGGATCAATGAGCAGCTTTGCTACATCAACCAAAGGAGACCTCCTGGGCCTAGACCATACCCACAGGGTATGCAAGGGTCATCCCATGCATATTACAACCCAACCAAACCACAACTATACCTTCTTGGGGACCCCCTGCGCATCCTTCATGGTCTACACCCCCTCTTTGGTCCTATGCATCTCAGTATCATTCCCAGCTAGCCAGCCAGTCACTTCAACCTTACATTTTGCCACAACCTCAATGTAATACCCCTCTCCAGGGGTGGAGGCCCCAATACAACAATGCTCCAGCTCTATTGCCTCCACCACCTACCCAACCGCAACTCCTACACTCTGCTCCACCCAAGAAACCCTAGATGCCTACCCAGCCAATTCTGAACCTGAACAATAGGCAGGCTCAACAAGTATACAGTGGAGAGACATCATACCCAGCTTATGCTATAGAAATCTAGGAGATCCACCTAAGATCTAGAAGAATTCTCCCAGATAACCAACCTCCCTCTCCACATAGGGAGGTTGAGGAAGAAAGAGAGGAAAGAAACCTTAAAGTAAATCCACCCTTTCCTGAGAGATTAGCCCAACCACTCCAGCCTACCCCAGACGAAACTAAAATTCTCAGAGAATTGAAAAATCTATGTGTAAAGATCCCCCTTCTCTAGGCAATAAAAGATGTTCCCATTTACAATAAGTTGATTAAGGAGAAATGCTTCAATCATCCAGGAGGAAGAAAAATGGATGCCCCTACCATTAATGTCATTGGGCAGCTATCTGACTTAATGTTGGGGTAGGTAATATGTCCAAAATATTTGGACCCTGGAAGCCCTGTAGTAGATGTGCACATCAATGGCACCATCATCCCACACACTCTGATCAATCTTGGGGCTACCATTAATTTGATGACCAAGGACGCCATGCTCAAGCTCAACCTCCAAGGGTCATTGAGGAAGACCACAATAGTTTTGCAACTTGCAGACTATTCCACAGTCACCCCTAAGGGAATTGTGTGGGATGTGATGGTCTCCATTGACTCCTGGGAGTACCCTGCAGATTTTCTAGTTCTCCAACCTAAGGCTAAGCTTATTGGTTACCCTCTCATCCTTGGGAGGCCATGGTTGGCCATAGCCGATGCTTACATTAGCTGCAGAGCTGGGAATATGACCATCAAGAATGGGCATATGTCCAAATAGTTAGTCCTATACCCTCCTGCTCATCCTTCTCTAGAGCATGATTTACCTTTATGGTTGGAGGAGGAGGAGGAAGATGAGGTTTATTCATCCCAACTTTATGCTTTGGAAGCAACCATAAGAGGAGGACAGCAAGATGAGGATGACCTAATTGAACACCTGCTCCAAAGTCCAACTCCTAGTTCATTACCATTAGAAGAAGAAGTAAGGGAAACCCAGAAAAATCATCCAATTAACTTATGCTTGGCTGATCCAACCCACTGTGTGTCAAAACCATAGAATTCTACCCAGAGAAAACTTTGAAAATTAATACATCTCTTTCTGTTCTCGAGGAGGAAAAGCTATGCAACATGTTGAGAGAAAACCTAGAAGCATTCACTTGGGGTTACAAGGAAATGAATGGAGTACACCCCTCAGCACGTACTCACCACATATACATCAAAGAAGGTTGCAAGCCGATCTTACAACCACAAAGGAGGATGAATCTAGCTCTTAAAGATATAGTCAAAGAAGAACTGCAAAAACTGCTAGATGTAGGATTCATTTACCCTATCTCTGACAGTGAGTGGATCTCTCCTTTAGTGTTAGTTCCCAAGAAAAATGGTAAGTGGAGGATTTGTGTCGATTACAGGGAGTTGAACAAAGCCACAAAAAAAGGATCATTTTCCCCTACCCTTCATTGACCAAGTGCTAGATGGACTGGAAGGGAAGAATTTTTTTTCTTTCCTAGATGGATCCAATGGGTACAACCAAATCCATATCCGCCTAGAAGACCAGGATAAGGCCACATTCACTTGTCCTTGGGGTACTTTTGCCTATAGGGTCCTTCCTTTTGGCCTATGTAATGCTCCTACTACTTTCCAGAGAGCAGTCTTGAGTATTTTTGCTAAATTAGTACATGATGCGGTGGAAATCTATATGGATGATTTTACACCTTATGGCTATGATTTTCAAGAAGCCCTGACTAACCTTGGCAAAGTATTGCACAAATGCATTGAAATGAACCTGTCTCTAAATCCAGAAAAATGTGAATTCTTAATGACTGAAGCGACCGTGCTAGGTCATTCAATCTCAGCAAGGACTGCAGGTGGACCCAAAAAAATAGAAATCATCCAAAAAGTCCCACCTCCTCAAAAGCAGAGGGATGTCAGGAGTTTCTTGGGGTTAGTTGGATACTACTGAAGGTTCATAAAGGACTTCAGCAAGTTGGCCTCTCCTTTATTTGGGTTGTTGGCCAAAGACTCTGAGTTTATATGGTTAAAAAGTTGTAAAGAGGCCTTAGACATTTTAAAGGGTAAGTTAACCACTACACCAATTCTTCAAGGACCAAACTGGGCCCTCCCCTTTCATATTCATGTTGATGCCTCACACAAAGCCATAGGAGTAGCCTTAGGTTAGGTAGAGGAGAAATTTCCCTATGCCATCTATTTTATCATTAAGAACCTATCAAAGGCTGAGCTAAATTATATTGTGACCGAAAAGGAACTCCTGGTTATTATGCATTCATTAAACAAATTTAGGCATTACATTACAGGCTACCAAACATTTGTGCATAACGACCATGCTGCAATCAAATATTTAATGAACAAACTAGATGTGAATGCTAGAATCATAAGATGGTTTCTTTTATTACAACAGTTTGATCTAACTATTGTTGATAAGCCTAGTAAGGAAAATGTTGTTGCAGACTTTCTATCTAGGATGAATCTGCCTGCAGGTGAAGAAGGAATGGTGGATGACTAGTTACCAGATGAGCATTTGTTTTCTATTTCAATTCTCTCCCCATGGTTTGCTGATATAGAAAACTATTTGGTATCAGCACAGTTCCCACCAAACTTTCCCTCCAAAGAAAATAGCAAGATAGTCAGGAAAAGTGCTCCCTTCACTTGGATTGGGGGCAATCTTTTCAAACTTGGCCCAGATCAAATCTTGAGAAGATGTGTAAGTGAAGAGGAAGTTTTTGACATCCTTCTGACCTGTCATGATGGGCCTTGTGGAGGTCACTTTGCAGCAAAAACGACAACATTCAAAGTGTTACAAGCGGGCTATTATTGGCCCACTCCTCTTCAGGATGTGAAAATGTACATTAGTTAGTGTGATTGGTTCCAGAGGATGGGAAAGCCTACTCCAAGAGATGAAATGCCCCTACAACCTCAAGTGACTTTCGAGCCATTTGACAAGTGGGGCATGGACTTCATTGGGCCTATCAACTCTCCTTCAAAGAAAAAATAGTACATTATTGTGTGCACTGATTATTTGACTAAGTGGGCTAAAACCAAGGAAATTAAGGTAGCAACAGAAGAGAAGGTGGCTGAGTTTCTAAGGGAGAATGTATTCTACAAATTTGGGTACCCTAGAGAGCTAGTCACATACCATGGCAACGAGTTTACCTCCAACATGATTGAAGAATTGCTCAGCCATCACAAAATCAAGCATAGGACCTCCAATCCTTATCATCCACAAGCTAATGGGTAAGTGGAGGTGACCAACAATGCACTGGAGAGCATCTTAACCAAGGTAGTGAGCAGCAGCAGGAAGGATTGGGCAGAGAGACTAGTTGAGGCCACTTGGACCTATAATAAAACATGGAAGGCCACCACTGGATTTACACCCTATGAGCTGGTCTATGGGAAAAAGGCTTTGTTGTCCATTGAGTTTGAATATAACACATTGAGGATGGCAGCACAACTAGATTTGGATCTCAGTCATGCACAGAAAGAAAGATTGTTCCATTTGAATGGCTTGGATGAATTCAGAATGCAGACCCTCCTACATACAGAGATAGTTCATCTTCAGAGTAAGATCTCGCATGATAGACATATTAAGGAGAAGCAATTTCAAGAGGGCGATTGGGCATTGTTATATGATTCTAGGTATAAAGACTTCAAGGGCAAGCTAAGGACAAGATGGCTCAGACCTTATGTGGTGGAAAGATGCCATGATAATGGTTTAGTGCAAATCAGAACTATAGATGAAGAAGCCATTCCATTGCTTGTTATTGGACACCGATTAAAAAGGTACAAGAGGCCTTTATCAAAACAAGATTTCATTGACAATATCAATCAGACAGTCATGATGGTGGAGCAAGTTCTAGCTCCTCCCTCATTAGGTCACTGAAAAAGAGAAAAAATAATAAGGATTCAGGTGAAAACCTCCATGAGGCTCCTGAGTCCCATCTTTTGGTTGAAAACCTTGTGAGGCAGCCCAATGATCCCTGGGTGAAAAAAGAAAAAATTGAAAAAAGAATAAGAATATCCCTGGGTGAAAACCTTCCTTGAAGCGCCCAGGGAAAACATCTAGGGTGAAAACCTCTCTGAGGTAGCCTGGGTGTTTTTCAAAAAAAAAAGGAGGAAAAATACATAATTGTTAGTTGCAAGTGGGAGAGAAAGGCAATCAAGGAGTAAAGAGAAGATCCAAAGGGAACCCTACCTCACATATATTCATCTCCTCCACTCCTTACCATGCATCCCGCCATCAATTCCATTATTTTTTCACTTCATTGCTTCAATTCAGGCAAAGACTGTGTTTTCTACAGGATCCCCTGAAAACCTACAGGAAGCAATCCGAGGGTGAATGGTAGGTTGGTTACGTCCCCAAAATTTAGTCTAGACCTCCACACACACTCCTACTCCCTCTGTCCATTCATTTCAGCATCCTCACAGACCCAGCCAGCAACATGATTAAGAAATTCTAAGGGAGAAGCAGCTACATGACATCCTGTAGGAAATCCTGTAGTAGCCTATCCCACAAAATATCAATCATCAGCTATAGGTCTTCACTAAGATGATCCAGGAGCTCCATAGCAGCAGCAGCATCAGATCTTCAATCACAGACACCTGCAAAAGCTAAGAAACCATCAGCAGACAACAGAAGAGAAAGAAGAATGACCATGCAACAAATAAACAATGCAGCACCGCTGATCTTCGACAACTGCAACATGGCATCGAGACCATAGGTGAGTATCCCGCTCACTCACTCATATGCATCATTTGATAAAAAGTTGTAAGGCTAACGAGGTAGTTGATTTATAAGTGAAAAGGTGGCCAGTTAACTTGGCCACCTTCGACAAAGAAGACAGTCAGGTGGCAAAAAGGAAATTCTTTTTAAAATCAAAAGAGAATGCAAGGGTCTGAAAACAGTGATTTGTTTTTTATGGCATTCAAAGTCGATGTAAGGTGGGCCCCCAACCCATATTAAATTTCAAGCAGTAGCACGAGATTTAGGTAAGCCTGGGTTTGAGAGGCAGATAAAGTGCTCTGCGGGAGAGCAACGAGCATGAGTTATAACTCAGGCTCAACCCCCGCAGTTGACCATGACATCAAGTTGTTTGACCAAGATCTACAGCCTGAGATTGTTGTGGGGGGTTCAAGCCTGATGAACATCCCGTACACTCCCTACTCCCGCAGTGGGCCACACCCATCGCTCCACTCCATCTCATGTCCTCCACGCCATCCGCTACCCTCATTCATTACCATGCACCACATTCACCATACCCCCTCACTTCATCTGCCATTCCATAGATACAGTGTTGTTTATGGCTACCATTTTAGCATGCTTGAAGAATTAATATTTGGGGTAGAAACACTAGCTCACCAAAGACTCAGCATACCCTATTTCTTGATGCAATCACTCATAGACTCCAGCAACAAAGTAAAGAAAGGGAATTCCCAACAATTGGCTCACCATGGGTTGATCAAGATCCTCATTGAGGATGCCCTCCATAACCTCAGGATCCCTATAACATGTTCAGCCTTCAGATATTTACCAGCAGAGGATGACATCAAAACCCTCACCTATGATGTTAGTCCTTCTATCAGTGAGGAGGAGGCAAAACAAGTAGAAGAATATACAGAGCTATATGGGCATGATATGGATGAAGAAGAAACTAACACAGAGGAACATGATGAAGTAGAAGAAGAAGGGGGAGAAGAGAAGGAGGATGATGCTGAAACAGAGGAGGAAATGAAGGAAGAAACTGATGGAGATGAGAAAGAAGAGAAGGAGGATGATGCTTAAATAGAGGAGGAAACGAAGGAAGAAACTTGATGGAGATGAGAAATAACAACAAGAGGAAGAAGATAAGAAAAACAAAGAGCTAAGTGGCTTAAGGGACAGAGAAGCAATAATGAGAGATCAACTTGAGAGGGAAAATGCATGGCTGAGAGGACAACTGCAGGAAAGGGAAAACCAACTAGCATGTATGGCCAGCCTCTCCTTGGACCCATCCAGTGTAGGATGCCATATAAATCCTATGCTCTCTAACTCAGAGAACAATGGCTGCAATTTCATATTAAAACACTAGCACAAAGGGGCACCATGCTATTTCAGGACTACATGCAGTTTATTGACCTTTGTGATCAAAGTACACTAGAGGATAGGGTCAAAATGGTTGAGTTTTACTTGCACAACATGGCCCTCACAGACATGAATTTTTGGGATCCTAATTGGTGAGCGCCAGTATTCAGCAAGAATTCTGCAACTCCTGGGCTGCCAACTTTACTTTTATCAACCCAGTAGATCGTAACAAACTTGGAAGCGTCAGTGCTATATGCACAAGTACTAGTTCTCACTGCAGGTTGTCACTTGGTCAGCCGGCGAGAGATCACTAGGAGCTCAAGCCAACTTCTATAGATTTCAGAAGAAGCTCTATGTGTGATGAAAGGAAAGATAGATTTCTCTACAGATGCTATTCTAATTGTAGAAAGGAGAAATACTAGAATGTAAAGCAAAGCCTAGTGAACCCTAGTTAACAAGCTAATTCTACTTTTACCAAAAACACTATGAAAACCATGAAAGAAATGCCATTACCTACTCAAGGAAGTAAATAGCATCTAACCATGCTATTTCTGGAAGTAAATAAGCAAAAAAACATTTTTTTAGATTTTTATGTGTTTTTATGTGAATTTAACATGCATCTGTTTGATTGTGTGTGAGTGTGGCAGCGAACAGGTGGTGTTAGAAGGCGGTTTTGGAGCTTGGGAGGATGTAGGATGATGTGGATGGGTCCTAGGAGGTATTAGGTAGTCTTCTGGAGGCTTTTCCCACACTTAGCCTTCAAAAGAAAGCCTACAGGAAAAACTCCAAGAGGACACAGGAAAACTACAGGAGGAAAACAGGGAAACTACAGGAGGCCTACAAGAGGAGGACGAGAGTAGTTTTCGCTTTTTTGAGGGTGTGAGAATGGGTGGAAAAGGTGGATGAAGGTTGGAATGAGGTGTTAGGGAACCTAGGGTCTACCATGAATCACCAGGAGAGAGAAAGATGATTGGGTTTGCTCAAGGAGAGAGGAAGAAGTTCTAGGAAAAATGAAGGAAAACTAGGGCAGAATTGAGGTGAGGTTTGGGAGACCTATAGGGCATGGATTAGATGGAGGGTGTGACTGCTGGTAAGCTGGCATACTACTGGAAGAGATCTGTTGCATAGAAACTAACATTCAACCAAGAAAATCAAGCGACCAATGAAATGAGTGCACCTAGGAAAAATAGAGTTTTGCATTAAAATGGCCTAAACTATGATGTATATAAGGAAATGCTGAGAAATGTTGTAAGAAAGGAAAGCATGCAAAAAGAATATTGCAAATCAAGAATTGAACATGATAAAGAAGATCTAAAACGGAGCAAAACTGGACTATCAACCTACTAGAGAGCTACAAACACTAGAAGTCCTAAGAATGAGGAAAATCTATGTTTTTGGGGTAGCAAGAGAGTCTTTGCCTCAAATCATGGTCCTAGAGGGAGGAAGAGAGGCCAAGGCACTGTTTCTAGCCTTTTGAATCTTCTCTGATCACTCCTTAACCTGCTACAAAAAATCACAAATGGAAGAAAACTACTAAATCATCAAAAGAAACCTATTCTTAATCATAAGAGAAATACATCTAACAGCAAACTAATCTAGAATCTGAAGTAAAGAATACAAATACATGTAAAGAGGAGCTTGGCTTCTTGGATTGGGCCCTAAACCAAGAGCTTCAGCCCTCTGAGGTAACTCAGTGCTAGCTCAAAAAGGATTCCATCTTCATTATCAAAAAATAGCAAGATTACATAAAACTATCACAAAATAGTAAGCTCAAAATTTGAGCAGAGTTTACACAAGAAAAATAAATCTGACCCTAGTGAGGCCCTAGGCCTCTCTACTTATACATCTGAGGCTACCAATAGCTTCCTTAAAATCAGGGAGGCTTGGCTCCCAAAACTCGAGATAACTATCAATCATCTTCCCCTTGGTCGGCTGCCTTCTAGTGCAAGATTCGGCTGCTTGTACTCTGAGCTGAATGAAGGGGAATTCGAAGTGAGGAGAAATAAATGAGGGAAATTCCCTCCTATAAGTCCTCTCCTCTATCTACTTCGAGTTATTTTTGTAGTTTGGCCACTAGATCCTTGACTTTGACCTCGAAATGCATCAATAATCTGCATTAAATACATGTTAGACCACATGGCATAATAACTAACTCAACTCACCATATAAGCATAAATATAATTAGAAATCATACAATAAGCTAAGATAATGGCTGATTTGACTAGGTTAGGAGGTAAAATGAGCTCATATAATTACCCATTTATGAGGCTCATCATCACTCCCCTACTAAAGGTGTTGCTCATCCTCTTAGCAACTTAGTCAATCTCTTCGTCTTTCATGGCCCTGGTGGCCTCCCTAGCATCCCAGGCTTCTGATGTGGTCTCTTCATGTTCTCCATAAAATCCTGCCTTTCTATCTATGTCCTTCCACTTCTCCTCTTCTTCTTCTCTTCTGCGTTTCAGCATGCCTAATATGAGTGGAGGAATCAGTTTGAGGCCAGTCTAGTTGACCTTCAGCCTTTGCATGGAGTGCTTGTACATTGGCACTCTTCTCAATGCCTCCTTCAACCTCATGGGGGAATGGTATTCTCTTATCTGCAAGCTGTGGGGTAGGGTGTTCCATCTTCTCATGCATGCATGCACACAGTCATCCCCAAGTAGCCTATGCACATCTTTAAAGTGTGCAATGGCTTGTTCCTGATTGGCTAGATATGTAGGGGAAATCTGAGGATCATTGGCAAGAAAGTTGTGTGTGCTAATGAGTGCCATAGGATCTGATGGCTCAGCTCTTATCATCAATGGTTCATTATGCTCTCTTATCAACAATCTCTTCATTTTTGCTGCCCTCAATTATTCATGGTTCATCCATGATGCCATGTCCATTAATTGTAGATCCCCTAGCTTGGCACTGGGGTCCCACACATTCATGTCTGTGAGGGCCATGTTGTGCAGATAGAACTCTTCCATCTTTGCTTTGTCCTTGGAGGTGCTTTGGTCCCACAAATCCATGAACTACCTATAGGCTTGGAAAGACATGATGCCTCTCTGTGCCAAAGTTCTTATTTGGAATTGAAGCCATTGATCCTTCAGATAGAGGCCATAAGATTTGGCTAGTGTTATGCATTGTAATGCTTCCATGGATAAGCTGGCCATGTATGCCAAATGAGTCTCTTTCTCCTGCATCTGCCTCCTTAGTAATTGATTCTCATGCTCAAGGTGGATTCTTGTAATGGCTTCTTTGTCTCTGAGAGCACTCAACTCCCTACCCATTTCCCTGAGTTTCTTTCCCATGTGGCCAATGTCCTCAACTCCTTTGGACTTAGCTATCTACATCCACCTATGTGTTCTCACTCTCTCCTTTTCCAACTCGAAAAATAGTGGAACTGCAAATGTCTGTGGGATTATCTTGCCTCCCTCAAGTAGTCTGTAATAGGAGTCGAGATTAGGCTGGGGGTCAGGTTCTTGTAACTCTTGTGCTTCCTCTTTCACCTCTGGCTGCCCTCCTATCCTTTCCTCAAGTTTTTGTGTCTCCTATAGTTTGGACAGTGTCTCCTGTAGGACTATTTCAGCCTCCTATAGGCCCGGTTTGGGGTCTTATAGAATTGCCCTCCCCTTCCATGTAGAAGACCTTGAAAAAATTTCTTCTTGGCAGCCTGGCCTATTGGTTTCTCATCTTTACTCCAAGGCAGCCCAAGAGGAAGGGTAGTGATCCTACTGATGAATTCAAGGGTTATTTCAATGGAGAGGCCTCTAATGGTTACAGTAGCATGAGTTCTTGTGTGAGGGACTAGAGAGAGAGCACATTCTTGGGCAATTTCATCATTAAACCCTCTAAACTTCTCAAAGAAATTCATCCAGTTTTCCCTTGTAAATATGTCCATCACTTGAGGATGTGCATGGAGTCTAGTGGAGTTAGTGGTCTCTTTTCTCATAAAACCCCTGTCATACTACCTATACTTCTTTTGAAAACCAAATATGGAGGTGGAGACAAAGAATTTTGAGAAAAACAGAGAAACAGAGGAGACTGTTTTTTTTTTTTTTAAACAAACAGAATTTTTTTTTTTTTATGTATTTTCTACCCTCATAAAGACTCGTTTTATCTCCAATTTGAGACCAACTCTTTCACATTTGATATATAATCAGAGGGAATTCATGAACCCTACCTCTTCAGACTGAAATTCGTGCCAAAAATCATGTTTTCTCCCTTCAAAATGACTCGCTGCCCCTCCTATAGAAGCCCGTTGTCCCTCCTTGTAGATTTCTTGTAGGTGCTCCTATAGAAAATGTCGAGAGCAACAATATGGAGGAAATCGATGGAGGATGGTGGTTACAAGGCTGTGGGGGCACAAGAAGACTGTTGTGTGGTTGAATTACGAGGAGAAAATAAAGAGAAGGTGGTGAGAATGCGTGGGGAGGAGTGCTCATTACCCTTTATGGATATTTTCAGTTATGAGTGCTGAGCTAGCAAGGTTTACGTTACCCATATTCGGACCGTTGGTCCCCACCTGCTTGGTCATCATGGCCCCTCCTCGTAATCATCCCTCATTATTGCATCGGAGTTAACTCTTCCTCCCACTACCTGTCCTTGGCATCTTTTGCTTGAGTTGACTGTGCGCACGTGTGGGTGACATCTCAGTTAAGTGGAGTCAACTAAATGAAGGTGGCCAAGTTAACTGGCCACCTTTTCCTCTTTCGATTTCAACCATCTCATTGCCTTCGTATGATTTCTAATTACACAGATGCAAATAGAGGAGTGACTTAGTTACTTACCTGTGATCCGAGTGTATTTGCTGCCATCGACTGTGAGGTGTTGCTGCATGCCTTCATTTTCCTTCATGCATGTTGTCTCTGCTTGTTGAGGTGTTGTTGTGTGGTTTTGCAGGTTCTTCCTTTGCTGGAGTTGAGCTGCATGTGCCTTTCCAACCTACAGATGTGCACTCTCTTGCTGCTGGTGTTGGACTTCTATGGGATCAGCTGCTACAGGAATTCCTACACGAGCTCCTGTAGTTGCTTCTCCCCTTGAAACTTCAGCTTTTTCCTGTGTTTGGAGCTCGAGAATGATGCCAAAGGTGGAGATAAATTATGGAGAGATAGTAGGTAAGCTTCAGGTAAGGTTAATGGTGTCTTTTCCTCTCTTTTTTTTCAAAACTGAAAAACTATTTTTCTGTGCTTTTTTCTTGGACAGGGGAAAAAAATAATGATGCTTGGAGTGTGATGCAGGCTTGGAAATGATGGCAAGGAGGCTTGAAGGTGGTAAGAGGGACCATAGGTTCCTCATGAAGCTTTCCTTGTCCCTCAAACTGCCTCCTGTAGACATTTTTGGCTCTCTGTAATTCCTACAGGAGCCTCTTGTAGAAAACACAGAGCCTCCTGTAGAAAACACAGTTTTGGAAGAAGAGGTACAGTGGAGTGAAAGAGATGCCAAAAATGATGGAGGAAGGTGTGGAGAAGATGAGATGGATGCTAGTGTGAATGTCAAGGTTCCCTTGGCACCTTCTTCTACTCCCTGTAGTCCTCTTGCAAACTTGCAATGCAATAAAAATTCTTTTGTTTTTTTGAAAACAACTAGGGCGCCTCTGAGAGGTTTTCACCTTAATTACCTGCCCTGGGCTCCTCCAAGGGAGGTTTTCACCCAGGGATCTTATTCTTTTCCTTTTTTTTTTACATCACTGGGCCGCCTCAGAAGATGTTTTCAACCCAACGATGGGACTCAAGCGCTTCATGGAGGTTTTCACTTGAGTCCTTATTTTTTCTTTTTCCTCAGTGAGTGGGTAAAGTGGAAGCTGAGACATGCTCCACTACTATCACTGTTTTATTCAAATCTTCAATAAAGTCTCGCTTGGAGAGGGGGTTCTTGTATACTTTCAACCGATGTCCATTGACAAGCATGGGGATGGCTTCATCATCAATGGTTCTGATCAGAACTGAACCATTGTCATTGCATTTCTCCACAGTGTAGGGTCCCAGCCATATTGTCCTTAACTTTCCTTTGAAATCCTTATATCTTGAATCATAGAGTAGTGCCCAATCTCCCTCTTGGAATTGCTTCTCTCTTATATTTCTGTCATGCCATATCTTTCTCTGATGCTGAACTATCTGTACATGGAGAAGGGCTTGTAATCTGTATTCATGCAATCTATTGAGATGAAGTAATCTCTCCTTCTGTGCATGGCTGAGGTCTAGGTCTAGCTGAGCTACCATCCTTAGGGTATTGAGTTCAAACTCTATTGACAACAAAGCCTTCTTCCCATAGACCATTTCATAGGGTGTGAACCTGGTGGTGGTCTTCCATGTTGTGTTGTAGGCCCAAGTGGCCTCAACTAATCTGTCCGCCCAATCTTTTCTACTACTGCTCACTACCTTAGTTAGAATCCCTTCCAATGCTCTGTTAGTAACCTCCACTTGCCCATTGGCTTGTCAATGGTAAGGGGTGGAAGTCTTGTGCTTGATCTTATGATGTGTGAGCAGGTCTTCAATCAGGTTGGAAGTGCACAGACTGCCTTGGTCTGTGACCAACTCTCTTGGATACCCGAACTTGTAGAATATGTTTTCTCTACAAAAACAACTATTTTTTCTTTGTCGCTACTTTATTGCTTTTTTCTCCGCCCACTTTGTCAGGTAGTCGGTGCACACAATGATGTACTGCTTTTGCTTTGAAAGGGGGTTGATAGGCCCCACAAATTCCATGCCCCACTTCTCAAATGGCTCAAAGGTCACTTGAGGTTGCATGGGCATTTCATCCTTTGGAGTGGGTTTCCCCATCCTCTGACACCGATCACACTGGCTCGTGTATCTCCTCACATCCTGATGAAGAGTGGGCCAGTAATAGCCTGCTTGCAGAATCTTGAAGGCGGTTTTTTTTGCTACAAAATGACCTCCACAAGGCCCGTCATGACAAGTCAGGAGGATGTCAAAAACTTCCTCCTCCCTGACACATCTTCTCAAGGTCTGATCTAGGCCAAGTTTGAAGAGACTGCCTCCAATCCAGGTGAAAGGGGCACTTTTCCTTACTATATTGTTCTTCTCTTTTGAGGATAGGTGTGGTGGGAACTGTGTTGAAACCAAGTAGTTTGATATATCAACGAACTATGGAGAGAGTACTGATATAGAAAATAGGTGTTCATCTGGAATTTGGTCATCCACCATTGCTTCTTCACCTACAGGAAAATTTACTCTAGACAAAAAGTCAGCAACAACATTCTCTTTACTAGGCTTATCAATAATGGTCAGATCAAACTGCTGCAGTAGAAACAACCATCTAATAATGCGAGCATTTACATCTGGTTTGTTCATTAAATATCTAATTGCAGCATGATCAGTGTGCACAAAGGTTTGATAGCCTGTGATGTAATGTCTGAATTTGTTTAAGGAATGCACGACAACTAGGAGTTCCTTCTCAGTCACTGTATAGTTTAACTCTGCCTTTGACAAGTTCTTGCTTATAAAGTATATGGCATAAGGTAACTTTTCATCACTTTGTCCTAAGGCTGCTCCTATTGCTTCGTTTGAGGCATCTGGGTGAATGTGAAAGGGTAGGGCCCAGTTTGGGCCTCTGAGAATTGGGGCAGTCACTAGCTTGATCTTCAAGGTATCTAGGGGTTCTTGGCAGTTTTTTGACCATATGAACTCAAAATCTTTGTCTAGGAGGCCAAACAAAGGAGAGGCTAGCTTGCTAAAGTCTTTAATGAATCTCCTATAATATCTAGCTAAGCCTAGGAAACTTCTGACATCTCTTACCTTTTGAGGAGGTGGGACCCTTTGGATGATTGCAACTTTGTTTGGGTCCACCTAAAGTCCTTGTTGAGATATTGCATGACCTAGCACGGTCCCTTCAGTCATAAAAAATTCACAATTTTCCAAACTGAGGGACAGGTTCATCTCAATACACTTATCTAGAACTTTTCCTAGGTTAGATAAAGCTTCCTGAAATTCAGAACCATAAGGAGTAAAATCATCCATGTATATTTCTACTGCATCATGAACCAGTTCAGAAAATATACTCAATACCGCTCTTTGGAAAGTGGCTGGAGCATTGCAAAAACCAAAAGGAAGGACCTGGTATGCAAAGGTACCCCAAAGACAAGTGAAAGTGGTCTTATCTTGGTCTTCTGGGCTAATTTGAATCTGATTGTACCCACTAAACCCATCTAGGAAGGAGAAAAACTTTTTCCCTGCTAGACCATCTAACACCTGATCTATGAAAGGTAAAGGAAAATGGTCCTTTTTAGTGGCTTTTCTCAATTCCCGATAGTCGACACAGATTCTCCACTTACCATTTTTCTTTGGCACTAGCACCAAAGGAGAGACCCATTCACTGTCAGAGATGGGATAGATGAATCCTGCATCAAGCAATTTCTGCAACTCTTCCTTAACAATATATTTGTTAGAAAATTATATATTACAGAGCAATGGAACACATAGAATATTGCATAAATATAAACACAGAAAACGCATAAAACCAGAGAGACACAGATATACGTGGTTCACCCAGTTTGGGCTATGTCCACCCCGAACAGCCAATCCTTCCTTTCTATTATCCAGCAAAATGAAGAGACACAACCTACAGCAGATCCGTTGTAATATCCTCTGTCTTCTCTCACAGTCTCACCTCTCTGTTTCTCGCTTGAAGAATACACATCTATTTCACAGCCTCAATACAATGCCCTCATAGAAAGAGAGGGGTTGCCTTCTAGGGCAAAAAATCCTAAACTAAACATAAGTTCTACCGTCAGATCATTTGCCTAATGAATGGCCCAGATTGACTAGAAATTACTATAGTTTTACAAGGAAATTTTACATCTATTTTTAGCTTCGAGGGTGCTGCCCCCAAGCCCCCGCCGGGGGACTGCTGGCCCCCAGACACCCCAGTCGGGGAGGATTAGCCCCCCGAACCCCCGCAGTGGGGGACAAGTACACCCTACACCCCCCCCCCCCCCCCCCGCGTGGAGGGGTTACAAACTTCCTGGGGTATACATCCGGTTGAAACAAAGACCTCTAAATAATCATGCTCCACACCCAACAATCTCCCACTTGGAGAATGATTGTAGCAACTCCACCGCCGCTTCATTTGCTAGAAAATGACTCCTCTTTGGACCTGGCTATTTCTCATCTTCATCGTCATCCTTGAAGACCAATTGAAACTGAGCATATTCTCAGTTTCTCCCTGGTTACAACTTTTGTTAACATATCTGCAAGATTCTGGCTAGTGTGTATCTTTTCCAGTTTCAACTCTCCATCTTCCAACACTGATTGTATGAAATGGTACTTGAGTTGTATGTGTTTAGTCCTGGAATGAAATGCTGAGTTCTTTGCAAGATGAATAGCACTTTGTCTATCACTATATAATGTGCCCATATCATGCTTCTTACCCAATTCACCCATAAACCTTTGTAACCAAATCATTTCTTTACTAGCCTCTGTAGCAGCAACATACTTTGCTTCTATTGTTGAAAATGCAACAACACTTTGGATTTTTGAAACCCAACTGACAGCTGCTCCACCTATAGTAAATACATATCCTGTAGTGCTCCTCCTGTTATCTCTGTCACCTGCCATATCTACATCAACATATCCCTGTAGAGAAATGTTTGAACCACCAAAGCATAATGCTTGATTTGTGGTACCTTTCAAATATTTGAGAATCCATTTCACTGCCATCCAATGTTCCTTTCTTGGATTGTTCATGTACCTGCTTACAACTCCCACTGCATGTGCAATATCAGGCCTTGTGCAGACCATTGCATACATTAAGCTTCCAATTGCTGATGCATATGGAACTTTAGACATATAATCCATGTCTTCTTGGGTCTTTGGGCACATTTCCTTACTAAGTTTGAAATGGCTAGCAAAAGGTGTACTAACTGGTATTTCATTGTGCATATTAAATCTTTTCAACACCTTTTGTATGTACTCATTCTGAGACAATGTTAATTTGCGATTTTTCCTGTCTCTAGTTATTCTCATACCAAGGATTTGTTTTGCAGCTCCCAAATCCTTCATTGCAAATGAATTTGTCAATTTTCTTTTGAGCACATTTATTTCCTGCATGTTAGACCCTGCAACAAGCATGTCATCTACATACAATAACAATATAATATAGCTGCCATCATTTTGATTTTTCATATAAACACAATGATCAGAGTTACATCTAGTATAACCTTGTTCAGACATAAACTTGTCAAATTTTAGATACCACTGCCTTGGAGCCTGTTTTAAGCCATACAAGCTCTTCTTCAACCTGCACACTAGTTTCTCCTTCCCTTTCACCTCATATCCTTGTGGCTGCTGCATATATATCTCTTCCTCCAAATCCCCATGGAGAAAGGTTGTCTTTACATCCAACTGCTCAAGATGCAAATCTTCAACTACTACTAGACTTAAAATATTTTTGATTGAAGTCATTTTAACAACAGGAGAAAATATTTCATCAAAATCAATACCTTTCTTCTGTGAAAACCCCTTCACCACAAGTCTAGCTTTGTACCTTTTTTTTCCTCCATCTTTTCCCTTCAGCCTGTAAACCCATTTATTCTTCAATGTAGTTTTTCTTGCAAGCAACCTGACTAAGTCCCAAATCTGGTTATGCATTAAGGAGTCCATCTCTTCTGCCATGGCTACCTCCCACTTCTTCCTGCTTTCAACCTGCATTGCTTCTTCATAACATTCAGGTTCACCAGAATCAGTCAACAATAAATAATATAATGAAGGAGAGTATCGTTCAGGGGGTATACTTATCCTGGTAGATCTTCTAACACCACTTTTAGGTGTTTGGGGTGCCTGTTGCTGTTGTGGTGGTTGTTGTTGTTGTGGTTGTTGATTATTATTATTTTCAGGCACCTTTACTTTTTCAGTGATCTCATCAAGAACTGTGTATTCCTTGTTTTCTTTTTCCTGTTTCTTTTCCTACAACTGATTCTTATACAATACCTTTTCATTGAATATTACATCTCTGCTCCTAATGATTTTGTGATTTTCATAATCATATAAGCGATAACCAAAATCATTAACACCATATCCAATAAAGGTACATTTCTTTGATTTTTCCTCAAGCTTTGTTCTATTTTCTTTATTAATATGGACAAAGGCCTCACAACCAAAAGGCTTTAAAAAGGAGTAGTTTATCTTTTTACCTGTCCATGCTTCCTCTAGAACACCACCATCCAAGGAACTTGAAGACCCTTTGTTATTAGATAAACAACAGTATCTACAGTGTCTGCCCAAAATTGAAAAGGAAATCCTGCATGCAATCTCATGCACTTTGCACGCTCCATGATTTTTCTGTTCATCCTTTCTGACACACCATTTTCTTGTGGTGTTCTTGGAACTATCTTCTCTCTACGAATTCCATGCTCTGAACAATACCTATCAAACTCTTTGCTGTAATATTCACCTCCAATGTCTGATCTGGGACACTTCAATTTCTTTCTTGTCTCAATCTCAACCAAAGCTTTCCATTTCTTGAAAGTATCAAATACATCAGATTTATTCTTAATACAACAAATCCAAGTTTTTCTAGCTGCATCATCAATAAAGGTAACATAATAATGAGAGCCACCGAGAGATCATACCTGATCAAGTCCCCATACAACTGTATGCACAAGCTTTAATTTTTCGCTCTTCTTTTCTTTCCCAACTCTAAGAAATTTGACTCTCTTCTGTTTTCAATAAATGCAATTCTCACAGAAGTCCAAATCAACATTCTTCAAACCTGGCAACAAATTCCTCGAGTGAAGAATATTCATCCCCTTCTCACTCATGTGTCCAAGCCTATGATGCCATAATGATGCATCTGCTCCTTTGGAAGTTAAAGCATTAATATAGTTAGAAATACCATTGCATAAATACAATGTACCAACCTTTTCACCTTTTGCTATTACCAGGGCTCCTTTGGTGACCTTCCAAGTTTTATCTGTGAAAGTTGTCACAAAACCTTCACTGCCTAACTGCCCTATTGAAATTAGATTTTCTTCAGATCTAGAACATGTCTTACCTCCTTTAATAGCCATTGGTTTCCATTCTGTTGTTATACAAGAACCTTACCCATTCCAACAATTTTACAGGCTTTATCATCACCCAAACAGACTTGTCCAAAATCTCCTTGAACATAGTCATGAAAATATTTCTTATCAGGTGTGGCATGGAATGAGGCCCCTGAATCTACCACCCAGGAATTAGTAATATTTTTGAAAGAAAGAATCAAAGCATCATGCAACACCTCACCTGTCACATTTGCTTCATGATTGTTTTCTTGCTGTGCATCTCCTTCCTTTCCCTTCCGAGATCTACAGTCTTTCTTTACGTGTCCTTTTTTTCTGCATTTCCAGCACACTATCCCCGATCTAGACTTGGATCTGCCTTTCCTTGATTTACTGCGATATCTTGAGTTCTTTCCTCTTTCCATTTTTCTTCCCCTAGACTCTGCACTTAAAGCATTACTCGATGTCTCACGGGAGCTTTTCCGTCGCATTTCCTTGCTAAGGATAACATCGACAACATCATCAAACTTTAAAGTACTAGATCTAGAAACAGAGTTACTAATGGTCATTACTAAACCATTCCAACTTTCTGGCAATGAGCACAAGAATAATAGAGCTCTAACTTCATCATCAAAGTTTACCCCTACAGAACTTAACTGACTTGTAACAGTATTAAAATCATTTAAATGGTCTGCAACAGATCCACCTTCCGACATCTTCATATTAAATAACCGTTTCATAAGAAATACCTTGTTTGAGGCCGAGGGTTTTTCATATAGTTTTTCCAATGCCTTAATCAAACCCTCTGTCGTTGTTTCCTTCGAAATGTTGAAGGCGACCGACGCTGCGAGGCACAACCGTATTGTTCTGAGTGCCTTTCTATCGAGAAGGTTCCATTCTTTATCTGTCATACCCGTTGGCATATTTGTTTTTCCGCCCAATGGTAGGTACAGATCTTTCTGATACAGATAATCTTCCATCTGCATCTTCCACAACGAGAAGTTTTGGCCATTAAATTTCTCGACCCTAAACTTACCATCTTCCACCATTGCTCCCACTCAAACCAGGAACCCTTCTCTCCTACGAGTTTGTCAGCCAAATAGACCTTCGGCTCTGATACCAGTTGTTAGAAAATTATATATTACAGAGCAATGGAACACATAGAATATTGTATAAATATAAACACAGAAAACACATAAAACCAGAGAGACACAGATATATGTGGTTCACCCAGTTTGGTCTATGTTCACCCCGAACAGCCTGTCCTTCCTTTCTATTATCCAGTAAAATGAAGAGACACAACCTACAGTAGATCCGCTGTAATATCCTCTGTTTTCTCTCACAGTCCCACCTCTCTATTTCTCGCTCAGAGAATACACATCTATTACACAGCCTCAATACAATGCCCTCATACAAAGAGAGGGGTTGCCTTCTAGGGAAAAAAACCCTAAACTAAACATAAGTTCTATCGTCAGATCATCCACCTAATGAATGGCCCAAATTGACTAGAAATTACTATACTTTTACAAGGAAATTTTACATATGTTTTTAGCTTTGGGGGTGCTGCCCCCGAGCCCCTGACGGGGGACTACTAGCCCCCGGACCCCCCAGCCATGGGGGATTAGCCCCCTGAGACCCCCGTGAGGGAGAGAAAAGGTCCCTCCTGCATCCCCCCATGTGGAGGGGTGTACAAACTTCCTGGGGTATACATCCGATTGAAACAAAGACCTCTAAATAATCATGCTCCACACCCAACAATCTTTAAGTGTTGGGTTCATCCTCCTTTGAGGCTGCCTGACTGGCTTGCAATCTTCCTTGATGTATATATGATGAGTACATACTAAAGGGTGCACTCCCTTCATCTCTTTATAACTCAGGCGAAGGCATCTAGATGTTTTCTCAGTATGCTACATAGCTCCTTCTCCTGGGAAGTAGATAGGGATGGATTGATTTTCAATGTTCTGTCTGGGCCGAACTCTACATTTTTAACACGGAGAGGAGTGGGATCAACCACACAGAGATTAGTTGAGGGGTTATTTTGGGTTTCTCTTACTATGTCTTCTAATGGTGATACTCTGGGAGGTGGATTTTGAATCAAGTTTTCAATCATATCATCCTCATCTTGCGTTTTCCCCTCGTGGTGATTTCTAATGCACAAAGTGGTGCAGAATAAACTTTGTCCTCATCCTCCTCCTCCAACCAGAGAGTTAGATCATGTTCTAGCAAGGGTTGGGCAGGAGGATATAAGGTTAATTTCTTGGACATGTGCCCGTTATTTATGGTCATGTTCCCAGCTCAATAGCTGATGTAGGCATTGGTTGTAGCCAACCAGGGTCTTCCCAGAATGAGAGGATACCTAGTGAGCTTTTCCTTTGGCTAGAGAACTAAGAAATCAGTAGGGTACTCCCAAGAATCAATGGAGACCATCACATCTTCCACAATCCCCTTGGGGGTCACTGTGGAGCAGTCTGCTAGCTGCAGCACTATTGTGGTCTTCCTCAAGGAGCCTTGGAGGTTAAGTTTGAACATTGTGTCCTTTGTCATAACATTAATGGTAGCTCCCAGATCAATCAAGGTATGTGGAACCATTGTGCCATTGATGTGGACATCAACTACTGGGCTTCCAGGGTCCACATATTTTGGACAGATTATCTACCCCAACATCAGGTCGACAGTTGTCCTATGACATTGATGGTTGTGGCATCTCTCTTGTGCCTTCCTGGATTCCTAAAGAACTTCTCTTTGATCAACCTGTTGTATATAGGCACATCTTTTATGGCTTGGAGAAGTGGTATCTTCACACATAAATGTTTCAATTCTCCCAGGAGTTCAGTCTCTTCTGGGCTAGGCTGGATTGTCATGGATAGTCTCTCAGGAAAGGGTAGATTTTCTTTAGGTTCACTTTCCTCTTTATCTTCCTCACCCTCCTTGGGTGGAGGTTGGTTATCTGGGAGAACTTTCCCGGATCGCAAGTTAATTTCTTGAATCTCTACAGCATAAGTTGGGCATGATGGTTCCCCACTATACACTTGTTGAACCTCTATATTGTTCGTGTTCGGATTTGGCTGGACAGGAATTTGGGGTTGCCTTGGTGGAGCAGAAGGTAACGGTTGTGGTTGGGCAGGTGGTGGAGGCAAAAGAGTGAGAAGAGAGTCTTATTGGGGCCTCCACCCTTGATGAGATGCAGTCCACTGAGGTTATGGCTAAGCATAGGATTGAAATGAATGGGTGGCTGGTTGGGCATGATATTGAGATGTGAAGGACCAAGGAGGAGGCGTGGACCAAGAAGGATGAGCAAGGGGGGCCCAAGAAGGTATGGAGGTGACTTGGTTGGGATTGTGGTATGCCTGAGATGTCCCTTGCATCCCCTGCTGGTATGGTCTAGGTCCATGTGGCCTTCTTTGGTTTATGCAATAGATTTGTTTAGTAACTCCTTTGGCCCCATGGTATACAGATTTAAGTCCGAGAAAGGAAGGGCACTTATCTGTAGAATGATCTTCTTCACAGACTAAACAAACCTCTATAGAGTTCAATGGGCATTCATTCCTAGGATGCCTCCTGGTGCATCTTGGGCAAAAAATGGACAAAGCCCTCTCTGCTTCCTCTTGTTTTCTTTTGATATGTAAGGTATCCATTTGCATGGAAAAAGTCTGCAGCATCTCATTCTTGAATTTTTCCAGCATGTTTCCAAATTCACCTTTAATGGATGGAATGGAAGAAGAGGTATTGGCTATGGGTTGACTCCCCCTACCTTTCTTTCTGGCTGCTCTAGAATGGTTTCTAAAAACAATATTTATGTCCTCATAGGATAGTTGGCAGATGTCTCCCCTGGCCAGTAGATGGAGGGTGTCTAAAAGGTCTTCCCGAATTCCCCTAAGCAGGACAAACTTTAGAGACTCAGGGTCAAGTGTACAGCTAGCCCTTTTGTAATTGAGCTGGAACCTCTCTTCGTAGTCTTACAGGGACTCATCACTTCCTATGGTCATTTGAAATATTTCTTCTTTATTATCTTTTGACCTACAATAGTATTGATACTTGTTATTAAATGCATGCTGCATTTTAGCCCAAGTTGTGATGTTATTGCCAAGTAATCCCATGAACTAGCATAGTGCTGCGTACTTGAGAGTAGAAAGGAATAGTTTCAACTTTTTCTCGTCTTCGGCATAGTCATAAGTTAGACAGATGACAACAAACTTGAACAAGAAGGTGTCAATATCTTCTGTAGTTAGACCATGGAAGTAAGGTAGGGCTAAAGGACTTATATTCTTCATTTTGGTGTCCCCATTGGTCTCCCGAATGGGGAAGGTACCCTCTATTCTCTCTCCATTTCCCCTAGCATTTCTGTTTTCAACCATTGGCTCCAGAAGAATGTTTTCTTCTTCTTCTTCCCCTATAGGTTCTTCAAATATGTCTGGATGTTCACCTAAGGGTTCTTCTTGATTGTAGCCACTGAAGAAGAGAGAAGGTTGGCTGTGTGAAGCAGTGGGGGTGTTGAGAAATTTTTTTCCTAACTTATCTCTACTCCTACGAGGCATGAAAGGAAATATTTTTGGTTGGTTTTTTGTTTCTTTTTCCCCACACTAAAAGTACCTGCAGAAACTAAAATTTTGATTGAACAAAACAAATTGCAACTAGCTGAAATGAACTTGCTGAATGGAAATTTGCAAAATTGAAAAGGAAAGCAAGGAAATGCAGAACTAAAAGAAAAGAAATGACTGGTCTACTTTTGCTGAAATAAACTATTAGTAGAATGTTGCCACAGGAAATAGAAGAAAGAAGTAATCACAGAATACTTTGACGCTTCCTTGGCAACGGCGCCACAAAGTGGTGAGTGCTAGTATTGCAGCAAGAATGCTACAACTCCTAGGCTACCAACTTTACTTTTATCAACCCGGTAGTTCGTAACAAGCTTGGAAGCGTTGGTGATATATGCACAAGTACTAGTTCTCACTGCAGGTTGTCACTTGGTCAGTCGGTGCAAGATCACTAGGAGCTCAAGCCAACTTCTATAGATTTCAGAAGAAGCTCTATTTTTGATGAAAGGAAATAAAGATTTCTCTACAGATGCTATTCTAATTGCAGAAAGGAGAAAGACTGGAATGTAAAGCAAAGCCTAGTAAACCCTAGTTAAAAAGCTAATTCTACTTTTGCCGAAAACACTATGAAAACCATGAAATAAATGCCATTACCTACTCAAGGAAGTAAAGAACATCTAACCATGCTATTTCTAGAAATAAATAAGAAAAAAACATATTTTTAGATTTGTATGTGTTTTTATGTGAATTTAACATGCATATGTTTGATTGTGTCTGAGTGTGGCAGCGAACAGGTGGCATTCGAAGGTATTTTTGGAGCCTGGGAGGATATAGGATTGTGTGGATGGGTCCTAGGAGGTCTTAGGTGGCCTTCTGGAGGCTTTTCCCACACTTGGTCTTCAAAAGAAAGCCTACAAGAAAAACTACACAAGGACATAAGAAAACTACAGGAGGAAAACAGGGAAACTATAAGAGGCCTACAGGAGGAGGACGAGAGCAGTTTTCGTTGTTTTAAGGGTGTGAGATGTTAACACTCAGGTTGTCCCTAAAGCTCCTTAAAGGGATACGGCCGAGGTAACCACAAACCAATCTTTGGACTGCAGGTGCTATCCCACCTGCAATCAGAGAGGGCTCTCTCTTAATGATTCAGCTTTATTGATGATGATTTTAGGCTAGTTATTTAATTCAAGGGGTTTTGTTTAAGTTTTGGTGGGAAGGATGATGCTTTCAAGTAGAGAGGCAGGTATAGTATGAGAGTTTCAAACCATTGGGCATGGAGTCAAGGAGTAGGGTTGTTGGTGCATTTTCTTGGTTACAAGAGAGAAATATGGAGCAAGCTAGCTGCATATGAATCAATCATTCAAGCTAAAAGAGGTGGATTGAAGGCTAAGGAATGAGAGGCAAGTAAGAATCTCTCATTTCAACTTAACAGAGGGAAGGTGAATGAGCTCTATCTAGGAGCAATAAAGAATCCCTAGATAACTATCAAACATGGGTGAATTAGGGGAAATATGAGCCAAAGGGAATTCATATTCATTACCAATTCAGATGAAAACATAAAGAAACAGCAGAAATTGAGCATAGAGTGCGTTTAAAAAAGTTCTAAGCTAATCTTTTTTTCTGCTATTTAGACGTGATACATGTATAATATGAGCAGATATCAATGAAAACACAGAGGTAGGAAACACTTATTGAGTCATGTTGCAGCGCAAGAATTCTGTATTCACTCTTCAACCATTAAACACAGCACACAGTCCATTCTCCAAGCTTTCAGTAGTCTTTGATTAAGGGAAACATATCAGATATACAGTGCGAGTCTCTCATGAGGGTTATCAGCCAACCAACCCTTTAAACAATGCAGAGGGTGGTATATATAGGGAAACATATCCAAAAATATCTATTACAGCAGACCTAAACAGGTCTGAGGGAAATGAGTTCTTTAACCTAATCTTGTCCAGAAGTTAATGCAAGAAAATATCTTTTGAGCTACCCTGGGGGCAGCTGTGTCAAAATGAGTTAATGTGGTGTCCTCGGTGGCTCGTTTCAGTGAAGCGGTTCTGCTACTTTTATGTGGCTTTAATGTGCACTGATCCCGATCCAATGAGCTTTAAATGGCCTTTACTGCTTCTTTGACTTTGATGGAGGCCTTTAATGTTCACCTGCTTTGATATTGCCGATCTAATACGCTTTGTTGCTTCACTGATACTCTTCAATTTAATTTGGGATTCATATTTCCTCTGATACTCTTTGACAGTTGAATCAGGCCACTTTCTCTCCCTTGGTGTGCTTGAAACTGTCAAATCACTCCTTCTCTGCCCTTTCATGGCAAAAATAACTGTTGTTTTTTGTGGCCTCTGGAATGCTATCTGTGCTGGCCAATTGAATATGAACCTGCATGAAGAAATCCTGTTGCCTCCCGTGAATTTTTGGGTTTCGCAGGTAGCCGAGCCAGGAAAGCTCTCCATTTTGATCAATTTTTCTAGGCGCTAATCGCGCATCGAAAACTGCCTCAGTTTTTCATTCCGAGCATCCTTTGCTGCGATTTTCGCCCTTTGCGCCTTTTTTGGTGATGACGTCGGCATGACGTCAGCGGTGGGTCCCAGTACGGCAGTGACGTGGCAGGGTGACGTCAGCAGGGTGACGTGGCAGTACGACAGGGTGATGTAGTGGCAGTGACACGTAACAGTGGGGGGGGACGCAGAGGTGACGTGGCGCTAACCTGGGGGGCGGAGAGGCAGAAGGCGGTTTGTGGTTTCATCGGATCGCCTTCTGTACAAGAGCGTAATTATCAGAGCTCGCCCGATGCAATAAAAGGCGGACACGCGTCCTTCTGTACGACGGAAAAACCGCCAGGCTATCGGATGCTAACTGTCGAGTGACGGGGCGGCTCCAAAATCGCCGAGAGTCGTTGGATCTGGGCGGGCGGATCGGAGGGCTGACAGAGTGCGGAGCTGGCGGCAGGTTTATGTGCGGGGTCCCACGTGAATATTAAATTAATATTTATATGGCGAGGATCAAAAAAACCTTTGGGTTTGTGGGTTTTACATAGTTGGGGCCGGGGGTATAGTTTAATCAAAACATTTAAACCAAACCTGAAAATGTGAGCGCGAGAGGGAAAAAGCGATGAAATGTTAGGGGTAAAGGAGTGAGGAAAGAGGTTATTAACTTTAACCAAATGTTAAGTTAATCCCAGGGTTAGGACGCGGAAGGCTAATGCTAAGCCCCAAATGAACTCAGCATTTCCCCAAACAAATATTATAGGGCTATAGTGCCAGGGGATGGGAATATGTACATAGGGGAGCTATTTAATGCTTTTAGTAAGGGGAAGGGGACATAGATAGGGATTTACATAATAATGTTTAGAAGTTAATATGAATTTGTGAGGTGAAGTGTAGGGGAGAGGCTAAGTTTGTGAGCTGAGACTTAGACATAGGAAGTGAATGGACTGTGGAGACATGATTTTTACACAAGAAATGTGGCTTCTTTTCACTAAAGAAAGCCAAAGCTTGACTTGGTATTTTACAAAAATGAAGTGATAACAAGACTGGTTGGGTAGATCCCAAGGTCCTCAAGGAGATGTTAGTGAGTGATTTGGAGATTTAGAAGAAGGGGGAATTAGACATGCCTTGCTTGAGCTCCTCCAAATGAAAAACTGCCTGTTAATTGTGATCTGAATAGATATAACACTTGAAAACATGAAATGGATCACATAGCTTGATTCTGCAACCACAAAACTACTTACCCAGCCTACTTACCTAGCATTTTTTCTTCCTTTTGGTTTGGGTGCACTTGAACTTGCAAACCCAACTTTTCATTCTTTTCTTTTTGCTATCCTCCTATATAAATCGATCCTTATTTCTTCCGGGGCTCAGATTAAGCTGATGAGCATCCAAGATTCTCTACCTATCTACAAATCTACCAAGATTAAATTGTTTGGACAGATATTCATTCTCTATATTCTAGAACAAGAAATTGAAACCTAGGGAGGCCAAGATTAAGTTGTTTGGCCTTCCCTTGACTGAAAAACTTGCTCAAAAAATGGAATAACTCATCAAAATTGGAATACAGCAGTGGCATTTAGACTAGCACACTTTCATGGCCTCTTCTTTGGCCTCTTTTGGAAATATGGAGCATTGCAGCATGCAAAGTATGACATATTTGGCACTTTCAACTGTCAATCATGAAATATGAACACCTATTGCAATAGGAGGCTAACAGTGGCTCCACTTGGGGATGGCTTTTCCTTGTGAAAATCCAAGAACAGCAGGTCAGACTGCCTTGATCTTCTATTGTTGTTGTGGACTGAAAAATTTCTTTGTGCTGGCTGCTAAGAGTGTGAAATTTTGAAATATGAACAGCCCTCTCCTCAACTGAAATATTGTGAAATACATAGCACTGCCTGCTTTCTTCTGCGTGCTTGATATTATATACAATGTTGCTTGAGCATTGCCTTTGAAATAGATCCAAAACATGGATCAAAACTGATGTATTTCTCTTAGCCTTGGTCTAGAAACAGTTGCTGATGTGAAACTAAAAAATGCTCCTCTCTTATTGATACTGTTTGACTGAAGACTGCAAGCTGCAAACAGTTTCTTTTTACCATGAATTGTTGTGATATGACAGCGCTACTCTTGTTGTTTTGTTGAGATTAATGCAGAGACAGAGCTTTAAAAATGGAGTACTTGCATTGGCTGTGTCTTCACAAACTTTGTTGCTGCTCCTCTAACAATCAGACTGCTTATACAAAAATAAAAACAAAGTGCTGATATATACAAATATCAATGTACAAAGAGATATATACAGAGCTGCATTGTGTTCAACAACAGGGATCATGATAATGCTTTAACATTCGGCCATTAACAGGGCCTTCTTCAACAGTGTTTCCCTCTACAGATTTGAGGAAATATGTGTTATTTCCCTACACAACGCTAATAACAAATGGGCCTTTCCATAGAAAAACAAATTTTGCATGTTTTCCTTTGTCCTCTCTTCGTGAGTCCCACCTTAGAACTTTGTTGCCAGTGCAGAAATCCTCATCCTTAGCTCTCTTATCAAACATCCTTTTGAGCTTCTCTTGCAAAATTTGAGCTCTGCCATAGACCTATTCTCTTGTTTTCTGAAGATGAATGGTCTGGTTGATTCTTCGTTGAATGTCATTTGGTTCAGCCTGAATCTCCTGTAACAGTTTGATAGTAGGGATGCCCAAGGATGAAGGAAATCTGGCCTCCATGCCATATACTAGCTCATAAGGGCTCATCCCAATGGATCTCTTGGTTGACAATCTGTCTGCCCATAGGGCATTTACCAGCTTTTTGTGCCAGTTCTTCTTGTTTCCTTCTAGCACTTTCTTTATGATGTTGATGAGGCTTTTGTTGGATGATTCGGCCAAGCCATTACCTTGAGGGTAATAGGCTGTAGAGTGGCCCAAGGTAATGTGAAATTTATGGCAAAAGTTGATCATCCTTTTGGATTTGAAGGCAGCGGCGTTGTCAGTAATGATCTTCTCAGGGCAGCTAAATCTAGAAAGGATATTGCACTCAAGGAATTGGATAATGATGGTGTCATTGGATTGCTTACATGGGATAGCCTCAATCCACTTGGTGAAATAGTCGGTGGCTGTTAAAATCCACTTGTGCTGGCCTGAGGAGGAGGGATGGATTTCTCCAATGAAGTCAAGACCCCATTGTTGAAAAGGCTTCTCGGTTGAGATGGGTTTAAGAGGCAAGGGCAGCAGCTTTCTTTTGCCCTCAAAGATTTGGCATTTGTGGCATGAAATGGCAAACTTCTTTACATCTGCAAAAAGAGAGGGCCAATAGAAACCAGCCCTTAAAATTTTATCAACAGTGGACTTCCAATATAGATGTCCTCCATAGTCCCCTGCATGGAATTCTTTCATGACATTGTCAGTTTCATTCATGGTTAAACAATTAAGCAATATGCCTTCATGATTTTTCCAAAATAATGCACCATCTAAGACACAAAACTTTAAAGCCTTCATTTTTAAAAATCTTTTCTTGGCTCTGGACAATCCTGGGGGAGCAAACAGGTTTAACAATACAAAAAAAATATCAGCATACCATGGGGATTGCAAAAAGGTTTCACTGATCGGTAGAGTCGCCAGCTCCTGTTCATTGTCCAGTTGGTTAATGTCTAAGGCTTGAAAGTTTGTTTCGGACATCAGTTTGGCTAAACCTTGTCCCTTTATTAGCTTGGTTGGTTTTATTTCTATGTCATACTCAAGGATGTTTGCAATCCACTTACCTCTTTTTCCTTCTAATCCCTCTTGGGTTAATATGTTTTTTACAACAGCATTTAGGACATAGGAAATCACATGTGAATATAAAATGTAAACTCAGAAATCTTTGATTGCTTTAACAAGGGCATAGGCCTGCTTCTCCATGATTTGGTACTTCAAAGGGGCATCTCTTAAGGCTCGGCTGAAAAATGCAATTGGATTTTCATTTCCTTGATCATCCTTTTGCAAAAGGACAACAGCTATGGTGTGATCAGATGCAAAAGAAAAAATGATAAAATCTTTGTCAAATTGTGGACTTGTGAGGACAGGGGCTTGGGTTAAGGCAGATTTTATGCCCTCAAAGGCCTGCTTGGTTTCAAGAGACCATTTTACCTTGGCATCCTTCTTTAACATGTTACTTAACAGTCTTATCAGCTCGGCTAGATTTGGGATAAATCTCCTTAGGAAATTGATCTTTCCAAGGAACGCTTGCAATTCCTTTATGTTTCTAGGATAGGGGATTTGCAAAATGGTTTGGATCCTTTCCGGATCTATTCTAATCCCATCTTTTGATATGATATGGCCCAGTGATTTGCCTCCTTCAAGGCCAAAGAGAGACTTCTTGGGGTTCAGGGAAATGCCATATTTCCTACATGTCATGAATATTTGCCTTAGGTGTTTGAGGTGCTCTTGATCAGATTTGGAGAAAGGGGTCAAGTCATTGAGGTAGATAACTAGGAAATCATGTATTTCCTTGGCAAATGCAATATCCATTGCCCTTTGAAAGGTGGCACCAACGTTTTTAAGTCCGAAAGGCATCTTCACATACTTAAATGTTCCCCACAGTGTGGTAAAGGCTATCTTGTCTTGGTCATCCGGGTGAACGAGTATTTGATTAAAACCTGAAAATCCATCTAGCAAAGAGATTCTAGATGACCCCACTACTCTTTGTAGAATGTGATCCATTTTGGGCAATGGGTAGTGGTCTTTTAGGGAGACTTGGTTCAAATTTCTTAGGTCTACACATAGCCTAATCTCACCTGTCTTCTTTCTTGTGGGAACAAGATTGGATACCCATTCAGAAAATCTAATGGGTGCTATTATGCCAGCCTCAAACATTCTCTTTACTTCCTTCTCAATCAAGGGAAGAAGCATAGGATTTATTCTTCTAAGTTTTTGTTTGAAGGGCTTTTGGTTTGGTTTTAAGGGAATGGTGTTTTGGATCATTGAGGTGTCATAGGACTTCAAGTCCTCATAACTCCAAGCAAATACATCTTGGAATTCTTTGAACAAATCAACATATTTGGGCTTTTGATCAGGTGGTAAAGATTGAGATAGTTTGATCATTTTGGGCTTCTCTGCTGTCCCAATGTTGTGTTCTTCTATAACAGTGTTTAAGGGTTGCATTTTTGGTTTTTTGGGAACATCATTTGCATCAAACATATCTTCTAATGGAGTGAGGCCAGCAGGGAGAAAGTTATCCTTTAGATCAATGATCTCGGCCTCTGTTTTGGCTATTTCCTCCAAATGCATCTGTTTCAATTCTTCTATGTTTGCATTGTCAAAAACAGTTGGGTTTAGCACTTGTTTGGCTGTTACAGCTGTTACAGCCTGCGGATTTTCATTTGTTTGTTGTTGTTCATCCGTCATAGCATCCATGTCAATGTTAATATTTGAAAACTCATGCTCAAGAGTGAGGAAATTGTTAATCTGGGCATCATTTTCGAACACTTGCCAATCTTTGACATTGTTAGGGACTGCAGGCCTGTGCTTTATTTCCGCTGTAAAATAGTGATTTGGCTCAAAGGGAAGCTTGCATGTACTAGAAAAAGTGGCTAGGCTGTGTGCATGAATGTTATGATTTCTTGAAATCTTAGCAAGCTTGGATTCAGTGAATGCATTGAGTATATTAGTGGCAGCAGTCCTATAGGCCCTCATTCTATTGTCATTGGTAACAAAGTTACCTTTGATTTGTTGGATTACTAGGTCGAAGTCACCTAGAATGGACACTTTTGCAGCTCCCGGAGCTTTGAGCAGTTTAAGGCCTAAAAGGAGAGCCTCATACTCTGCCATGTTGTTGGTGCATTTGAAGTTCAATCTGTAAGCATGACCCTCTGCATTATTGTTATGTGTATTGTGAATCCATACACCTTCCCCAGCTCCTAACTTGTTAACAGAACCATCAAACTCTAAATACCATGTGATTTCTTGCTTGTGGTTAGTATTAAGAGTTTCAGCCATTTTAGGATTGGGCAGATTTGAAATTTCTGTTTGGGGAGGTTCTTCTAGTATGCTGGTTGCATTGACTGTTTTGACAGTTTCTTGGGTATGGGCAACCGATTCCTCATTTATGCATGTTTCTTGTTCTAAAGCCAAAGGCTTATCATCAGTTGGAGGACTTGTTTCATCATTAAACAAAATAAAAGAATCCATATCAGAATGGATTGAGTAAATTGGAAAGTTTTGGGGCTTTTCCTCACTACTTACCACATATTTCATTAGTGTTTCCCTATACAGTCTCTTTGGTTGCCCAAAGACTGAAATAGTGGCATAGGAGAGGTCTAATTGAAGAGATCCTTGAAGTTTTTCTCCCCATGATCTTGATAGGAGCATGCCATACTTTGGTGGAATGTCAGCAACCACCACATCCATGAGGATTGTCTTGTTAGGATATTGGACTAAGGAGACACACAAGTCTTTGGTTAAGCCTAAACACTTGACTTGACTTGAGTCAAAGGAAAATAGATCTTTGTAGGGTCTTGTGACATCAAGGTTTAGCTTCTCCATTACAGCTTTGGGCATAAGATTGTGCGATGCTCCTGAATCAAACATAGCATTGTGCAAAACTTTATCATGTATGTGCAAACTGACATAAAAGGGTAGAACAGATCCATATGTTGATTTTCCATTAACTTCTGGACCAAACAACAGTTCAGGGGTATCATCTAAAACATTTACATCATCCTTATTCTCTGGGATTTGAAGTGATCTTTGAATTTGTTGCCTATACACATCATGTTTGGCAAGTTTCGAGAGAGGGACAGATATTTTCAATTTACCTATTTCTTCCTCTAAATCAAATGATTTTTATAATTGGGTTTTAGCATTGTGAGAGGCAGGCTTCCCTTTTTCCATTGGAGTATCAGCGATTTGCTCTTGTTTATCAGCGTTATGGGAAGTGATTGCTTGCGGTTTTTCAGTTTTAGGAGGGCTTTTTGGAACACTGTTCGAGTTCTCCTTTGAGGAAGAAGGTGGCAGAGGCTGATCAATAGAAGGCTGCATGTCTGTTATGTCCTCTACAGTCACTTGATGTGGGTTTGGGACAGTTATATCAGCTGATTCTGTTATAATAGCCTTGCCTTTAATCTTGTTGGGTTGTTTGCCCTCCTTTGGTTTGCTAGGTTCAGGAATATCAATGGTCCTTGTTCTCAGCTTATATTGTTTGTGGACCTCATACACAGCAGAATCATAGCCTTGTTTAAAATCAAAAGACTCACCAGACTTAGTCTGAAATTGATTTATCTCATGGTCATCTTGGTCTTCTTGGGTTAGGAAAATTTGATGCTCACCCTTTAGATCCATCAGGTTCATGTGAGTGTCCTCTGTTGGCTCAATAGTTGTGGATGCTTCAGCATAGTTTTCGTGAAAAGGGGGTCTTATATCATGGTCTGGGCTAGACCTACCAGCATTTGTGTTCTGAGTTTTCCTGAAATTTGGGTTCCTTATGGTATTGGACTGTTGTCCTTACCATGATGATTTCCTCTCAACACTTCCTACTCTGTCTCCCAACCTGTGCATGCCACTGATAATAACATCCAGCTTCTGGTCTAAGGCTGAGGGTTCTTCCTTGAAGGTGGTTCTTCTCTCCATTCTAGCTCTGTTTCTTTTGGCAATTAGGTTTGCCTCTACGCTAACAGCAACATTTTGCATGTCTGCAAGGCTTTGAGGGGCTCTTTCCCTTAACTGATAGGCCATATCTGAATCAAAACCATCAGGGAACTTATGCAAAGCAAGGTCAAGTGGGGGTCTTAGGTTTTGTGGTATTGCATTATAAACATTGTTGAATCTTGCACAGTAGTCTAAGACAGACTCTTGAGGGCCTCTTTTGATGGGGTCGTACTCAGATAATATGTGCAAGGGGTCTTTCTTTTTCTCCCATCTGTTAAGAAGGATTGGTAAAGCTCATTCGGATTGGCTATAGAATTTGCAGCAAGTGCTCTGAACCAAGTTCTTACATCTCCTGTTAGACTTTGGACAAAAATTTTCATTCTTACAGCATCCTCATCTATTTCATAGTTCTCAAAGTAATCTTGCATCTTCTTGGTATGCTGCAGGCAGGGAAAATTTTAAGAACCCCCCCTAAATTTATAAATATAATAAATGGGCAAATATCCATGGTATATAGGAAAAATGGAAGGCGATTTTATCAATAATATAATATGTATATATAATTTTTTGGCGAATCTCTCACCAGGCATGGCGAATATTTTACTCAATTATAAAATCTTGTAAGATCTTGGCGAGTCTTTCACTAAATAATAAAACTTTGTAAAGTCCTACTGAATCTTAGCATAGGCTACATGCTGGTTTAATTCCCCCATTTAAATAGGCTACATTCCAGGTGAATACCATGGGTCAATACCATGAGCCATTTTTATTTTTATTAGTTCTAATATTAGGATTAATAATGGTTTTTTGCATGGTATTAATAACAATCTAGTCCATGGTATTTGTCCCATAGTATTTTGGCCATAGGTTTCACCTAAATATAACCCATTTTTTGAGTGTTCGTAAATATAAGGTGACTTATGGAGTAAATATAAAAAAATGTTTTATTTGTTTACCATACCTCTTTTACAAATATGGTATTTGGCCCATAGTATTCACTTAAATAAAACCTCTTCCTTGAGCCTTCATAAATAGAACGAGGGTTATGGACTAAATATAAAAAGAGGTTTTATTTATTTACGATACGTCTAGTTTATTTATATTTTTATTTATTTACCATACCTTTTGAGTAAGTATAAAAAGACATTTTATTTATTTACCATACCTCTCATTTATTTATATTTTTATTAATTTACCATACCTCTTTTATAAATATGGTATTTGGCCCATAGGATTTACTTAAATAAAACCTATTCTTGAAAATTGGCGAATGGATTCACTTAAATAAAACCTATTCTTGAAAATGGGCGAATGGAAGGTTGTAAGTCCTAATTTCATGGGCTAAATTTACCTTTTTTACCCTCTCCCTTAAAATAAGGTGGGCTATTTGAGGTGATTTGTAAAAATGTACTATGATACAAAATATTTGCCCACTAAAAATTTAAAACCCCTTAATTTCGCCAAAGGGCGAACATTCGCCCCTAAAATTATCCTTGGTTGCAGGGCTGTGCAAGAACTAGTACCATCAAAATATGTGATTTTAGTTTGGTAATCCTAAGGCATAGCCCTAGGATTTGCAGGTAATTGCATGGGTGCATATCTATTATCCATATTCACAGGGATAAGTGGAACAACAGGGATAAATGGAACAACTGGAACAGCGGTAATAACAGTGCTAATGGGAGTATGTGCAGTGAATGGAGGTGTGGAAGGAGTGCTTTGAGAGGTGGATGATGAACTAGGGGAAGTAGGGGTTTACCGAAATAAAACTTTGACAGGGGTTGGAACACAGCTTGGGTGAACTGCTTCAGGACTATTATCAGCAAAATCTTCTCTTCGCTCTAGCTTCCTGAGGTTCCTTGGGATTAAATTTGGATTTTCAAAAGCAGCTGGGGGATTTGGGTCTGGGTTTGACCTTGTATAACGAGTTTTCCTCTTCGGAGCCAGCTTCCGAATTTTGTTTTTGGTATTTTCTAAGAAATTTTTGGAATTTAGAAAGGAAGTAATCAAATTTTTGGAATAACTATCTGCAGCTTAAAACTAGCATGAAGATTGACTAAAGCAGCTTTTATTTACTCCTGTAAATGCAGAGCAAGAACAGTTTCAAAGGCTTCATCTGTAGCTTTAAGGAATATATAGTGATTGCAATAATCCATTATTCCCCAGTGGAGTCGCCATTATGTTAACACTCAGGTTGTCCCTAAAGCTCCTTAAAGGGATACGACCGAGGTAACCACAAACCAATATTTGGATTTCAGGTGCTAGCCCACCTGCAATCAAAGAGGGCTCTCTCTTAATGATTTAGCTTTCTTGATGATGATTTTAGGCTAGTTATTTAATTCAAGGGGTTTTGTTTAAGTTTTGGTGGGAAGGATGATGCTTTCAAGTAGAGAGGCAGGTATAGTATGAGAGTTTCAGACCATTGGGCATGGAGTCAAGGAGTAGGGCTACTGGTGCGTTTTCTTGGTTACAAGAGAGAAATATGGAGCAAGCTAGCTGCATATGAATCAATCATTCAAGCTAAAATAGGTGGATTGAAGGCTAAGGAATGAGAGGCAATTAAGAATCTCTCATTTCAGCTTAACAGAGGGAAGGTGAATGAGCTCTATCTAGGAGCAGTAAAGAATCCCTAGATAACTGTCAAACATGGGTGAATTAGGGGAAATATGAGCCAAAGGGAATTCATATTCATTACCAATTCAGATGAAAACATAAAGAAACAACAGAAATTGAGCATAGAGTGCGTTTAAACAAGTTCTAAGCTAATCTTTCTTTCTGCTATTTAGACGGTGATACATGTATAATATGAGCAGATATCAATGAAAACACAGAGGTAGGAAACACTTATTGAGTCATGTTGCAGCACAAGAATTCTGTATTCACTCTTCAACCATTAAACACAGCATATAGTCCATTCTCCAAGCTTTCAGTAATCTTTGATTAAGGGAAACATATCAGATATACAATGCGAGTCTCTCATGAGGGTTATCAGCCAACCAACCCTTTAAACAATGCAGAGGGTGGTATATATAGGGAAAAATATCCAAAAATATCTATTACAGCAGACCTAAACAGGTCTGAGGGAAATGAGTTCTTTAACCTAATCTTGTCCAGAAGTTAATGCAAGAAAATATCTTTTGAGCTACCCTGGGGGCAGCTGTATCAAAATGAGTTAATGTGGTGTCCTTGGTGGCTCGTTTCAGTGAGGCGGTTCTGCTGCTTTTAGGTGGCTTTAATGTGCACTGATCCCGATCTGATGAGCTTTAAATGGCCTTTACTGCTTCTTTGACTTTGATGGAGGCCTTTAATGTTCACCTGCTTTGATATTGTCTATCTGATACTCTTTGCCACTTCACTAATACTCTTCAATTTAATCTGGGCTTCATCTTTCCTCTGATACTCTTTGACAGTTGAATCGGGCCACTTTCTCTCCCTTGGTGTGCTTGAAACTGTCAAATCGCTCCTTCTCTGCCCTTTCATGGCAAAAATAACTGTTGTTTTTCCTGGCCTCTGGAATGCTATCTGTGCTAGCTGATTGAATATGAACCTGCATGAAGAAATCATGTTGCCTCCCTCGAATTTTTGGGTTTCGCAGGTAGCCCAGTCAAGAAAGCTCTCCATTTTGATCAATTTTTCTAGACGCTAATCGCGCATCGAAAACTGCCTCAGTTTTTCATTCTGGGCATCCTTTGCTGCGATTTTCACCCTTTGCGCCTTTTTTGGTGATGACATCGGCATGGCATCAGCATGACGTCAGCGGTGGGTCCCATTACGACAGTGATGTGGCAGGGTGACGTGGCAGTACGGTAGGGTGATGTAGTGGCAGTGACACGTAACAGTGGGGGGGGGACGCAGAGGTGACGTGGCGCTGACCTGGGGGGCGGAGAGGCAGAAGGCGGTTTGTGGTTTCATCGGACCGCCTTCTGTACGAGAGCGGTAATTGTCAGAGCCCGCCCGATGCAATAAAAGGCGGACACGCGTCCTTCTGTACGACGGCAAAACCGCCAGGCTATCGGACGCTAACTGTCGAGTGACGGGGCGGCTCCGAAATCGCCGAGAGCCGTCGGATCTGGGCGGGCGGATCGGAGGGCTGACGGAGTGCGGAGCTGGCGGCAGGTTTATGTGCGGGGGCCCGCGCGAATATTAAATTAATATTTATATGGCGGGGGTCAAAAAAACCTTTGGGTTTGTGGGTTTTACATAGTTTGGGCGCCAGGGGTATAGTTTAATCAAAACATTTAAACCAAACCGGAAAATGTGAGCGCGAGAGGGAAAAAATGATGAAATGTTAGGGGTAAAGGGGTGAGGAAAGAGGTTATTAACTTTAACCAAATGTTAAGTTAATCCCAGGGTTAGGATGCGGAAGGCTAATGCTAAGCCCCAAATGAACTCAGCATTTCCCCAAACAAATATTATAGGGCTATAGTGCCAGGGGATGGGAATATGTACATAGGGGAGCTATTTAGTGCTTTTAGTAAGGGGAAGGGGACATAGATAGGGATTTACATAATAATGTTTAGAAGTTAATATGAATTTGTGAGGTGAAGTGTAGGGGAGAGGCTAAGTTTGTGAGCTGAAACTTAGACATAGGAAGTGAATGGACTGCGGAGACATGATTTTTACACAAGAAATGTGGCTTCTTTTCACTGAAGAAAGTCAAAGCTTGACTTGGTGTTTTACAAAAAAGAAGTGATAACAAGACTGGTTGGGTATATCCCAAGGTCCTCAAGGGGATGTTAGTGAGTGATTTGGAGATTTAGAAGAAGGGGGAATCAGACATGCCTCGCTTGAGCTCCTCCAAATGAAAAACTGCCCGTTAATTGTGATCTAAATAGATATAACACTTGAAAACATGAAATGGATCACATAGCTTGATTCTGCAACCACAAAACTACTTACCCAGCCTACTTACCTAGCATTTTTTCTTCCTTTTGGTTTGGGTGCAATTGAACTTGCAAACCCAACTTTTCATTCTTTTCTTTTTGCTATCCTCCTATCTAAATCGATCCTTATTTCTTCCAGGGCTCAGATTAGGCTGATGAGCACCTAAGATTCTCTACCTATCTACAAATCTGCCAAGATTAAACAGTTTGGACAGATATTCATTCTCTATATTCTAAAACAAGAAATTGAAACCTAGGGAGGCCAAGATTAAGCTGTTTGGCCTTCCCTTGACTGAAAAACTTGCTCAAAAAATGGAATAACTCATCAAAATTGGAATACAGCAGTGGCATTTAGACTAGTACACTTTCATGACCTCTTCTTTGGACTCTTTTGGAAATATGGAGCATTGCAGCATGCAAAGTATGACATATTTGGCAGTTTCAACTGTCAATCATGAAATATGAACACCTGTTGCAACAGGAGGCTAACAAGAGAGTGGGTGGAAAAGGTGGATGAAGGTTGGAATGAGGTGTTAGGGCACCTATGGTCTACCATGAATCACCAGGAGAGAGAAAGATGATTGGGTTTGCTCAAGGAGAGAGGAAGAAGTTCTAGAGAAAATGAAGGAAAACTAGGGCAGAATTGAGGTGAGGTTTGGGAGACCTATAGGGCATGGATTAGATGGAGGGTGTGGCTGTTGGTAATCTGGCTTACTACTGGAAGAGATCTGTTGCATAGAAACTGACAGTCAACCAAGAAAATCAAGCGACCAATGAAATGAGTGCATCCTAGGAAAAACAGAGTTTTGCATTAAAATGGCCTAAACTACGATGTATAAAAGGAAATACTGAGAAATGTTGTAAGAAAGGAAAGCATGAAAAAATACTATTGCAAATCAGGAAGTGAACATGATAAAGAAGATCTAAATCAGAGCAAAATTGGACTGTCAACCTACTAGAGAGATGCAAACACTAGAAGTCCTAGGAATAAGGAAAATCTGTGTTTTTGGGGCAGCAAGAGAGTCTTTGCCTCAAATCATGGTCCTAGAGGGAGGAAGAGAGGCCAAGGCACTGTTTCTAGCCTTTTGAATCTTCTTTGATCACTGCTTAACCTGCTACAGAAAATCACAAATGGAAGAAAACTACTAAATCATCAAAAGAAACATATTCTTAATCATAAGAGAAATACATCTAACAGCAAACTAATCTACAATCTAAAGTAAAGCATACAAATACATGTAAATAGGAGCTTGGCTGCTTAGATTGGGCCCTACCCCAAGAGCTTTAGCCCTCTGAGGTAACTCAGTGCTAGCTCAAAAAGGATTCCATCCTCATTATCAAAAAATAGCAAGATTACATAAAACTATCACAAAATAGTAAGCTCGAAGTTTGTGCAGCGTTTACACAAGCAAAAGAAATCCGACCCTAGTGAGGCCCTAGGCCTCTCTGCTTATACATCTGAGACTACCAACATCTTCCTTAAAATCAAGGAGGCTTGGCTCCCAAAACTCGAGATGACTATCTATCATCTTCCCCTTGCTCGGCTGCCTTCTAGTGCATGATTCGGCTGCTTGTACTCCGAGCTAAATGAAGGGGAATTCAAAGTGAGGAGAAATAAATGAGGGGGATCCCCTCCTATAAGTCCTCTCCATTGTCTACTTCGAGTTATTTCTGCAGTTTAGCCACTAGATCCTTGACTTTTACCTCGAAATCCATCAATAATCTGCATTAAATACAAGTTAGACCACATGGCATAATAACTAACTCAACTCACCCTATAAGCATGAATATAATCAGAAAATCATACAATAATCTAAGAGAATGGCTGATTTGACTAGGTTAGGAGGTAAAATGAGCCCATATAATTACCCATTTATGAGGCTCATCACTAATTTCGAGCTAGGAGATCTATAATTAATGGCTTTGGCATCGTGGATGAACCATGAGGAGTCGAGGACTACAGAGATGAAATGAATGTTGGCCAGAGAGTAGAATGAACCTCTTTTCATTAGAGTTGAACAATCAAATCCCAAGGCCCTAATCAACACCCATAATCTAATTGCAAATGATCCTCAACTAGCACCTAGATATCTTGCTACCCAATAGCAAGAAATTTCACATTTTGAGGATATCTTTAGGCTACTAGGAGATGATAATATACACGCTTGTTTCAGGAGATGGAACACACTGCCACACAGCTTGAAGATCAGATAATATCACTTCCCTCAAAGGTTGAGAGAGGCACTCAACAGGACACTTATGTATAAGAAATCAATGCAAAGGTTGAAGGTCAATTGGATAGGCCTAAAACTCAGTCCACCACTACTCCTAGGGATGCTAGAAGGGAGAAAGGAAGAAGATGAAAAGAGGCAGTGGAAAGAAGTAGAAAGGAAAGCAGGCTTCTATGAACAAGAAGAAGAGACCACAACAGAGGCATGGGATGTCAAAGAGGCTACCAAAGCTATGAAGGACATGGACATTGACTAACTTTCTCAAAGGATGAGCAACACTTTCAGTAGAGGGGTGATGATGAGCCTCATAATTAGGTAATTATATGGGCTTTAATTCACCTCCTAGCTTAGTCAAACCAACTATTCTCACAACTTATTGCATAATTTTGATTATATTTTGTTTATGAGATGAGTTAGAGTTGGATATTTTGCTTTGTGGTCTAATGTGCATTTAACGCAAGATTAAAGGATAAAAGAAAGAAATTTTGGCAAAGACCTTGGTCAAAACTCGAATGGGACAAGGGAGAGGAATTATAGGAGGTAAATCCTCCTCATTTACTACACCTCCATTCGAATATTCCTCCATCAGCTCGGAGCGCAAACAAGCAAATCATGAGGACTAGAAGGCAGCCGAGCAAGTGAAAGTCAAAGCACCAGTTTATCTCGAGTTTGTGAGCTGAGCCTCCCTAATTTTAAGGAAGTCACTGGAGACTTCAGAAATATAAGTAGAAAGGCCTAGGACCTCAATAGGATTCAAATTTTTTATTGTAAACCTTTACTCTATTTTCGAGCTGCAAGACTTGTGATAGTTTTTGATGTAATCCATTGTTTTGATAATAAGAATGAGCTTTGTTTTGAACCAGCACTAAGTTAACTCAAAGGATTAAAGCTCTTTGGTTAGGGCCCAACCCTAGCAGCTAAGGCTCCTCTTTATTTTACATGTGTGCTAGCATAGATTCATGGTTTAATCGTTCATTTGCCTAAGTAGTTGCATTTCCATTACAACAGTGTAGCGCATAGATTCATGGTCTAATCATTCATTTGCTTAAGTAGCCGCATTTCCATTACATCAGTGTAGCGTAGATTGGTTGTGTTTTAGTTTGCTTCCATTTGTTCCTTCTTTCAATTTGCAGGTTAGCAAGGAGAAAAAGATCCCCATAAGGTTGTCAACAGGTGCCTCGGCCTCACCTCTTCCCTTTGGGACCATGACTTGAGGAAGAGACCCTTCAGCAACCCCAAAAACACAGATTTCTAGTTCTTGCATGAGCTTTGGAGTTTGTCGTCTTGATTTAGTATTTGGTTCATTTCATCGTTATCTTTTCCCATCACTGTCTTTCTGTAATAAGATCTCACTCATATTCTCACTTCCTTCAACACTTTCTTCATGCATAATATATGCGGAAGCTAATAAATCACATCTTAATCAGATTATGCCCATAGATTTCCTTACCATCCAATCCACAACAAACCTGACCAATCGCCATCAACCATGTGTCACGTATTCATTTCAATGTTTGACTTTAGTCGCTCTAAATCTCCACCTTCGATATGTGTTGCTTGATCCAATGGTTATTGCGTCACCTGCTCGCCAACTAGCTTGGCTGATCTCCACCGTTGATCAATCCTATATGATCGAATAGTGATCGTGCAATCTCGCATGAAGTCTTGCATGATGGATATCCAACCGAGAGCACGTGAGAAAAGTGGTTTCCCATGCTACGTATCACTCACTTAGGCTAATCACGTGAAATTTAGAAATATAGCTTACAACTCTTAGGGCACACGAGATATTGCTTACCACCCATGAAGACCGCTCCATCGTGTCACCCGCTCGCCAACTAACTTGACCAATCTCCACCGTCGATCTATCTCACTTGATCCAACGGCCATCACGTCACCCACTCGCCAACTAGCTTGCCCGATCTCCACCATTGATCAATCTCACATGATCCAACGGCTATCACACAATCTCGCGTGAAGTCTTGCACGACCGATATTCGACCGAGAGCACACGAGAAAAGTGGTTTTCCCGTGCTACGTTTCACCCACTTAGGCTAATCACGTAAAATTTAGGAATTCCACTTACAACTTTGAAGGTGCGCGAGAAACTGTTTACCACCTATGAAGACTACTCCATCATTCAGCGTGTTTCCCACCCTTCTGGTGACACATGACTTGAAGTGATCCATCCATCTATTCACTTAATCCCCGCAATAAGATCTTCACCACTCATCTTCCATTAAATCCTATTCAACCATATATCAAATTACGCTCCTACGATAAGATCTTCACCGCTCATCTTCCGTTAATCATATTCGTCCATCCATTCACATAATTTCTTGCGATAAGATCTCCACCACTCATCTTCGATTAATACTATTCCCAATTGATAAAATGGTCTCGGTGCACTGTTGCTTCATTACGTCTTCCTTTTGCTGATTTCAATTTTCGATTTATTTTTCACTTGACTCCTTCCCGAACTTTGTTCTGCATATCATTTAAACTCTACAACTTCTGAGCTTCGATTTGGTTATTCAATTATACGCTAACACTGTCTAATCATCAACAAAACCAAAAAAGTGAAAAACATATTTAGTTTAGCTTCCTTGCTTACACATTAGTTTGGTTTGATGCTCTTTACTTCTATAACTTAGATAGCAGCATTAGGTTAGTGTTGATTTAGCAATTTTGCTTAGCATAGTTGTTTAAATGGTTAATTAGGATATGGTGTGATTTAGCATTATATGTTGTTTTCTTCATTACTACAGTAGAGTATCTCTCTTAGAATAGACTTTCTCTTCTTCCATCAAAGAATCAAGCTTCTTTTGAATCTATAGAAGTTTGACTTGGAACCCCTGGGGTCTCTCGACAGATGAACAAGTGACAACGGGTAGGACCTTCACTTCTACTTGTGCATATAGCACTATCACCTCCAAGTTTGTACGAACCCTGGGTTGATAAGTAAATTTGGTAGCCCAGGAGTTGCAACATCCTTGTTGCAATACTGGTGCTCATCACCAAGAAAATCCCTACACTACTGGCCGTTTCAGCATCAATCTGCAGAGCGCGGACTGAAGTCTCACCCAAAGCAGTATGGGGGGATGCAGAAACCAAGTTTCCGCACCCTAAGATAGTTGTGATGTTGTTTTGTACCCTAAACCTTCCTTTGTGCAACCCGTTAAACCTTTTAGGGCTTATCAATTCACTTCTCTTATTCAACCTCGAAACCTTCGTGAAGGTTTGCAATCATCCTTCGCGAACATTAAACAGAAAATTTAGATGCTTACGTGCCTCTGTAATTAATATTACTTCTGTGTCGACCCATATTAGCTTAAGTAGTGGTTAACTTCAACATACATTATGATTATCTTCGCGTAAACATATATTATTGCTTGCATTCATATGAAAATGTAAAACACATAGATTCGCGCACCAACATAGCCTTAAATCATAAACTCAGCATTCATCATAACATAATCACACACATTCATAACAGAAGTAAAATAGCTCATACAAAGATATTTCCTGAATAATTCTCTTTATTGATGGTTCAGATCTCCAGTACAAACTCTGATCCAGGTGGATATTGTTGGCCACCTACCAAGTCCACCTGGACCCCCACCATTGTTTCTCTCAGCATTTTCAGTTTCCTTAATTGTAGCACAACTTACTATTTTTAGCAGTTTTTCGGGTCCTGAACTTCTGGAGCCGTTTTGAGGCCCTAAACGACGTTTTTTGGGAAATCTGGGGGCAACATGGGTCCATGGACCGATGTTTCCCTTCCCAGAGTGGTAGTGCTCGGATAGATATTTCTAACGAGCCATTGTATGCATCAAACGAAGATCGTATGCCAAAGTTACGACCCCAGGAAGTTGATGTACCAATTTACCCAAACGGGGCCCACAGTTTGGCGTTTCATCTCCTAGGGTTAGGTTTTGGAATGTTAAGGGTTTTCCATTGTTTCTCAACAATAAATAGGCCTTCGAGCCTCATTGTAAGACAATTCAGAGGCATGTAGCCACCACATCTCTTCTCAGAGATAAGCTACCATCGCCCTAGCTGGTTTATTTCCATTTCTGGTTGTAAGTATATTTCAGTATTTTCCATTAATGAAATGAAGTATTATTTCCGCTGCATCTTTGTGTATATGGTTATCTCGGTAATTTGTTGCGTTCCTGTTTAAATCCGGATCAATGGTATCAGAGCAGTCTGCTTTTTCTCTGTTTTTCTTTGCATGTCCCCAACAAGGTCGGGATATAAGGAGTTAGGGCTTGAACTGGTTGAACCTTTGCAAGACCAGCCTCGCAAATCCCGATGACCTCCCATGGCGGATGAGAAGAAAGACGAGGGGGCAGGAGATCCCATCAAAATCTTGCTCGAAGAAGCCCTCGAACGACAATGGAATGCGATGATGGACAGCTTTGCGCAGATCCTTCAGCGGCTACCCAGAAGCGACGCATCGGCTTCCAGCAACTACTCTGGAAACGCCACGCCCTTTAAGGTACAAGTTAATTTTGAAATCCCCATATTCGAGGGTTAGATAGACGCAGATGCCATAGATAAATGGTTAAATCTGCTAGAGGGTTATTTTTCTGTTCATGAATTTTCGAGTCGGGAAAAGATTGTTTTCGCTCTTCTCAAAGCAGCCCCCCACGTCAAGGACTGGTGGGAAACCTACTGCGAGCAGAAGGATGAAAGTACTGGCTCACTATTTTCAGCCACACCCACCTGGAAGTCATTCCGGGATGCCATCAAGGAGCAATACTACCCTGTCGGAAGCTATGAGGATGAATACATAAAGTGGACCACGCTGCGACAGGGAAGGGACCAAGATGTGCCGGAGTTCACCAATCTTTTCCATACCCTTCGCACAAAGTTGGGTATCAAGGATTCGAAGCAACATCTGATACTCAAATACCATGGCTGCTTGCACAAGTACATCCAGGAAGAAATACAATTCCTGAACATCTCCTCGCTCGGCATAGCATACTGATATGCCGTCAAGGTCGAGCAGAAGTTTAAACAAAAGAAGCGAGACTTTGGATCTGCAAATCCAAAGCAGGGGAAAGGTGCCCCTAAACCACAGAATAAAGGACAAAGCCAAGGCGGGTGTTATCTCAAAATCAGACCCTGATAGGCTGCTGGTCAGGTTGATTCTACTATTTCAAACCTACTTTAGGCTGAGGCCTAGCCTCCTCAACCTGAGAGGGCTCTCTCTTGATGGATTAATGATTTTGATTAAAGATAAGATGGCTAACTCTTATAGAACAACTGTGAAAAATATGAATGTTGGAAACACATTAAACAACTATCCATTGGGCTTATGGAGTCAACAACACCTCAATATAACAGTGAACTTAACCTTACATGGAAGTCAGGGCATTCAACATTTAGACATTCAGAACATCAACTCATATGGGACCACACAGTTTATAAATGTATACAGGAAATCAGAGCACATTCAGTGAATTCTAAGTGATTATACATCTATACCACTGTAAGAATTAAGAAAAGGACAACATCACATATTCTGAACATAAGAAAACCTTCATGAATCTTGAGAAGTAAAGTCAAAATTATATTACTGAAAATGAGTCTTACATAAGCCAAATACAAGCTTTGTTATAAAGTTTTCCAACCCTGATTACATTTCTGTTTCAGCTATATATAGAACTCTTATTCTAACTGATCGAGATTCCTCCTCCAGCATGAGGGGAATTCGAAAACTACTTCTAATGACATCTATTAACCCTTTAAATAACTAATAAATACAACAAAGTGTTGACTGGAGTTTTTTTTAGAGATCTAAATCAACTATGACTCTAACTCCATATTACATGCATGATGGCTTTAATTAAGATGATTCCTCGTTCTTTTACATCTGGTCCCTTCTAGTTTAGTTGTGATGATCTTCACGGCTCCATGGTTGTCTTCAATGACACATGTTTTCCAATGCCCTGAAAGATAGGAAACTACCCCTGTTTACTGGTCTTTAGTTTTCCCCAAAATATTCGAATGCAAATAAGCATGTCCTTTATCCTTTTAATTACCCAAAATGGAGCAGACTACCATGTCCTTGATGCGTTGTAAGTTTTTTCCCATGTACATGTGTGTAGGCAAAAGTTTCTTGTAAACTGTTTGATATATCCTGAACTGTGGTAAATGTGCTCACTTTACGGCAAAAATTTAAAGTTGGATTTGAACATATATTTTCTCCACCTGTCTTGACCTGGTTGACTGTTGATAGCTTCAGATGATGCCTTGTATGCCTTTTAGACGTTTCCCTTTCAAAATTCCCGCTTATAATTCAAAACTGCTTGATTTACGTTGAAATCATCACTTTCAGCAGTTTCGTAGCGCGCTACGAAACTGCTGAGTTATTTAAAACAGCTTGTTTTTAACCTGAGACCTTTATTAGCCGAGTGCTTGATTTCCAAAAACTTCTTTAGACTTTCCACAGGTCGAATAGGAATTTATATTTCTTCAGAAAGATAAGATCAAGCAAACTTGTCAAAATTTTGAAACAAAATCTTACTTGAAATGAAAACTCATTTAGCAGGTCTTTTAAGCTGGCTTAGCTGTGCCTTCAGATTTTCAATTTGTTTCCTCATAGCCTTATTCCCAGCTCTCAATTGCATATTGATCCTTCTAATGTACTTGGCTTCTTTGATTGCTGGTACTGTCCAGGTGTGAAATTGTGAATGGCCATCAACCACTGAATTGAGCTGGGCTTCTACAGTTGCATTCCCTTCCCATAAAGTTTTATAATACTTTGCGTGTATGACTGCATGTCTTCTAACGGCTTTCTTTAATTTGGCAATCTCATACTTAGCTGATTCTAATTGGCTCTTCAAGGCTGCTATATTATTTTCTTTAGGTGTAATGACCGTTTTGTCTGCGTTTTTCTGTGTCTCTTCCCCTGTTTCCTCTGTTCTTGGCAGTACTTCCTGTACTTGCTGGAATCTCCTTGTCATAGGTCTTCTAGGTTTAAAAATGAACTCTTCAGCTGGCTCATCAAATTTAAGCCTTTTTGAGGCCTTGGATTTCTTGGTGCTTTCTTGTTCTGACTGTATTAACTCGATTTGAACTGGTAGAGACTGCTCAAATTCAATAGCCTGTAATAAGTCATTTAAACTTGCCTTGGACACTGGACTTTCTTCGACTGCTATAGCTTTACCTTTTTCCTTATTCATATGGCTTCTTGTTCTTATCCTTGAGACTACTTCAGATGTGCTTGTTTCAGGTACAATAATTTTACCATGAGCTTTTTCCTTAGTTGATTGCTGAGGTTGATCTTGGATGACGAGTGGCTTCACTTGTTTTCTTACTTGTGACTTTGGAACTCTTTTAGCTCTTGCTTCTGTTTGGAGCTCAGCTATTGTAAAATCTCTAGCAGGTGGAGGAGTGAGGCCAGTCTGGCTTTTGAAGCCAGCCATAAAAATGAATGAATTCCAATCTCTGTCTATCTTTTGGAGTCCATCTAAAACCAGTAGTTTGATCAAACCATGATGAAACAAAGAGGTTTCACAATCCTCTTTCCTCAGCTGTACCTTATCACACATTTTACTCAAACTACGGAACAGATAAAAAGGTAAGTCTATGGAGACCTTCCCGGTGAAATGCAAAAGGAGTTTAAAATGGTAAGAGTAAACCTTGTTATACCTTCCTTCACAAGTCAGATATTTCTGTATGCAGGTGAGTAAGTGAGCATAATATTCTTTGACATAATTCTTGGGCATTGCCTTACTTAAATCTTCATTTACAAATTCATCCTTCAAAAACTCCTTACAAGGATTCATGTCAAATTTGAAGTTTTTAAACCATTCCTCTTGTCCTCGTGGGATCTCTGTCACAGTAGATATCACTTCTGGCGAAACCTGCAATTCTAACATGGCTACTTTTGAATTCAAGCCTATGAACTTAAGTGCAAATTCTTTAGTTACCTGTGCGTGTCCTCCTTGTAACTTTTTGCAAAACTTCCAGCACCCGGCCTTTTTAAATGCTTTCTTCACCTCTTCATTTCTCAGCGTTATATCCAGGCCTTCAGGCTCAGTCCTTAGACATTTGCTGGATCTGTGCTCCTTTTTCTCCATTGATTCTTCCAAATCTTCGCAAACAATAACTACCAGCTCTGGTTGGAATTGTGTTTCAGCTTCTATTTGAATTCAGCCTCGCTTGATTATCAGCCTCGCTTGAATTTTAATTTTTTTCATTTAAAATCTTTCAAGATGTAATCTTGCAGATTTGTCATTCATGCAAGACTTACGGCCATCATTAAGATTTATGCACGGTTGTCTTTCTTGGGAATGATAATTCGTGCGTATCAACAGATCTAGTGGTGGTGATAGTGGCAATGAGTGGTAAAATGTGATAAGAGAGGTACATGAGCTGACATGAGAAGACACGGCCTATGACTCACCTAACGGACTTGACATTTCAGGAAAGATTCACTACGAAAGGTACGAATCCATGATTTCGCAGCGCGGTCAGTTTTAAATTTGAATGATGCGCTGCGAAACTGCCTAATCATGATTGCGTTGCGAAATTACAAAAAGACACGGTGGCTGATATAAGATAACAGGTGGCTATAAAACAATGGTAGATGGAGGGGAACCAATGGGAGCTAAGAATAACTTGACTCAAAAACTCTAGATTCTAAGGGAAAAAATTAAAACAAAATTAAACTAGCACTGACCTTTGCCATCGGGCTAGGATAAAAAGTTACATTTATCAATTTTAGTTCTAAGTGATAATAGCGGGACAGCCCAAGACAACCCGCCGAAGCTGCAAGCAAAGAACAGGGCCGCGAAGCCGAAAAAGGACACTGGAAAATGGTGTGAGTTCCATAAAAGCTCCACTCACAACACAAGTGAGTGTCAGGCCAAGAAGTCACTGGTGGCTGAGCTAAAGGTTTCAGAATCAGATGCATGTTCCGACTCTGAGTCAGAACCCGATAAGGGGAAGCAGATCATTGATGCGGATCCCAACGCCACTGTTGCTACCGCCAAGATCCAGAAAAATGAACCCAAAGATCTAGAGGAGGAGGAGCGTCTCTTCCACTCCCAGATGTGGGTAAAGGGCTCCCCGATACACTTCATTATTGATAGAGGGAGTCAAAAGAACCTCATTTCGGCAGAGGTCGTGAAGCGGTTGGGCGTACCGACCACAGCACATCCACAACCATACACCATTGGGTGGCTTCACCAAGGACGAGATCTTCGCGTGAGCCAGCAGTGTCACCTTCCATACAACATCAAGCCCTTCACGGATGAGGTATTGTGTGACATTGCTCCCCTTGAAGTTTGTGATGTATTATTAGGACAGCCATACTTGTGGAAGTGACATGCTGTGTATGAATCAAGGCCCCGTGCTGTTATTATTACATTGGGAAATAAGTTGTACAAGATACCAGAGGTAGCACCACCTACCGCCATCTCTTTGATTACTGCAAAACAATGCAGTAAGATCATTTCCAAAACCAGGAAATTTGTTTTCCTGATGATACGCCCTCAAGGAAAGAAGAAGACGGTGACCGCGGCATCCAGACGGGGTCCCTCTACATGACAACTACAGATGGACAAGGTTGTGGAGGAGTACGAGGACATCTTCACCTCCCCTGCAGGGGTTCCTCTGCACTGTCAGGTCAAGCACTCCATCGATATGACCCCAGGTGCGTCGCTACCCAATGGAACAATTTATCGGCACTCCATTCTGGAGAACAATGAAATCAAGAGGAAGATTCAGGAGCTCTTGCAGAAAGGTCACGTCCGTCCGAGTTCATCGCCTTGTGGGAGCCCGATCGTGTTGGTACAGAAGAAGGATGGGACGTGGAGACTCTGTATTGACTACCGGGCGCTGAACAAGATCACTGTCCGTAATAGGTACCTAATCCCGCGGATTGATGACCTCCTGGACCAACTAAAGGGGGCGAAATATTTTAGCAAGATCGATCTAAAGTCAGGATATCACCAGGTACCAATCGAACCCTCTGATGTGTGGAAGACTACCTTCAAATCCAAGGAGGGCCTTTTCGAATGGTTGCTGATGCCTTTCGGATTGACGAATGCTCCTGCAACCCTCATGAGGCTAATGGATGACATCTTGCGGCCATTCACCAACTCCTTTGTAGTAGTATACTTGGATGACATTCTAATCTTCAGCCAGAGTTGGGAAGAGCACCTCCACCACATCTGACAGGTTCTCCAAACACTGCGGCAACACAAGCTATGTGCCAATTTGGAGAAATGAACTTTTGGCATGACCCAGGTTCAGTATCTAGGATACATCATTGATGAACAAGGGGTGCATGTCGATCCAACCAAGATCCAAGTCATTCTGGATTGGCCATCTCCAACCACTCTAACAGAGCTCCGCAGCTTTCTAGGTCTTGCCAACTTCTACCGCAGGTTTGTGTTGGGGTTTTCTCATATTACTTGGCCCTTGAGTCAAGTCACCAAGGGAGGGGCGAAAGCAAAATTCTTTTGGTCTGAATCTCAACAGAAGGAATTCATGGAGTTGAAGGATCGCCTTTGCACGGCACCAGTGCTTGCATTACCAGATTTACAACAACCATTTGAGGTCGAGACAGATGCCTCTGACTATGCTATTGGGGCAGTCCTTACTCAACATGGACATCCAGTGGCATATCACAGTGAAACACTTTCAGACACAGTCCGGAAGTACCCCACTTATGATAAAGAGATGTATTCCATTGTACAGGCCTGTCGACAATGGAAGCATTACATTTTTGGGAAAGAAACGGTCATCCACACAGACCACCGACCCCTGCAGTTCATACAGACCCAAGGGAAATTGCAGAATGATCGCCATCAGAAGTGGTCTACATACCTACAACAGTTCCACTTGAATATCAAGTATAAGAAGGGCAGCAACAATAATGTTGCAGATTGCCTCAGTCGACCACCGATCATGGCGTTAACCACCGTGCTCAACTCTTGTGGGCACGAGACTTCTGATTGGCCACTTCTCTACAAAAGCGACCCAAAATTCGGCCACACATACCAGACACTCTTGGAGGGTCGGCATGTTCCAGATTTTCACCTCCAGGATGCCCTGTCATGCCACCTGGGTCACCTTTGTGTTCCTTCAAGCGATCGTGCCAAGATGATTTGGGAAGCACACTACAGTCGGGCTGCTGGGCATTTCGGGGTCAAGAAAACAGTGGCAGTACTGCAAAATTATTTCTATTGGCCGAATCTTCGAGAGGATGTTGGGAAGTACATCAGATCATGTACTGTCTGTGCCATTGCCAAACCGACCATTAAGAAGCACGGCCTCTATACCCTGTTGCCTACCCCTAGTCGACCTTGGGAATCCATCTCCATGGATTACATGTCAGGCCTTCCTTCCACTAAGCATGGAAATGACTGTGTTTTTGTGGTCGTCGACAGGTTCTCAAAGATGGCCATTATGGCGGCCTGCAAGAAGAATATCAGAGCAGAAGCCACTGCTAAACTCTTCTTTGAACGAGTGTGGGTGCACTTTGGGATCCCACAGTCTATCATCTCAGATCGGGATAGTCGGTTTCTCAGCACATTTTGGTCCAGTCTCTGGTCAATGCTGGACACCAAACTCACGAAGTCCACAGCCTTCCACCCTCAAACTAATGGCCAGACAGAGGTTGTCAATAGGATGATTGTGCACATTCTGCACATGTATAACTCAAAGCATCCATGCACATGGCACGAGAGCCTCCCCTATGTTCAGCACAGCTACAACCGAGCTCTTCACAGCTCCACTGGCCATAGCCCTTTTCAGGTGGGTTTGGGATTCCAGCCACTATGCCCCATCGATGTGGCCATGCCACTTGCAGCTACTCACATAAATTCAGCTCATGTCCAGTCCGAAACAGATAAGGCCACCAGCTTCATTGAGCGCATCCAACATATTCGCCAGCAGGTCCATGAAATTCTTGAGAAATCAAATTCCAAGTACAAGCAGCGACATGATCAACATCGGGTGCCACACAAGTTTCAGGTGGGCGACAAAGTCTAGTTGCATTTGCAAAAGGAACGCCTTACTGGAGCCTATCGGAAATTGAGACCACTCCGATATGGTCCTTACACCATTACTAAGGTTATGGGAGACAATGCATTTGAGCTCAGCATTCCCCCATTCCTTGGCATGCACCCAGTGTTCAATGTAGATCGCCTTCGGCCATACTTTCCACCATTGCTAGACACATCCGACATTGCAGAACGGCTCAAACCCACAGAATTAAATCCAGATTGCATGGAACAAGCTGCAATTGATCGGATCATGGACACACAGATCAAGAACACTCGCCAACAGAATATCCAACTGTATCGAGTTGTCAAAGCAGGCCAACTCCTTCAGCAGGGCAAGTGGCTCACCAGGGAACAAGTTCAGCAAAAGTTTCCTCATCTCATGGAGGAACTCAACGCAATAGGGACCATTGCTTCCTAAGGGGGGAGGAATGATCCAGGTGGATATTGGTGGCCACCTGCCAATTCCACCTGGACCCCCACCATTGTTTCTCTCAGCATTTTCAGTTTCCTTAATTGTAGCACAACTTACTATTTTTAGCAGTTTTTCGGGTCCTGAACTTCTGGAGCCGTTTTGAGGCCCTAAACGACGTTTTTTGGAAAATCTGGGGGCAACATGGGTCCATGGACCCATGTTTCCCTTCCCAGAGTGGTAGTGCTCGGATAGATCTTTCTAACGAGCTATTGTACGCGTCAAACGGAGATCGTATGCCAAAGTTACGACCCCGGGAAGTTGATGTACCAATTTACCCAAACGGGGCCCACAGTTTGGCGTTTCATCTCCTAGGGTTAGGCTTTGGAATGTTAAGGGTTTTCCATTGTTTCTCAACAATAAATAGGCCTTCGAGCCTCATTGTAAGATAGTTCAGAGGCATGTAGCCACCACATCTCTTCTCAAAGATAAGCTACCATCGCCCTAGCTGGTTTATTTCCATTTCTGGTTGTAAGCATATTTCAGTATTTTCCATTAATGAAATGAAGTATTATTTCCGCTGCATCTTTGTGTATATGGTTATCTCGGTAATTTGTTGTGTTCCTGTTTAAATCCGGATCAAACTCCAACTTCAATGTGCACACAGCTGCAGGGGTCCACGCACTTAGCTATAGACTTCTACCCTAGGCCTCTGCGCACTCAGCTGCGGAGCATCCTTCCTACACTAAGACTCTTTGCTCTTAGCTCTTATATACCCACTATATCAACTAATTTCCCCAAAACTTACTAAGAACTGAACTGCCTTCGACTCTTCTAAGACTCCCTTTTTATACATTCCCATGGTCCATGGACCAAGGGTGAATCTGCTGAAACCCTTTTTTACTATTTACATCTTTGCGCTCTGCGACTGAAAAATGCAGAGACTTTACATTCTTTATACAAAACTTGGGCCTTTAGCCCCAAAACCTGGGATTTTAACCCCAAAATTGACCCTAGGGGACCCGTTCCCAATAGGCCCCCAACACAAATCTAGTGACTCGCCCCGAGTCACTCAGCCAATGTGGAGATCTTGTCGCGAAGACCTTCCAGCTCCACTTGTACGACTGCAACCTTGGAGGTACACTACGTCACTGCCTGCTTAGCATGCTCGAACATCTACTCCGTTGTTGGTCCTACACTATCTACCTGTATTTTCTGCTGTGTCACCTGCATACTGGCCAATTTCCCTTCAATGCAGGCCATGAGCACATAGGCTTCCTCTAACCAAGGCCCCCATCTGGCCTTGAATATTGCCACTTTTCGGTGAGTTGTGTCCACCTGTTCCTTTAGCACCTTCACTTCTTGGAAATTTTCAAACCTCTCCATGATGGTGCCGATGTGCATCGTTGCTTTGACCTCGTCATACCTCTGTTGTAACTCCCGTGCCTCAGTTTCTAGCCTTTGTAGGTTGGGATCTTCCTGCAGACTGGTAACAACTTCAAGCGCCTGTTCAAAGAGCACAGTGCAATCCTTCACTGCGGTCTCGACAACTGAAACAACATCTTTGACAGCGGTCTCGCGCTACCCTCTAACTTCTGGTGGAGTCGAAGGCTAGGCCCTCAACTCAAGTTCTGTGATCTTAAGGTCTAGTTCAAACTGAACCTTAGCCAACTCTGTTCGTGCCTTGCGTACACCCATAGTGAGCTTCCAAATTCTTGTGTCAACTGGTGCATCTTCTGGGATGTTCAGCTCTAGAACAGTGCGGCATGCCTCAACCACCACAGCTATTGTGCACTCATTCTTCTATGTGACCTTCTTAAGAAGATCAATCGTGGATAATTTTTCGATGAACATTTGTACATTGTTCACCTTCTACTCATTGATAACATTCAAGGCGCGTTATTCCCGAGACCATATTTCCACGATTACACCATCCAGCAGGGTGTGAAGGGCTCCACTTGGAAGCGCGGCCAAGTTTAACCCGACTTTATTGAGGGTACTCACAGTGGCCCTGTCAGCCTCTGTTTCTACAGTCAATGTGCCATCCAACAATGCAACAACCTAGGGTTCCATTGAATGGACCATCTCTTCTACATCTGAGGTTCTAGGTGTCAAACTTCTCAAAACCGCACTACCCCACCCTACACTATTCTGCACCTGAGTAGCCTGGATCTGTAGCTTCCACAAACCCGTTTGAATGGTGACCAAGGCCTGTTTCTGCTGCTTCTTAAACTTCTGCAGCAATTTCGTTGTTGCATCCCTCACTATATCATCGATATCATTCAAATCACCCTCTGTCAAGGTGATTGGGTCAAGGGATGATTTGCTAGCCTTATACTTCTTCCGTGGCCCTACCTTCTCCTACTCCCTTATGCGCTCAACCCAGAATGGAGTAGTCTTTGAGTCTACTCCTCCCTGCTCCGAGTGTTGCTCCTCCTTGTTTGTCTATGGAGAAGGCGACTTCTGACTCCAATCAAAGTGGCGGTCGTCCTTTTCCTCCTCCCATTTTGCCTTCTTTTTGGTCGCACGCTATGCTTTGGCTTTGTCCTCAGCTTCCTTCCTCCCTCTTTTGGCCAACTGCCCCATCTTTAATTTGGCCTCTTCCTTCTTCTGTTTTGCAGCAGATTTACTAGACCTAGCTAATAAGTCTAAGGGCATGTTCCATTCTGCCGGCCAACTTTCCAAAACCACAGTGATTGCATCGTCCATCACCAGGTATGGAAGATCATACCATTTTTGTGCAGGATCCTTTTGTGCTTTGATGGAGACGCAGTCGAAGTTCACATTGAACTCCACATATTCAAACAACTTCTCAAAGACAATCGGTGAGAGACATGACTTGTGGTTGATTGCAGCGCAGATGCTTGATTCCATGAGAATCCAAAATATCTTGTTGTCCTTGACCCTTTGGGGGTCCTTCGTGGCCCAGATCGAAGCGAACTTCGTTGCTTCTGGCAGCTCCAGTGCAATTGGAGTTAACTAACGGTCCTCTGGTAAGTCCAACACAACCAATACAATTGACAGCAGTAGCCATGCATAGTGGAAGGTCTTTCTTTGGTCTTGCGCTTCTCTGTAGTTCATGAGGAACTCGTTGCAGAGATAGCACACCCAGTTAAATTGTACACCCTCCATGCATTGCACCACTAAAGATACAACCGGTGTCAGCATTTCATATGTGCGACACTTCCTCATGATTTTCCCTACCAAGATCTGGGAAACTACTTTAACCATAGGATCAGGTATGTTGGAGATGGATTAGCCACACGACTTCTTGGTAAGCTCGAACTTGTCCTTCATTCCTTCTGCGAGGCTGCACTCATTCCATGGCTGGATTCAAACTTGAATGCGGGAGCAAAGTGATTATGTGGATCAACATGTCAGTGATCAGTCTCGGATCGCCTAACCCTAGGCACCCATCATGCACCAAGCATAACAATTTCTTGATCACTATCAAATTTATGGGTGCGCAGTTGTAATGCGACACCCATAGCAGGTTCAACAGTCCTGCCTTGTCTACCCCTCTTATCCACTATCTCAGCTCCAACGTGTTCACACCAGAGTCTTTATAGAAGAGGTGGTGCTTGAATGTATCAGGTGCCAAGTGGGGAAAGTGCTCTGTATCTGCCAAATCCCAATCCTCCAGCTTCAAATGGGGCACGTGTTCCAGGTACGGACCTTTCAATGTGATTTTTTCTAGTAGCAATGGTGTGAAAAGTGTGATTTTGTTCTCATCGATGTCCTTTGGTACCTTCACCTTGCCTCGGTGAGGAGGGACATATGCTGGCAGCTTGGAGAGAAGGTATGCCCCCTCAACATCAATGTCTTATGCCCCCATGTCTACATCTTCCATGCCCACATTGACGTCTTCTATGTACTTGTTAGGCTCTAGGTTTACTACCTTGCCCTTCTCCTATGCAGTGGGTTTTGGTTTCTGCGGGTGTTTTCTAAACGACGTGCGCACTGACTATGCCACTTTCTACTTATCCTTCTTTTGTTTCAGACCTTCTCTAGTCAGTGTAGGCCTCGACCTAGGCGACCTCGGTGATTTGGGTACTTCTGCAAGTATCTCTACACTCGCTACCTCCGGGGCAGCTGCCTCATCTTCCATCGGTTCTCCAACACTTAGAGTCTCTAGGGGTGCTAACATAATATCAGTTAAGAGCTCCTAAGCTTCCTTTGGCAATTTATCAAGCATTGAACTTGCTACCAAAGCCTTGAAATAATCAAGGTTCATTCACGACTGATAGCTCAACACCTCAATTCTCAAAATTCCAAGTGCTTTTCATTGGTTGACCATATGTAATTTATAGGCAATTTCGAATTTGAATCTGACTGTTCCCCCCAAAATATGTTCATAAATGCTAGAATGACAGCAGATTTTCAAAGATCTTGCTCTTAAATTCCAACTTAATTACTGCCCCCCCTCCCCGCCCCCGCTTTATTTAGCCATTTTCCCACTTTCAATTCATGAACAGTGACCATAATGGTCACATTCTTGCTACCCTATGCAGTCTCTCCTTCAATAGCACAGCTCCCCTCTCGCTTCTGCGGACACTGTGACAATCCTCCATTTCGCACAATACCCCAATCACGCAGCTCTACAACCTAGGCAATGTATTTTATAGTCCCATGCCTCCTTTCAGCTACCTAGAGCACTAATATTGTGCTTCCTCCATATATTCATCTGGCCGGATCCCCAGTGTATGGCTTCAATCGACTACCATTCACCTTCCCTGGAATGGATCTCCATTCAACTTCACCAACTGAACTGCTCCACCATTGGTAACCTCCTTTACGACATAGCGCCCATGCCAATGCATCTGAAATTTTCCTTGAAATTGATTAAACTTGTTGTCATATAATAATACTAAATCATTTACCTTGAAGGTGCGCAGTTTGATGTGCCAATCGTGCCATGCCTTTTTGCACTCCTTTCGAACTTGCTGATGGAATCCAACCATAAACCTATCCTCTTCCAGTTCTGTCAGCTGCATGAGCCTTTCTTTCATGGCTTTGTGATCCACCATTCCTGTGAATGTTGCTATGCACAGACTAGGTACAATGTATTCCATTGCCATCACAACTTCAACGCCATAAACCAACCTAAAAGGTGTTTGTTGAGTCAGTTTTTTACAAGTTGTTCTGTAAGCGCATGGCATCGCGGGTATGTGCACATCCTAGTCATTTCTTTGTGTATTGAAAACCTTTGTCAGTGCACTATCTAGTATCTTATTAAATGTTTCTACCATTCCATTGGCCTGCGGGTGATATGGCATACTCTTCTGATGGTACACCTAAAATTACTTCATTAACGCGTTGATCGTTTCATTAAGAAAATACGTACTGCAATCACTCATTAAATTTTTCGGACAACCAAAACTCATAAGTACATCCTCAAAGATGAATTTTTCTGATTTTGTGCTTGTACAATCCTTCATCGGCCGCACCTCCGCCCATCTGGTTAAATACTCAGTCGCTGTGATGATGTATCACACACCCGTCTTCTTTCCTAGAGGTTGAATTGGTCCCACAAAGTCAATCACCCACTTTTCAAATGGTTGTAACGATATCTATGGATTTATAGGTAGCTCATCCCTCCACGATGGTATTTCAGTCCTTTGGCATGCATCGCATGCCCTACAATACGCGTTTGAATCCTTATGCAGTGTCAGCCACCACAACCCAGCACACAGAATCTTTTGTGTTTTTTCTTTTCCCGTATAGTGTCCTCCTGCGATTCGTCAATGAGCCTTAGTGAGGATGTTGTTTCATTCAAATTCTGGCACATAACGTCACAGTATTTCATCCGATCCCATTTTATACAATTTCCCTGCAATGACAAAAAAGTTTGTCGTGCACACCACCAATTCCTTCTTTTATTGGCTAGTATACACTTCTAGAGTTGTTCCCATCATCAAGAAGTGTATAATATCATCAAATTGAATGTACGCGATGTGCACCGCAAAGCGTTGCGTGTCAGGTAGTCCTTCGTCCAAATTAGTAGGCTCCTCTCTTGTTTCAATGCGCGACAGATGATCCGGTTCGACATTCAATCATCCTACCTTCACAATAAAATCAAAATCATATTCTTGAAATAGAAACAGCCATCTACATATCCCCCCCCCCCAACGCAAGCTTGTTCACCAAGTACTTCAATGCAGAATGGTCTATATACATCTTAAAATGACCGCCTAGCATGTAGTGCCTGAACTTTTGGAGCACGTATACCATATCCAGACCCTCGCACTCTGTCGTTGAATAATTCTTCTTAGCTTTAGATAGTTTCTTACTTACGAATGTTATAGGATGATTCAATTCTCCCTCACCGACCTGTGTTAGTACTGCTCCCAGCGCAATACATGACACGTCCACATGCACATGAAATTCCTTGTTCCAATCCGAGAAGACTAGGATCGGCATGGTGACCATTTTTTCTTTTAGTATGTCCAAGCTCTTTTGACATTCTTCATTCTAGCAGAATGTAGCATCCTTTTTTAACAGTTTCTCCATCGGCGTGGTGATCTCGACATAGCTTTTGATGAACTTTCTATAGTACCCTATATGCCCCAACATTGCGCACAACTATTTCACACTTCTTGGTGCCTCCAAACTGATTATAACTGCAATCTTTGCAAGGTTTACCATCAAACCTTGTTTGCATACCACATGACCTAGCAAGATCCCAAAAGGGCCACAAAAAAAACTTCTTCAGATTGAGTGCGATCTTGTACCTCCGGTATGTATCTAGCATCAAGTGCAAACTTGTTACATGGCATTTTACCAGCCCAAACACTATCCAATCGTCAAAGTATACCTCCAAAATTTTTTGAAAGAAATATTTGAACGTTGCGATGACTACGCGTGTGAAGATCGTCAATGTGTTCTTCAGCCCAAAAGGCATCACAGTATACTGGAAGCATCCCCATTCAATCGCGAAGGTTGTCTTACTCCTATCCTCTAGTGCGATCTTGATCTAATGGTACCTTGAGAACCCATCAGTAAATGAATATGCTTCTTAGCCACCAACATTATCCAACATCTCATCATTATGAGATCTACGGATCATGCACAAAAATGTCATTCAACTTCCTGAGATCTATGCATATTCATATCTCATCCTTCTGTTTCTTTTCCTCAACTACCATTGGGATTACGCAATCAGACTCTTCTACTGCTCCAATGATGCTTGCTACAAGCATTTTATCCAACTCCAAGTGGACCCTTTCTTTATATTTCTGGTTAAGGTAGTAAGGCCTTTGCCTAACTGGCTTTGCATCTAGTTTCAGAATGATCTTCATGACACCCAAGTCCCCTATTATCCCTTTCAGATCTGAAAACTTTGTAGGGAATAGATCTTGATATTAGTGTAGCAATTTGGCGACCTTATCTATTGTCGCATCATCCCAGTAGTCCCCAATCTTTGCAAACTTCAGCTCCACCTCAGTGCCAATGTTCACCTGTCTAGTTTTGAGTAACTCAGTAATGTCTGGATTCTCTAGTTGCAGTCCTTCAACTTCGCGGTGACCTTTAGTCTCTGGAATATTAATCTTCCTCGGGTCTTCATCTTCTTCTTCCACTGTCACATTGTAGCACTCTAGCGCGTGGCTCAGTTGGGTAGTCCAATTAGGTTGAATCAAATCTAGAGGATCTTGCGGTATCCTGAATACCACTACCTTGACCTCTTGCAATGCTTCATCAATACATTCATACCCATTATCAAAGCTGAACATCGTAAAAAATCCTTGCCGCAAAACATCCCATTCTTCAATGCCATGGTGGAGCTTTGCCTCCAAGTACCAATTCTCGTTATAACATCCAAGGTATGACAAATCAGATGTACCCACTCCAGCTGAGGCTTCGCTCCATACACTTTAGTCCATTTGGCCCAATGGTTGTGCGGGTCATTCCTCCCATCATATTTTTCTGTTAGCTGCACTTGTGGATGATCAAACCATACTCTCACCATTTTTCTCTACACGTGCCAATCATCAAAATTGTCCTTGTGTGTACCCCACCATCTCGCAGGCGTAGTGCCCAGTCCAAGGCCTGGAAGTGAAGCTTCTCTGGCACTTCCCTCTCGAATACATCCAAGAAGTTATCAACATCAGTTAAACCATTATAGTAAGGTAGATTTATTACCTCTGACAACACACATTACAACAACTTGGTCATCATGTTATAGCGCAGTGTGGATACTTCATGCAGTCCATTCTACCAATGCTCCAACTCTTCATCTGAATCTGATGTGTAGGAACTTTTTGAGTCACATGCAATACGGCCATCTGCTATCTGATTCACCCAATCCTGATCTCACACCATTATCTTGTAAATCTAGTCCAAATCATCATCACTTTCATAATCGCAGACCGATTCAGTGTAGCACAGTCCTTCTGCAGCGTCCAAGGGCACCACTATGTGGAGCAATTTATTCTCAAATATCATCTTCTGCTTCTTCAAATTGATTACCCCATTCATTTTGGTGGCCTAATTGATCGCAAGGAGTGCGAGGTAGGGATTGTTGTCATCCACAATCTCTATTACTTCAAAATCAGCTAGTGCGCTCGCGCCCTCAATATCAACCATTACTGCCTGCAATCTTCCCATGGGGATGATTTTCTTCTGATTCACCATCCTTAACAGAATTGGATACCACTATAGCGCAGGTCTCCCCATTCTCTTGCATGTTTTCTTCGGCAAAACAATCGCATTGGACCCCAAATCTAGAATAACATGATCCATCTCATATTCCCCTATCTGCACAGTGAGCCTCATCTCATGCCCTATTCTCACCTTATGCCTACAAATCTTCCTGACTACGCGTGGTTCGTTAGTAGCGTTTTCCTTCGCAATGCACCTATTGATCAAATCATGCAATCCCTTTGCAACCTTGCTATCATGCAACAACTTCATACAGGCATGGACAGTCCATTTCCTTAGTCGGATTCTCCTCACTTCCTGAGGTAGAGGCCTCAACGAAGCTTTTCTTTGCTTCTATAAACGTTTCTCTTGCATGTTCTAGATCAAACCCAATCTCTTTTTCTGGTGCTTTGCTGAACCACTCACCTTCTTCAGGTTGCTTCCCCTAATCTTCACCAGTTGTCGCTCCACTCTGCAACATAATATTTACCTTAGGATCTTCCTTGCGAGGCTCAGCCCTCATCATCTGTAGTTTCTGAGTCAGCTACTGAGGTTGTGCCCCTTTTTCTTGTATCTTAGCTAATAATATAGGGCAATCCTCCATCGCATGGTCAAAGTAAGTACAATAGCAGCATGACAGACGCGTCAGATTCGGGTAACCTCACATGTAGTGTCCTGGTCCCCCACAGTTGTAACAAATGACCTGCCCTCGACCTCTACCAGGTCCTCCTCCACCTCGGCCCCAATGGTGTCCCTGATACTCACCTCGTGCCCCCCCAGTGCCTTGGTTTGGAGGTCGAGTTCCTGCCTGCACCCTATATGCAGGAGTTCTATCCATCATTAATTCGTAACTATGGAAATTGTGCTCATCATGACCCACTAATCGACAGAAGTTGCAGAAGAGCTGTTGTGGTGTTTATACGAATTTCTGCAGCAAATGGCAATTGTCTGTCGCATGTTTTCTAGCTACCTGACAGATAGCACATCATAGCACGGGCCCTGCACTTGGCCCTACTGGAGCTTCTGGCCTCAAGGGCATTAGCCCCCCTACTGCAACACAATTTGCAAAAACTAGACAATGATCTTTGTCATACCCCTAGCTTTTACACTTCAAGCACCAAACTTCATTGCGCACCTCGGGCCGAGCTGTTCTATCTTTCTTCAAACTCTGCATCTCTAGGAAAAGGTTTTGTAACTGCACATGAATCTGTTGAACCCCCAAATTAGAATCTTGCATTGATGTCTCATGCGATCTCATCGCAATTTCTAGAGCTTCCACCTGGGTCCCAATCTTTTGTTGTGATCGCACAACCCTTAGGTGAGGTAGGAGCAAAGCCACAAACCATTTGCGGTGTTTCCCATGAGTCAGATTAATGTTAGCCTTGTGGATCGTACACTTAAATCTCTGATCCAGATCCCAGGGTGTCTCACTAGGCTTCATCATGATCTCTTTGAATCCCAAAATTGATTGCGCTTTAGACTTAGGTCTACTGAATTCCTTATTCAGCATAGTCTAGATATCTGCTAACGCAGATGTTGGGTTATCAGTGCAGCACTTAATGTACCACATTAGCACGCGATCTTGTAAAGCACTAACCAACGTTCCTTTATTCATTTGATCATTCGTGATACCCTGAGCTTCCCATACAACCTTCACAACGAATCAAAACTAGTCAGGATCCTCATTTCCCACACCCTTAAACACAGGTAGCTTTACTGAGTTTGTCATATTGAATGATGAAGGAGGTGGCAGTGGTGTACGTGAAGGTTTATGCGGCGGAGGTGAACATGAAGGTGGTGTGGGTGGGTGGGATATTCATGGGAACCCTTACTTTATCTACTGAACAACGCTCTGTAGAGATGTCTGTGCTGCTTCCTCATCGTCACTTAGAGGAGGTTCAATTAACGGGCTATATTCAGGGCTTGTTTTCCCCTTGTTCCTGAATTTCCTTCCACTTCGCGTAGCTGCAAACATAAATCTAGCTGCATAACCCGCTTTTCACACAAGAGCATCTTAATCCAAGTATTTAACGATTTTAAAAACTTACGTCGCGGCCCCTTGAAGAAGCGGCGCTCTGGTTCGATGTAACTAACCGAGGTATCGACTGTGAACTCTGTCACAAACCCTCATATGATAAGATCAAGCCAATGATCGACAGTGCTTGTGATCTTATCTTCAGAGGCTTCTAATCTCCTCACTAACTCTGGGGTCCAAACTATTGGATCGTCAAGGCTCCACCTTCCTTGGCTATCTACCAATTTCACAATCCACCCCTACAACTCGACTGGGAAGTAACATAAGAAGACCTCGTGTATTTCTGTGTACAGGTATCTGTCCAACCACTATTCTTTTGTCAATCGTGGATTTATGTTCTCTTGCGTCGCAGATTCGTGGATCTTTTTATCCAACTAGTATTCGATTTCCTTCTTAGTTGGATTTCAGTGATGCAACATCACACATCTTGTTATGCAGATCTCGGTCCCAAAAACACAACCATTTGTTGGCTTGATGGGCCCTTACCCAGGTTCAAAGTTAATTAGCCAAGAAAATCCTTACACTACTAGCCCTTTCGGCATCAATCCGCGGAACGCGGACTAAAGTCTCACCCGAAGCAGTATGGGGGGATGCAAGAACCAAGTTTCTACACCCTTAGATAGTTGTGATGTCGTTTTGTACCCTAACCCTTCCTTTTGCACAGACTGATAAACCTTTTAGGGCTTATCAATGCACTTCTCTTATTCGGCCTTGAAACCTTCACGAAGGTCTGCGATCATCCTTCTCGAACCCTAAATAGGAAATTCAGATGCTTACACGCCTCTGTAATTATTGTTACTTCTATGTCTACCTAGATTAGCTTAAGTAGTGGTTAACTTCAACATACATTATGATTATCTTCGCGTAAACAGATATTATTTCTTGTGTTCATATGACAAAGTAAAACACATAGATTCGCACATCAATACAGCCTTAAATCATAAACTCAACATTCATCATAACATAATCACACACATTCATAACAGAAGTAAAATAGCTAATACACAGATATTTCCTGAATATTTCTCTTTATTGATGGTTCAGATCTCTAGTACAAACTCTAACTTCCCTGCGCACACAGCTGCAGGGGTCCGCGCACTCAGCTGCGGACTTCTATCCTAGGTCTCTTCGCACTTAGCTGCAGAGTCTCCTTCCTACGCTAAGACTCTTCGCTCTTAACTCTTACAGACCCATTGCATCAACTAATTGCCCCAAACCTTACTAAGAACTGAACTGCCTTAGACTCTTCTAAGACTCCCTTTTTATACATTCCCATGGTCCGCGGACCAAGGGTGAATCTCATCAAGCCGACACAAACTATCTAAAATAAGGGTGGAAAACCTTTTTGATTGTTTACATCTTCGTGCTCCGCGACCACAAAATGCGGAGACTTTACATTCTTTATACAAAACTTGGGCCTTTAGCCCCAAAAATTGGGATTTTAACCCCAAAATTGACCTTAGGGGACCCATTCCCAACACATAAAAACTAATTAAAGTATAATTTTATTAGTATTATTAGTATTATTATTATTACTATAAAAATAATTAATAATAAGTTAAACATATATACATTTAAAAAATTATGGAACAAGATTCTATTTATCCATAATTTACTATGAAGATTCAAATAAGTTTTGTTGCAATACCATGGTATTGGTTTATAAATACCACATGCCCAATAAACTATAATTTATTTTATATCACACTTTTTCATATGACAGTTTTTGTAATTTTCAATCTAATGAAAAAAAAAAAACACATAACTAAATTGAAGATAAATCTAAACATTTGTGTATACTATTATGAATATTTTAAAATATTACCATTCATCTAATAATTATTAATAATTAAATTAAAATTCTAAAAAAAATTATACCAAAATTAACCTACCTAAAACATAACTATTTAAAAAAAAAATACTTAAATTTATAATATCACAAACACATAATTGTATCTATAATTTTTTTATCACATATAATGCCTCTTTAATTTTGTTATCACATATAATGCCTCTTTAAATGGAACTAACCCGCTTTCTCACCAAGATAACATCCGAAAATAACATTGGAGAAAAGGGTATATTTTGCTGGAATAATAACATTATGTGAACACCATATTTGGTGATTAAAGATCTCGTTGTAATAGAATTAAAATCTTTCACAAAGAAATTAAAGATCTTTCTGTACCACAAAGAATTAAAATGTTTCAAAAAGAAATTAAAGATCTTGGTGTAATAGAATGGCTATGCATATTAATAATGGTGTGTATGGGTTTGTACGGAGATTAAGTTAATGATTAGAAACGACTATATAATTTTAAATAAGTGTTAAAGATATATTAGAAAATTAATAATAAATATTTAAATTTAATATTATAAATTTATTATGGATAAATAAATAAATTAGAAATATTAATTAATAAAAATAAATTTTAATTAAGATTAAAAATAATAAATTATGAATGGAAAATAAATAAATTATTTATTATTGACCAATAAAATATACGATTTTATAAAACTTTTAGTGTGCACTCAAAGGCCAAAAGGAACATTTGGATTAAAGAATATATTCAATTTAGCCTAAACGAGAATATAAACCGACACTGAGGGACCAATTAATAAAGGCTAGGAATGGTTGAAAAGCCAATAAATAACCCACAAATAAGAAGGGGAGAGAATATTAAATTGGCCAAAAATTGAGGACGCTATATAAAATTAAAAAAATAAAATTATGAAATTAAAATGTTGGGAAAATTTAGATTTAAAAAAAAAAAAATTAATTAACTACATGTTTTTAGGTTTAGTTTATAATTATTTTCACAAAAAAGTATTGAATTTTTTTTCTATTTCAAATATTTTATAAACAAGTGCTATATAGTCCCTAGTCTTTAGGGTTTAGTTTAAATATGGTTAAATTAGATGGAAAGAGTTAGAGATATTAAAATAAATAATTAGATGTTGAAATGCGGTTCCTAAGAAAAATAATCCTCTAGTAAAGGCATAGTGCCATTGATAATTAAATCATTTTGGTTGAAGGATGTCAACAAGAAAAAATATGAAAGAAAATATTCGGTACATGTGAAGGATTAATAAAATGTAGGGGAGTCCATGTCAATATATATGTCTTTTTTGAGAGTTGTCCTTGTTGATATTATAACCATTTTGTCTCCTTAATTACATGTTGAAGTGTGGTTAGTAAGAAAAATGATAAACTAATATGCAAGTTGTGGAATGTTAGACAACTGTAAAAGAGAAAATTTGTAATTGTGAAGGATTAATAAAATGTAGGGGAGCTCATGTCAATATATATGTCTTCTTTGAGAGTTGTCCTTGTTGATATTATAACTATTTTGCCTCCTTTGTTGCAAGGTTCGATTTGTTATAAATTAAATTTCATAAAATTTTAGTGGCATAACTAAAATTATAAGGTAAAAATTTAGTGACATAGTTAAAGTTAAGGGTTATTTAATTGTCTCCTCACTACCCCACTAATGTAAAAATATGTATGAATTGAGATTTTAAAATAAATTGCCAAAAACAACCAATCTCATAAATTATAGATATTCAAACCAAAAATTGAAAAATAGATCATAATTTCAAACCATAATATTAATAATTGACATAAATTATTTCATATACTATGTTATTTATACAATCATAAATAATGAAACTAATTTAAATTAATAAATTAAATTCATATTCATATTAATTGAAATTGATTTTAATATTAATATAACATAATTAATTTAAATTTAAATTTAAATTTATTATTTATATAAAAAGTTAAACACGTACTCTATATATTCTTCGGTGAAAGTGAAAGTGTTCTGAGGCTCGGTGAAAAAGTTAAACACGTACTCTATATATACTTCGGTGAAAGAGTTCTGAGGCTCGGTGAAAGAGTTAAAAACATACTCTATATATTCTTGGCATATATTCTTACTCTATATATTCTTCGGTGAAAGTGTTCTGAGGCTCGGTGAAAAAGTTAAACACATACTCTATATATTCTTCGGTGAAAGTGTTCTGAGGCTCGGTGAAAGAGTTAAAAACATACTCTATATATTCTTGGCATATATTCTTACTCTATATATTCTTTGCATATATTCTTCGGTGAAAGTGTTCTAAGGCTCGGTGAAAGAGTTAAAAACATACTCTATATATTCTTGGCATATATTCTTACTCTATATATTCTTCGCATATATTCTTCGGTGAAAGAGTTTTGAGGCTCGGTGAAAGAGTTAAAAACTTACTCTATATATTCTTCGATGAAAGTGTTCTGAGGCTCGGTGAAAGAGTCTGCGGGTTGCGGTGGGCACGGGCGATCTGCAGTCAGTTACCAAAGATTACCAAGGGCAGACAGGCGATCTGCAGTCAGTTACCAAAGATTACCAAGGGCAGACAGGCGATCTGCAGTCAGTTACCAAAGATTACCAAGGGCAGACAGGCGATCTGCAGTCAGGTTTTCTGATATCAGGTGCACACATTCCTTATCTTTTTCTTTTTCTAATTGCTCATATAATTTCAAATATGAATATTTCACCACAGTTACCAAAGATTACCAAGGGAAGACCTAGCACAGTTACTCTACAAGGCCTTTATGAGTATATAGAGTCTTTAGAGAAATGGAGAGAGGAAAGAGAAGCCAAGCTACAAAAAGAGTTAGAAGCCATGCTGGAAAATAAATTTGCATCTCTTGGAGACACGATCCAAAAACAAATAGAAAATAAAATAGAACTACTAGAGAATAAAATGGAGGCAATGGAGACTAGACTACAGGTTATACAAAAACATAACCAAGATACTAACCAACCATCCCAGCAAGGAGATGTTGATACTTTAGAGAGTCTTAAAATGAAAGACATGATTAAAGAACTAGAAGAAAAATTTAATAGCCGTCTCACCCTAAATAATGTGGTAGATAAGTTAGATATCAAACCAATTAAAGATGAAATGAAAAAATTAATAGAATTAGACCACGAACGTAACAAAAGGGCCTTAAACCTTATAATATTCGGTTTAAAAGAGGAAGTAGATGAGGATACTTTAGCCTTAGCCCAGACAGAACTACATAATAGATTACAAATTGAAACATTATGTCTCACAGAAGCAACAAGGTTGGGGAAATTAACCGAGAATAAAGGAAGACTAATCCGCATAAAGGTGAGCTCCACTGATCATAAGCACGACATACTTAGTAAAACCTCAAGTCTAAAAGGAACGGGAATATTCATAAATGAAGATCTCATTCCAGAAGACCAAGCAGAATTAAGAAAGGAGGTTCAAAAGGTAAAAGAAGCTAGAAAGGAAGGAAAATGGGCAATAATCAGAAATAGAAAAGCCTTTATTCGAGATAGAAACCAAAAAGATAGTAATCAATAGCAATTAAACATGCTCCGGATCCTTTCTTGGAATTGTCGGGGCTTCCCATGGAACAAAGGCCCCAAGCTAAGTTGGATTTCAAATGATGTTGATATTATTTTGCTTGTTGAAACTTGGGAGCACGAAGAATCTAAGGTCCCTAACATAGATGGCTTTACGCTATGGTCTACCTGGAATAAGCGATCCTCCCGTAGAGGCATTAGGGGAATAACTTGTTACATTAAGAAGAGCATCTCCCCCCATGTTAGGATTTATAAAAACGACCCTCACAACCAATATAGTTGGATAGACATGAAAGACATTAATAATAAAAAGTCCTACATAGCAATATGTTATTTCCCCCCCATTAACTCTAACTTCTATAAGAAGAAGAATCTAGATAAAACTAACCCTTACAATGGTTTAGAGAATGATATTTCTAGCCTAAGGAATGATGGTAATATCCTTTTAATAGGTGACTTTAATGCTCGAACTTCAAACAACCAAGCTATTATTCTAAGCAATCATTCCAACCCTAATCCTCTTTGGTTAGATGAAGACCCTACTCTGGCTAGCAGGTACAAAAGGAACTCTGAAGATCTCGGGGAAAATTTGTTTCGGTCGGAGCTAGTCAAGCTCTGTAGTTCTCAGGATCTCATAATTTGCAACGGTCTAAAGAAGTGGCCCAATTCTAGCAAGATGACTTGCATCCATGGACTTGGTAGCAGCGTGGTAGACTACGTTATTTCCGATCTCCCATTATACAACGAAATAATAAATTTTGACATCTTAAACGACCACGAACCTGACTCTGATCATAGGCCTTTACTTATAACTCTCAATTTTGTCATGCATAGAGTTCCCATAGAAAATAATACTTATAGCCAAAAGAACTTAATATTTGATAGAAATAAAAATGATCTCTTTCTAAATGAATTAAAAACTAATTTGCTTCCTTTATCTAATATAGACAACATAGAAGACCTCTATCATAATTTTACTACAACCCTCTCATATTCTATTAACAAGTTCTCAATTGAAGTTTCAAATAATAAAAGAAATAGCAAAACCAATCCATGGTATGACAAAGATTGTAAAAGTGCAAGGAGAGCAATTAAGGAAGCTGTTGATGAATCTCTTAAAATGGACAAGATAAAAATATACAAAGCCCTAACTAAAAGGAAAAAGAGGCAGTACATTCGTCAAAGACAGGAGAATCTCTTACACCTCTCTAAGGTAGCTCCTAAGAAATTTTGGAGGCAGATTCTAACTAGGAAGACTAAGGATAATAATAAAATTGCTCTTCACGATTGGAATTCCTATCTTAAAAAGCTTTATGAGTCTCCAAATGTCATGGATAATTTGGAAACCCTTCTCACAACGAAAGAAGTTTTCTCTTTAGAAGACATTAAGTTTGGGGTTAATCGCCTCGCTAATGGGAAAACTAAGGACATTGAAGGTTACCAAGCGGAAATCTTAAAAATTGGAGGTCCTGTCCTCATCCCCCACATCCACAAGCTTTTCAATCAAGCAGTCAAGCAAGGGTTCCCTAAACCTTGGACTGAGAGCCTCATTATCCCTATTTTTAAAAGTGGGGATACAAATAACCCCTCTAATTATAGAACAATCATGATCAGCCCTCTCTTAGCCAAGTTATATGGTAGTATTTTGGAAAAGAAGTTAAGCATATGGCTTGAAAGTGAAGGTAAGCGGGCTAAAGGCCAAGCAGGTTTCAGAAGGCATCACTCAACAACAAACCACCTTGTTACGCTTAGGATCATTGCGGAGGAATGTCGTAATGAGAAATCCAATTTATTTTGTTGCTTTGTGGACTTTAGAAAGGCTTTCGACACGGTTCCTAGATACAACCTTTGGAATATATTAGAAGAGCTAAAGGTTCCTCTCGAGTTGAGAGCTGCCGCTATAAGATTATACGAAAATGTAATTGCCAAGCTAAAGAGCAATGAAGGGTGGTCGAAAGATATTAAGTGTAACATCAGAGTTAAACAAGGTTGCCCCCTTTCCCCTACCCTATTTGGCGTTTACATCGATAAGCTCGAAGGCTATTTAGAGGAAGCAGGATGTGATGGCACGATCTTAGCTGGGATAGTCGTCATCCTTCTTCTTTATGCTGACGATATTGTTCTTTTGGCAAGGTGCCCATCTGATCTTAATAAGCAACTCAGGCTTCTTAAGGATTTCTGCTCTACCATGGGTATGACTGTTAACACTGACAAAACAAGAGTTATGATTATCAAATCCAAGAAGGACACTTACGCTAATTTTATGTATGACAATAATAACTTGGAGGAAGTGTATTCTTACAAGTACCTAGGAATTGATATTCATCACAAGCTCAACTGGAACCATAGAATTGAGAAAAGGATTAATGGGGGGTGGAAAGCTTACTTTGGTCTTGAAAATAATTGTAAAATAGCAAACCTTGTAATGTGGGATAAAAAGAAGTTCCTCTTTGAAACTTTAGTCACTCCTGTTATCTTATATGGCTGTGAGGTTTGGGGTTGCAGCATCTCCATAGAATCATGGAGAAAGATTGAGCAAATCCAGAAGCGTTTTATAACTTATAACTTGAAAATTAAAAGTAATACACCCTATCCTGTTCTCCTTATAGAAGCAGGTCTTTCCCCTATTGAGAGCCTAGCTATGCTTAGGTTTCTGTTGTACAAGCACAAAATCAGTAACATAGACAATCATAGACTTCCTAAGCTAGCTTTAAATTCTAGCCAAAACCACCTAAGGCTCAATCGAGGGTGGCATAAAGACACAAGGGCCTGGTTAAACTATCGGGAGATCAACGAAAATGATGCATTGCAAAACATAAATAACATTAAAGATATTGTTACTTCTAAGTTCAAAGAAAAAATGTGGTGTGAGAAAGACTTAGCGGCAAAAGAAAATTAAGTTATTATAAGAAAGTCATCAACCCCACCCTAGAAGATCAAAAGTATCTCTCTATTTTAACTAGCTCAAAGAAGAAAATTAATATAGCAAAGATTAGAACGAATTCTCATGAGCTCCATAGTGAAACAGGTCATTGGGCAGTTCCTAAAACGCCATGGACGGAAAGGATTTGCCATATATGTGAGAATAGGAACATCAAGGATGAAAACCACTTCCTCTTAGAGCGCCCCGCGTATAACCACATTAGATCTCAGTTTCACAATCTTTGTTACAATAGTGACCTTCCTAGCCTTTTACAATGTCAAAATTATAGTGAGCTCGGGAGGCTTCTCTCCAAGCTTTTTGAGCATAGGAATAAAATCTTAAATCAAAATAGATAATTTGTTTCTTTAGGTCCAATAGACCATTATTTGGTCTCAGTGAACGTTAACCACCATCACCATCATCATAGATTTAAATTAATATGAATTAATATTTATATTTAAGTTAAACTAATTTTTTATATGTATTAAATTTAAATTAATTTAACTTGAATATTAATTTATATTAATTTAATATAAATATAAATATTATTAAATTGAATGATAAATTAATATAAATTATGTTTTTCATATCATTAATTTAATAAATTTAATAATAATATGAAAATAATTTAATATAGCATAATAATTTCAAACCATATTGTTTCATATACACGTTAATTTCATTTAATGTTTTATCAATTGTTGGCATTGGGAAAAAAAAAATTGCAAACTAAACGATTGCATAGTGTTGTTGCAAATTAAACTCATTACTCTGGCAGAACACAATTAATTTTTTATGTGCCTCCGATCACTGTTTGGATAAGTTGTGAGGTTAATTGCACTGTACATCATTATTGTATCAGAGAATCATTATGTGCCTCCTACCACCGTTTGGATAAGTTGTGAGGTTAATTGGACTGCACATCATTATTGTATCGGACAATCATGGTACAACCGCCAATATAATTGAATATCAGTTTATATTGGTATGTCTGGTCTGTCAATTGTTTGTTTTTCTAATTTGTAAGTTGTTTTACATATTGTTTTTCTAATTATAACTTGTAATGACGATGAATCACATTAGTTGGTTTTAAAAGGCTCGACGAAATTCTCATTTATCAAGTTTGTTTTTAAATGTCAAGTTCATTAACGAGATGTTTCTGTAGTCATTCTTATGAGAAAAAACAACTCTATTGTTTAAGCATTGATTGCCACATACAATATACACACACAATCTTCTGTGATATATATATATATATATATATATATATATATATATATATATATATATATATATATATATATAAACAACAAAAGAAATACTCATGAGGTTGACGTCCCAGATATTGCACTTACTTCGAGGCACCACAAGCTTCCTTAACCCATCAAGTTTCTCAATTAAGGATATTGGGTGTTAAAGATGTCTTTGGTCTTTCTTCCTATGAAGGTTTCAACATAGGTTCATGTTTTGTGGGAAGTTCAACATACTTCTCTGCAGCCTTTGTATTCCCCAACCCTAGGGAACTCCAGAGCTCCAAAAAAACAGTGTTTGTTCAAGTTTCTCAATTAAGGATATTGGGTGTTAAAGATGTCTTTGGTCTTTCTTCCTGTGAAGGTTTCAACATAGGTTCATGTTTTGTGGGAAGTTCAACATATTTCTCTGCAACCTTTGTATTCCCCAACCCTAGGGAACGCCAGAACTCCAAAAAAATAGTCTTCAAAGCTCCCAGAACTTTCCCAAGCTCCCATTGAAGCTCCATTGAAGCTCCAGCGAGAAAAGGTAATGTTCCTATACAGTTCCAAAGCTCTCAAGAATGTGGGAACCATTGAAACAGGTTTCCCTCCTCTCCGAAGTGATTCCCATGTAACAAAGCTAATAACTCTTAATTTCACAACCAATAAAAGTAAAAATAAATGTCAATAATTTTTTCCTCAAGGAAAAAAAATATTTTAAAGTTAAATTTTATTAAAAGAAAAAATATTTATATTTGACTAAACTAATAATGGGTTAACCGAATATCGATTCTGTAATCCCGCCATGCAGTAGGGATAATAAGTAGAAAGGAGCGAAACAAAATTTTCGCTTAATACAAGTAAATAAGGTACTTAGTTTAAAAAAAAAGAAGCTAACAATGTCAGATTTGGAGAAACACAATCCTAAAACAGAACATAAATTAAATTCTACAAAGGCCGTTTGAATAAGCGCGTGAAGAGGGCATACAGGTATTTTTCCACTTGTCATGCGCCCTCGACGCTTCAAATCTCGATCTTGCCCTGCTTCTGTGTCTTGACATTGATTTCAGATTTCAGATTTTTGCGACAGGGTATGCAAACTGTTGGAAACATGCTTGATATCACTGAAATCGTAAGTCAACCAACTGCGAGATGAAGAACATTTTTCTTCAGTACAAAAAAAGCATGATTGTGTTATATAAAAGATATAAAAAACAGCATATTACATTTAGATATAGCCAGATAAAAAGATATAACCAACCCTGTACAAAACGGTAGATGAAGGAAACGCAAGTCCAGATATGACGTATGGCCAAAAATCCCCCATAACAGGCAAAATGACAGAAAGATATGAGCTTCAAACGAAGCAATCAACCAGAAGGATAAACTGATAGCGTAATAGCGAATTCAGAAAATTCCAGAATTCCAAAAAGTTCACTTCTACCACCAGTTAAGGAAAATGCGAAACATACCTGGGAATTCTGCAATAAAAAAACTTACCCCAACAAGCCAACATTTTTGCTCAAAAGAATATTTTTGGTTCAGAGATTAGATCAAACGCTTTGCTAACATTCTTTAAAAGTTTCAGTACAACAGAATTTTAATCTTTTAAGGAATCACCCTCTACATTGAACTTGTTGCCCTCAACAGTTTTACAGTCCACTATCAAGATACAATTTGGAAGATGGAAACCCCTTTGGGCAATTCTTCCCATAAAGATACAATTTGACATTCTTAATTTCGTTTTGATAAACAAAATTCCATTCAAAATGTATGCTTGTCCATCTATGGATGTTGCAGAATGAAGACCATGTCTCGCTACGGTAGGTGAGAGGTTGGTTGTGTTGGGCAATGAAAAGAGGCGTTGTGGATGGAAGTAATGGTCAGGTTTTCTGTTTAGCCAGGGTGCTGAGGGGTCAAACGCGGAAGTTGACTCCTGTGTGGGGTATTGCTCTTAGGATTTCGTTTGGGACCTGGGAGCGTCTGTATCTAGAAATTATACTCTGCAGGGTGGCCATCTCCTCGTTGGGTTGTTATTCCTCCATCTGCCGGTCACCTTCTATCTGTGTTGGTGGGGCTGTCAGAGTTGGCGAATTTGGGTAATGTGTTATGCCTTCTGCTGGTGTTTGTTGGTTGTTTTCAATTCTATTTCTATTGCTCCTATTGTGGCTATAGCCCCTATGAAAGGTGGCATCTCTGTTTTAGTTTGGTCGTGATTGGAAGTTACAAGGCTGTATCTCGTTCAGTGTTCCTGTGGGTTTTTGGAGGTATGAGTCAGTCATCCATTGTAGCTTGCTGCCCCAGGTCTTTGTGGTGGAGTTGTGGTCATTTGGGACTCTCAAGTTCGTCGAGAGCCCTAGTCTGTCTTGGTTTAGAGCTTGGAGTTTGGGTGGGGAATTGGGTTCTTGGTATAGCTCAGTGGGTTATGGTGTGTGAAGTCTTGGTGGTGGGTTATACTAAATGACTGATCATTCAACGGGCGATTACTCAGCTTTGCATTGGTTTGAATGATAATCCGCTGTTTCAGGTCTAATTTGAAATTGAAGATCAGTGAAGTTATTAAAATTTAAAGTGGTAGTTTAAAGATTATGTTTTTTTGCATTCTTAAATCCAAGTAAAAAAGTTTTCAAACTTCAGAATTTTAGGTGTTTTAGAAGTTTTTGATGGTGTTGTATTTATTTCCATGATCAAAAATATGATTCAAACACTGGTTCTACAAGGCTTTCTGAAATTTTTTTGCCCAGATTCAAGCAACCTTTAACCTTCTTCAACCTCCTACTCCAAATTTAAATCCTCCACATCAAACTTAAAATTTCAAAATTTGCTTCGACCTTCCTCAGCCTCCATAAACGACTTGAAATTTAAATCCTCCCCATCAAACTTAAAATCTCTCCACATCAAGCCTGGAATTTCAAAATTTGCTTCCCCTGTTCACTAAAAATTTAGTGAATCACTTGTTTTTCGCACCGGTCATTTTCGCATTAATTATCTAAGACAACATTTATCTAATCCCGCGACGCCGAAAATGCAGCAGAGTGAGTTAAGAAGATAATAAAATTTAAAAAGGCGGGGAAGAAGGGACAGAGTAGTCATCAGTGATCATCGAGTGCTTGATAAAACATCACTTTCTTAAGGTTGGCATCGACTAAAACGATCAGTGATGCTCTCACTCATTTGGTTCAAATTGAGTTACATTTAAAAAATTTCCAAAAGAGTTGTTTTTTGTGATTTTTTTGGAAGTTTTACGGGTGGATTTCCAGTTTATTTTTCTGAGTTAATTTCTCTAAAATCTGGTTGGAATTCATTGAAATCACAAAATTGATGGGTAAATCCTACACAATAGAAGTGCCTTAAGGGTTTTTAATGTTGCTGAATCTATATATACAGTCAAAAAATTATTTTAAATAATACAAATCAAGATTTCACCTCAAAATTTTCCACTGGATTCCGGCACCGGAAATTCCAAAAAGAGTTGTATTATAGACAACTCCTTTTCCAAAAACATAATAATTAATACAATTATTAATATTGTTGATATATTTTTATAGATTTAATGGAACACATGTACAACCATGTTAATAAATGTACTTGATATATATCAATAAACTTATGTTGACCACAATAATAATTATTAAGTACATCTTGTTAAACACTAACTATTTTTTATGACAAGAGGAAGAATCAAATCATAGTAACCAGTTAAATAAAGAGACCTACAAAAAAAACGGCTATTTTTGACCAAAAGAAAAGACTACATTTAAGAAAGCTTCAATTACAAAATACTCAATCGCCATTTAAAAACTTTTTTTAGTTATATATATATATAATTAAATTTATATATAACTTTATTTATTATAAATCCTACGTTTAATAAATACTAATTAAAAATATATTAATTAAACATTATATATATTTTTATGTTTAATTATATATTTATAGAAATATATATTAGTTAAAAGTTATTTATATTGTAAATTAATATATATGATTGAACATACACGCTTATAATAAAAATCTTATAACTATGTTTATATGAAAATTTATTTATTATAAATATGAGGTTTAAAAATATATTAAATTATATATATTTTTAGTTAGATTTTATTTATATTATCATTTTATATAACTAAAAACACTTATGCTTATCTAAAAATACCATATATTAAATTAATAAAAACTATCTTAAAAATATATATTAGTTAAATATTGTATGTTTAAATTATATATAAACTTATCTTAATATTATTATAGGAATATTATGAGATAAATTAGAATTAGAAATAAATCATAATAATATTAATAAAGATAATAGTAAATAGATAACAGTAATAAATACTAAATAAAGAAAAGAAAAACGGAAAAACAATAGATAATAGAGAAAGGGAGAGGAAAATCAAACAATTCAAGGGAGGAGGAAAAAAAAAGGAACAAGGAAAACACTAAACAAAGGAAAAGGGGGGAAAGTGTGAGGCGTTCTAGGAGGAAATGGCAAGCATCCAAGAACTGCTGATTTTCCATCCGTCGTCTTTCTTAAGATTACTCACCCTCCTTTCAATATCAATGGCCTCCCTAAACATCCGATGATGAAAAGGAGCAATCCTGTCGATGACCCGAGCCTCTTCAATGCATATATGATTCTTAGTCTTCACCACGTGTTCTGCCAAAGATGAAGACTGGGCCCTCCCATGCTTTATGTCAGTTGTGTGCTCATGAATTCTCTGATTAATAGAGTGCTCAGTTTCACCAACATAGGGGGTCCCACAAGAACAAGGAATAGCATAGACACCTTTCATATCCTTGGGGTCAACATGGTCTCTTAAAGATCTTAAGGAGCTTTGAATGGTGTTAAGGGGTATAAACGTTGAGGGAACATTATCATTTCTTAAGATCCTCGCAATCTTGTCAGTAGTCCCTTGGATGAAAGGGAAATGCACCCCTGAGATTCAATCTTTAGTGTCTTTTTTAACCTTGGGACCTTTGCTAACTTTGAGGAAAACTTTAATACCTTGGTGCCTATATCCATTTTTAACAAAAACATTAAGGAGATGGGATTTTCTCTTTATTCAGGTGGTTTTCATTAGAGATTCTTAGCGCACGAGTAGCTAGCCTATTGAGAACACCAAGCTTCTAAGCGGGGAAATGATGAGACTTGGCATGAAGATACTACTCAATGTGATTTTTCTTCCGAAACAATTGGTGGGAGAAAGAACCATCATCCTTCTTCGAAATGAGAACATCTAGAAAAGGCAGGCATGCTCCAACTTCTTGCTCAATAATGAACTTTATGGAGGAAGATTGATTGTTGAGATGCTTAAAAAAAAGATCTAACTTTTCTTGGCCATTAAGCCACACGACACAAGTGTCATCTACAAACCTTTTCCATAGCTTGGGCTGGAGACGGGCTGAGGCCAAAGCCTTGTATTCAATGTCTTCCATAAAACTATTAGCCACAATAGGGGATAGGGTGGAGCCCACGGCAACCCCGCAAGTCTGCTCATAGAGTTCCCCTTCAAAGAAGAAGAAAGTAGAAGTAAGACAAATTTCTACTAACTTAGCGGTATTAGGATCAGTGAAGCGATTAATGACATGGATGGCATCCTTATTTGGGATGCTAGTATAAAGGAAGACTACATCAAAACTAACAAGAGTGTCCCCATGATCAAAATTTAAGCCCTTTAACTCATTGGCAAATGATGAAGAGTCTTGGACGAATGACTCAATATGACCAACTAAGGGTTTAAGTTTCAAGGCTAGGTATTTGGCTAGGAGGTAGGCAGGCCCTCCTATGGCATTGAGAATGGGTCTCAAGGGGACCCCATCTTTATGGATCTTTGGAAGCCCATAGATCCTAGGAGTGATTGGGCTACTCTCAATAAGATTGTGGCAAAAAGTGCCCACAGTGCTACTGGACTTTATGGCAAAAGAGATTGTTCTGGATACCCTTTTTAGGGGATTCTTATTAAGCTTTTTATAGCTACCACTATTACATAGGTGATCCAACATCTCCCTGCTATAATCCACCTTGTCGGGGATCACAATAGCCCACTTTTGTCAACTTTAAGAATGACTATGTCCTTAATCTTGTTTTATCTTTATATATTTATGTTATTATATTAATATTATATTATATATTAAAAATAAAAATTATGTTCTTATATAATATTATAGTAAGAGCTATAATTCAAACTATAATATAATTGACATATAGAATAATAATATCATTTAGTTACTATTAATAACACTTTTTTTTATTTCCAAATGGTGATATATATATATATATATATATATATATATATATATATATATATATATATATATATATATATATATAATATATATATATATTAATAACTATACATTTATATAGAGATAAACTAAATGGATTAAATATTATAAAGCTATGAGATTAATATTATAAATCCTAAAATAATATTATACATATTAGGGATAAATATTATAAACCCAAGGGATTATTGATATTACAAACCCAAGGGATTAATATTTTGAACCCTACAATTTTAAACATTATGATTTTAAACTCCTCAACCATGACTAACAATGGCTCATCATGGTTGACCATGGTTGACCAAATTCTACCAGAGAGATTTTGATCATGGTTAACAAATTTCAACCATGATTACATGACTCACAATGGTTGATCATGGTTTACCACACTCAACCATGGTTGACCAAATTCAACTAGAGATACCTTAATCATGGTTCATCATGGTTAACGGATTTCATCCATGTTTAATCATGGTTGACTATAGTTGACTATGGTTGACCATGGTTGACGTTAGTTAATCATGGTTGATCATAGTTGACAATAGAGACAGTGTCCATGGTTGACTATATTCAACCATGACTAACCATAGCTTATTATGGTTAATCGTAGACACATTGGTTGACCATCAAAAGGGAATTGTGTTTGACAAAACTTGAAATACATTAGTAAATGTGGCTAACTAATGTTAGCCCCTTGAGATTAATATTATACACCCAAGGAATCAATAAACCCAAGGGATGGATATTATAAACATAAGGGATTAATAAAACCTAGGGATGAATATTATTAACCCAAGGGTTTAATATTATGAACCCAAGGCATTAATATCATAAACCATTGGGATTAATATTATAAACCCAATAGATTAAAAAACCCAAGGGATTATTAATATTATAAACCCAGTGGATTAGTATTATAAATAAAAGGGATTAATAAACCCATGGGGTTAATAAACTCAAGGATTTAATATAATAAACCCAAGGAATTAATATTGCAAACGCTTGGGATTAATATTATAAACCCAAGAGATTAATAAACCTGAGGGATTATTGTTATAATCCCTTGGGATTATAAAACCCAAGGGACTATAAACCTAACTGATTAATATTTAACCCTAGGATTAATAGTATAAACCCAAGGGATTATAAAATCTAAGATTAATATTATAAACCCTAAAATGGTGTTATACATATTAGGGATCAATATTATAAACACAAGGGATTATTGATATTATAAACCCAAGGGATAATTATTCATATTATAAATCTTACATATTGAAATTATTGTTTTTAACACTCAGAGAGACCTTGATCATGGTTGACTATCATTGACCATAGTTGAATATGGTTGAACATGGTTGACCTTCGTTAATTATGGTTGATTGTAGTTGATAATAGATACATTAACCATGGTTGACCATATTCAACCATGATTAACCATGGTTGATCATGGTTGACTGTACACACATTGGTTGACCATTAATAGGGAATTATGTTTGACCATACTTGAAGAGTGTTGACTACCAAACATACTCCAACATAGTCAAATACATTAGTAAATGTGATTAACTAATGTTAAGCCCTTGAGATTAATATTATACCTAAGGGATCGATAAAACCGATGGATTAATAAACCCTAAGGGTCAATGTTATTAACCCAAGGGTTTAATATTATAAAACTAAGGCATTAATATCATAAACCCTTGGGATTAATACTATAAACCTAACATATTAAAAAACCAAAGGGATTATTAATACTATAAACTCAAGGGATTAATATTATAAACCAAATGGATTAATAAACCCATGTGGTTAATAAACATAGGAGTTTAATATTATAAACCTAAGACATTAATATTACAAACCCTTGGGATTAATATTATAATCCCTTGAGATTAAAAAACCCAAGGGATTATAAACCTAACGTATTATTATTTAACCCTAAGATTAATATTATGAGCCCAAAGGATTATGAACTCTAAGATTAATATAATAAACCCTAAAATAATATTAGACATATTACAGATCAATATTATAAACCGAAGGGAATAATATTAAACTCTAGGATTTATATTATAAACCTGAAGCACTATAAACCCAAGGGATTAATATTTTGAATTGTGCAATTATGAACCTTGTGATTTTAAACTCCTCAACCATGACTAAAAATGGTTGAACATGGCTAACCATGGTTGACCACAATCACTCATGGTTGACCAAATTCAACGAGAGAGACCTTGATCATGGTTAATAAATTTCAACCATGATTCCATGACTCACAATGCTTGATCATGGTTAACCATGGTTTACCACACTCAACCATGGTTTACCAAATTCAATGAGAGAGACATTCATCATGGTTAATGAATTTCACCCATTATTAATCATGGTTGATTATGGTTGACCTTGGTTAATCATAGTTGATCATAGTTGACAATAGAGACATTGTACATGGTTGGTAATGGTTCACGTAGACACATTGGTTGACCATTAAAAGGGAATTGTGTTTGACCAAACTTGAAGAGTGTTGACTACCAAACATACCCCAACATAGTTAAGTACATTAGTAATGTTGTTGACTAATGTTAAACCTTTGAGATTAATACTATACACCCAAGGGATCAATAAACAGAGGGGGTGGACAACATGGACATCCAATGGCTCGTGAAGGGGGTGCGTCATCTTCCAGCAAGGATCACTCAGCTAGTTTAGAGAGGGAGGACAAGCTAGCCCAGAATCCAACTCTTTCTCCTAGTCATGTTGTTCAACCCTCTTCCCTCTAAACGATTGTTGATCAATTACGAGGGATCTAGGCCAACATGGATATCCTCAGAGAACATAGATATGAAGTTGAAATGAAATTGTGGCATAAATGAATGACATACAGTTCTCCGAGCCAAAAAACCTAGAGCAATTGGAGAGTATTCACAGAAGCCAAAGGTGAACAAATGATTGTCTACATGAGTTAGAGGCCCACCTGGAGCACATTGACAACCATATGCAAGAGGCACAGGGTCAACTGGTAGTTCCGACCATACACCATCTGTGTCCACCACCTTGATATGTCATTGACACGTCCGCAATTTTTTTTTATTTTTATAACCTGTATGGTTTTGTAGCCCTCCTTAAATAAGGGGTTAATTATTAAATTTTTTCTTTTATATTCCAGCTCTCCTTGCTAACAAGTCCGGTCAAAATGAAGCAAGAAAAACTATTAAAAATATAAATGTACTTGTTTTCTCCCTAATAAAATAATCTAATGTTTTTTTATTAAAAAAAAAAAATAGAAAAAGAGTATCAACCCGTGTATACATACTTTTAAGCTGAGCCAAAAAGTGTCATAGATGGGTAAACAAAATGAAGGCCAAATGAGGATTTGGAACAAATATTACATTAATTATAATTTATATGATTTCATATTAATGTAAATTTATCCAAGTCCAGAATGAGGAAATTACAAAATTAATAACTTGTCACGTAGCTGGCATTGGAACTACAACATTATTTCCAAAGTCCAAATGGTTGCTTGATTCTGTGAAAATCTATTCTTCCCAGAATTTCTTAGAAATATGAACCAATGATTGGAGTTTTGTATTGAAATGGTTAGTGATAGCAGATCATTTGTTGTAGTATGTAACCTTGTTTGACAAAATGTGTGCTCTTAAACACCTCACCAAAACCAACTTGTCAAAATTCAAATTCACATGCTAGATAGTACATATTTACAGGTTGTTTGAAACCTTTGTGGAGACTCATCTACTGCACACCTTGTTACTCAGCTCTGCATTGATTTGAATGATAATCCGTTGTTTCTGGTGGACCACTTTGAAATTTGAGATCAGTCAAGTTATTAAAATTTCAATCCTTCACATCAAGCTGGAATTTCAGAATTTGTTTTGCCTGTTCACTGAAAATTTAGCGAATCACTTGTTTTTCATACCGGTCATTTTTGCATTAATTATCCAAAACAACATTTATCTAATACCACGACGCAGAGAATGTAGTAGAGTCAGTTAACAAGATAATAAAATTTAAAAAGTCAAGGGAAGAAGGGACTGCGTAGTCATGAGTGATCATCGAGTGCTTGATAAAACATCACTTTCCTAATGTTGGCATTGAGTAAAATGAGTAGTAATGCTCCCTCTCATTCGGTTCAAATTGAGCTACATTCAATTTTTTTTCCAAAAACATATCAATTAATACAATCACATTTATTAATATTGTTGATATACTCTCATAGGTTTAATGAGACACATGTACAACCACATTAATAAATGCAGTTGATATATACCAATAGACTCATATTAACCAAAATAATAATTATTAAGTACATCTTGTTAAACACTAACTTTTTATTATTATTAATATCTATATAAACAATAAAAACAATATTGTTGTATCTTTACATATTTATTTATGTAATTATATTAATATTATATTATATATTAGAAATAACATTATGTTTTGATATAATATTATAGTAAGAGTTATAATTCAAACTATAATATAATTGACTTATAGAATACTAAAAGCATTTAGTTATTATTAATAATACTTTTTTATTTCCCACCATTATGTTATGGTGAATTATATATATATATACATAATAGAAATATATATTATATTATTACTTATAATTAGTATAAAACATCTTTTAATAATTATACATTTATATAGAGATAAACTAGAGGGATTAACATTATAAATCCAATGTATTAATAAATCTAATGAACAAATATTATTAACTTAAGAGATTAATATTAATATTATAAACCCAAGGGATTATTGATATTATAAACCCAAGTGATAATAAACCCAAGGGAATAATATTAAACCCTAGTATTTGTATTATAAACTCAAAAGATTATAAACCCTAGGATTAATACTATAAACCCAAGGGTTTAATAGTTTGAACGGTACAATTATAAACATTATGATTTTAAACTTCTCAACCATGACTAACAATGGTGGATCATGGTTAACCATGGTTGACCAAATTTTACGAGAGAGACGTTGATCATGGTTAATGAATTTCAACCATGATTCCATGACTCACAATGGTTGATCATGGTTTACTACACTTAACCATGGTTGACCAAATTCAACCAGAGAGACCTTGATCATGGTTGATCATAATTGATGAATTTCATCCATGATTAATCATGGTTAACTATAGTTGACTATGGTTGACCATGGTTGACATTAGTTAACCGAGGTTGATCATAGTTGACAATAGAGACATTGTCCATGGTTAACCATATTCAACCATGATTAACCATAATTGATGATGAGCCTAGGTTCCTAGGGCTACCATATTTACTTATCAACCCGAGGTTCATACAAACTTGGAGGTGATAGTGTTATATGCACAAGTAGAAGTGAAGGTCCTGCCTATTATCATTGTTCATCTGGTAAGAGACCCCAGGGGTTCCAAGCCAGACTTCTATAGGGTCAAAAGAAGCTTGATTTTGATGGAATAATAGAAAATCTATTCTAAGGGAGAGCTACTCTACTGCAGTAATGAAGAAAACAACATGCAATGCTAAATCACACCATACCCTAGCTAACCAGTTAAATAGCTATGCTAAACAGAATTGCGAAATCAACACTAACCTAATGCTGCTATCTAAGTTGCAGAAGTAAAGAGCATGAAAACTAGACTAAGGTGTAAGCAAAGAAACTAATGCTAAATCGGCTTCCAATCGGAGGACGAAATTGGTGAAAGGAGGACGTGAGGGAGCAACAATGCATAAGGACTGTTGGATCAATCGGGTTAACGGAAGATGAACGGCGAAGATCGTATCGTAGGAGGTTACGTAGATAGATGGGCGAACAGGGTTAACGAATAGGATGAACGACAAGATCTTATCGCGGGGGCTTAAGTGAATAGATGGACGAACAAGGTTAATAAGAGATGAATGAAAAAGATCTTATTGTGGAGATTAAGCCAAGAGATAGATGGACAAGATGAATGGGAAGATGGACGGAAAATATCGCATCGCGGGAGAAAGAAACATGCAGAAATGATGGAGCAGGTTTTGAAGGCGGTAAGCAATTTCTCACGTGCCCTAAAAGTTGTACGCTTTATTCTGAAATTTTGTGTGATTAGCCTAACTTGGCGACATGTAGAATGAGAAAACCACTTTTCTCATGTGCACTCGGCCAGATAACGATCATGCAAGAATCCACATGATATTGCGCGATAGCCGTTGGATCAGGCGCGGCTGATCAACGGTGGAGATTGGCCAAGCTAGTTTGCGAGCGGGTGGCATGATAGTCGTCAGATTAGGTCAAGCAGAGCGATGGTGGGGATTTAAAGTGCATTAAGGTAGGTGGAAGACTTCGTGCGAGATCGCACGATAACCATTGGATCACAAGAGGCAGATCGACGATGGAGATGAAGTCAACGTTGAAATGAATGTGAAGAAGCTATGTGACACGCAGTTTATGGTGATTGGGCAGGTTTGCTATGAAAGGAGATTTATGACGTAAACCAATTAGAATGTGAATTATCAGCTTCCTCTTAAGCATTTCATGCTGAAGGAGAATGAGTATATGAGTGAGATCTTCGAAAGAGAGTGAAGGAACAGATGACCATGATATGACATGAGTAACAATGAAATGAGCCAAGTAATTGTATCAAACAACAAACTCCATGCGAAAACTAAAACTCTGTGTTTTTTGGGTTGCTGCAGGGTCTCTTCCTCAAATCATGGTCCCAGAGGGAGGAGGTGAGGTCGAGACACCTATGGACAACCTTATGGATCTTTTTCTTTACTAACCTGCTAATTGAATGAAAGCACCAATGGCAGCAAACTATAACACAACCAATCTACCCTACACTACTGTAATTCAAATGCAACCATTAAGCAAATGAACGATGAAACCAGTAATCATATACTCTATACTATTGTAATGGAAAATGCAGCTACTTAAGCAAATGAACAGAAAAGCAAGAAGTTATTTAAACAAATGAATAGAACCAAAAATATCTGGTAACATAACTATACAAATAAAAGAAGCTTTGGCTGCCAGGGTCAGGCCCTGACCCAAGAGCCTCAGCCCTCTGAGTTAACTCAGTTCTGGCTCAAAACAAATCTCATCTTTGTTATAAAAACCATGGATTACATCAAAAACTGTCACAAGTCATCATCTGTTGGGGAATTTAGATTGCCAGAAACAGAAACATTTTTCAGGAAAAAGAAACAGAGGAAGTCCAAATTTCGGTACAATGTTTATCCATATATTCAAATATCCCGGATTCTGAGGATGAGAAGGAACCTCGGAAAGTGGAAGAGGAGCAAATTAAAAAAGGGGTTCCCTGGGCATATTTTGATGGAGCCTCCTAGAACAACAAAGCTGGTGCAGGCATCGTTATCCATTTAAACAATACCCACACTCTTAAAGCATCCATCGGTCTGGGAAGTGGAACAAATAACTTTGCCGAACTATCTGCCCTCAAATTTCTCTTATGCTGGTTGATTCATAAAAACACCCTCACAGTTCAAATTTTTGGAGACTCATTAAATGTAATCAATTGGTTAAATGGACGCAGCAGCTGTCAAAATTATGTTTTACATCCTTTACTTTAAGAAATTCAGCACCTGAAAATGTCTTTTAATCTTATGTCCATCCATCATATATACAGGGAACGAAATGATATGGCTGACAAACTTTCTAAAGATGGTATTGAAAAAGCTTTGGGAAGTTGGAGAATAAGGGAGGAAACCAATGGAGAAAGCTACGTCTCGGATCAGCCTCCATATGCACAAAATCTCTAACAAGAAACAGTGGAACAACATACTTTTTTTGGTTTTGTTCTTATAAAATACTGCTGAAACAGTATCCTGGTTTTACAGTCGTTTATGGATGCGAGGTATATGTTTTTTTTTTGGACGCTTTTTGATACAGTAAGCTCAAAAAAGGAAACAGGACAGACTCATGATAATCAAAAGAAGCAAATGACAATTTGTTGGGGGAACTGATCTCTTCTCAGGAAGAGAAGTTTTACTTTTTTTGAGTAAATTTTGTGCAAGCAAAACTGTTATAACAGCAATAGAGCGGTGTATGTACATGCAACCTTTTATAGCAATAAAAAGTTATTTTTTTTCTTTGGAAAAAAAATAATGATTGATAGAGTTAAAAATTAATGCTAATAAGTCATTGTTATTATAAGATAATATTAGGATAAGAATTATTATAATATTAGGGTTAAGGAAACTAATGAAAAGGCTAATCATGGTAATAAGGTCTAGTAAATAGATAATAATATGTGGTGATATTATTTTTAGAATAAAAGGAATTGATATGTGAATATGATGTAAGCAAGCATTTAACATTCTTAAGAGGTTCATATGAAGCCACTAGGCTAAACATTAATAGCAATATTAGGATAAAAAGGGGGGATAATACATTATAGAGGTGGGGGGAGGGGGAGAAGGGGTAAAAATACAAAAGAATGGGTGGAGGGGGCACAACAATTAAGATGAAGAGTCTGGATCATTGTGAGTATAGGATAGTGGATAACAAGTTTCCAAGTGTGACTTAACTTGAAGTCATATTCACAATTGAAATTGTTCACCTGTTTTTTTATTTAAAGGGCTTCCCTTATGATGTGTTCGGGGTAGAAGTGGGAGGAGGAAAATATTTTGAAATCATCAAAGGAACAACATCATGAAACTATGAGAAATGGTGGTGTCTTAAGGCACCATTACTTGGGACCCCAATGGTCTCGAGGATAAAGTTACCTAGAGTGTTTTCCCCTTAAAATAGACTATACTCCACATCAATACAATGGGTTCTCTTAAACCTAGAGCTTGAAAACCACAAGTAACTTGATCGAGTCAAGTTTACCTAAACTACCTTAACGATCCCCCCTTAAACTTGAATCAAGGAGATTAACCTGGTCCAAATCACTCTGTCAATGTCCATATAAAAAGGTTACGATCTACTAGAGTACATGGGTAACTAGCTATTGTATCCATGACACCTTTTCATGTATATGGTTAATCAACCATCTCACATTCTCACAATCTCCTCCTCAAGCAAGGAAACCAATACACTTACCACCTTGGTACCTCTCTAAGTGGTCTATTCCACATCTTGATAACTCCATATGTCACTACACTACATGTATACCTAATCAAAGTCTTAAGGTCTTACAAAAACCGACCTCAATATAGCATACCAATAGACTCACCACCCTCATATCTATCGAAGTGGTTCATTCCACAAATTTATCCATCATGTGCTCATGCACAACATGTATGCCTGCACAACAAAGGTATTGAAACTTCCTTTGGGAATACACCTGCCTCTGGAAATATTTCATAACTTGGAACAAAAACCTTAGCGTGTTCATACACCATTGGTACTATCACACCATCATGAATCTCATCACATGCTCGCTCCTTAACTAAAATTCAAACCATTTATTCAATCTATTTGTTCTCATCCATACCACCTCTCTCGTACTATCTTTCATTAATCTAGCTGTAAAAAATGATCTTATTTTCTTTGTCGTGAACTCCATACTACAAATGTAACTTTCACAACCCTTGTTTTCCTTATTAATTAATTCCTTCAAAACATCTAGGATTCTCTTTGTAAGTGCGACACCCACAAAGCTTTGTCTTCTACTTTTACATCACATACAATTTTTGTATTTACTTTTCCAATGGAGAACCCCATATATTTTTCAATAGAAAACTCATCTTCCATCTCAATCTCACCTTCATCATTCTTCCACATGCAACTCCAAGTATTGGAAGATATATTTACCATCTCCATTGGAATTTTCTTTGTCAAGATCAACAAAACTTTCCTCTTTAACCTATTTCTTTTTAGGACGACCATCATCGTTAATCAATGCATAAAATAAGCTCCCATTTCCATGCTCATACACATTCTTAGAAGCTGAATCCATGAACATGGTTTATGGTTTTGGGCCAAATGTGGCATATGAAATTTCAAAATTTCATTGTTTTATCAAATTGGAGCCCTCAAAATTCATATAATCTTTCTGAAATTTCAATTGGAGTAAAAACACAATCCATGGATAATTTTTTTTTTTGCCCTAATGATATTTGTTTAAAAAAAATTAGCATAATATAATCTATAAATTTTCCAATAAATTAAATGCATTTCAGATTTTACATTTATGGGATTGGTAGCTTGTTGTAATAAATTTTTCAAATACATCCCATCCATATTGACTTGAAGATCGATGTTTCAAACCTGCAACTAAGGTTCATCCTCAAGATAATAGTGTGTGAGGAAAATTGATCTACCCAAGAATAAATAAGGAAATGGTAATAGGGAAATTATATATAAAAAAAAAAGACAGATAAGGAGAATGTTCATAATGGAATAATTTTCAAAAATTGGTCGACAAAGAGAATATTCATGATAGAAGTTATAATTTTTTTTGTTTTCACATGTGGTTCATTGACACTCGCAGTCACTCGGTGGCTGCTACATCCACGGAAATAACTAAGCTTGATCAAGGGTATCAAGCCCCGCAGCCAATAGCTAGGCCTAACCCCAAGGGCTTCAGGGAGAAATGACCATGTGACCTCCCGAACAACTAGGCACTTATTTGACCAATTGAACTAACCCTTGGGACTGAAGTTATAATTATTAAAAAATGTGATGAATTAATTAAAAAAAAATTGTAAAGTTTTAGGAGTGTGGATAAAATAAGATTAATAATAATATCATATAATTAAGGTGTGGATATACTAAGATTAATAATAAGATATAATATCAAATAATTAGGGTATTATTAAATTTTAAGAAATATTAAAGTATTTATTCTTAATAATATGACATCATATCAAATAATTAATGTAATTTTTAATTTACAAGAATAATTAATGTACTTATTATTAATATTTTAAATCTATAAATAATTATGAAGAATATAAAAGAGGGATTAGGGTTAAATAAAGTAAGGGTTTTTTAATAGTAACTAAACATGAAGGTAATATGGAAATCTAGAGAAGCCATTGAAATCAATAAACATCCTAAAAACCTCAATAGGGATGAAGGATGGGTCAAAATAAAAAATTGGATCCCTAAATTAAAATTCAAAACCAGAAATCCATACCCCTTAAATTCTTGTTTCATTCATTTTCAGCTTACCTTCATGTTTAGTTACTATTTAAAAAAAAATTCCTTACTTTATTTAACCCTAATCCCCCTTTTAAATTCACTATAATTCTTTATAAATTTAAAATATTAATAATAAGTACATTAATTATTCTTGTAAATTAAAAATTACACTAATTATTTGATATTATATCATACTATTAAGAATAAAAACTTTAATAGTTCTTAAAATTTAATAATACCCCAATTATTTGATATTATATCTTATTATTAATCTTAGTATATCCACACCCTAATTATTTGATATTATTATTAATCTTATTTTATTCCCATTCCTAAAACTTTACATTATTTTTTAAATTAATTCATCACATTTTTTAATAATTATAACTTCTATCATGAACATTCTCTTTGTCTTCTTCCATTATGAACATGATCCTTGTCGACCTTTTGTTTTTTTTTGTTTTTTAAATTACCTTATTACCATTTCCTTATTTATTCCTTGGTAGATCAGTTTTCCTCACACACTTTTATCCTCATGGTGAACCTTAGTTGCAAGTTTGAAATGTCAATCTTTGTAAATTTCGGCATATTTAAGCAAGCCTGCATGTGTTCATGTACAATAACTTAGTCTAAAATGTGTGTGTGTGTGTGTGTGTGTGTGTGTGTGTGTGCGCGCGCGCAGCGCGTGCGTGCGTGCGTGCGTGCATGCGTGAGATCTAAACAAGGAGAAATAAGTTATGTATGTTGAAACTTTATTTTTTTATGCAAAATTTTATATTTTATTATTTTTCAAAGTTGTCGAATTAATATTGGAATTTCATGTTTCATGCACACGTAATTTTTTTTACTATTAAAAAAAAAAAAAACTAAGAGCATCATTATGAAGAGGACTTGTAAATGAATATGGCAATATTTTTTTCATTTTTTTCATTTTGTATATTTCATGTTATTGATTTTTCATCCATCCCCTTTGAAACTATCCAAAAACAATTCAAGCATAATGTTTAAAAGAAATTAAATGGAAAATATCATATGAACTTGCAAATGGAAAACTCATATGCCATTGGATAGAGGATTACTTCATGAATCCAACATGATCATTTTCTCCACCTAAGGAAAAATATTGCCTTAAGTTCACCATGCTACAAGATGGTGTTGCAGAAAAATATGCAGGAGGGGAGTTAAAACTCTATTTTTTAGGTGCTAAATAGCTCCATTGAGCACTTAAAATTCTCGATCGAGTGCCTAAGGTAAAATTAAAAATAACTCAATCGAGGATTTAACAAACCCTCGATCAAACTTTTGACATATTTAAACAAGGGCTCGATCGATCCCTTCCAACCATAAACTTCCCATTGTGTTTTGGGCAGGAATTTAAAAAAATAGCTTGATCAAGCTTCAAGATCCTATGTAACCACAGGTTACATAGGAGCTCGTTTGAGGGTTTATTTTAGAGCTTGATCCAACAATATTTAAGCCCTTAAATAGCTTGATCGAGGGCTAAAATATCTATTGATAAGGCTACATTTCCCCCCCTCCCAACGAGTGTGCTTGCCAAAAAATGTAAATGACCTTTGTGGGCTCACCCACAATCTTCCCAACATTTCAATACTATGATAGATACATCAATCCCCTTTCCATACCATCAACGGGGTTGGCGCTTAATATCTCCATGGCTTGGACTATGCCCTTGCATCTCTCCACAGCCTGTACGAGGCTCAACTCTACACGTTGCAAGCCCCACAATCACTTCCCATATACACCCTACACATTTGGCAGGATCACTCACTTGGTAGCATGAACGTTACCTGATTATTCATGGCTCACTCCAACCAGTGCATTATGTCTCACTCTGTTATAGCTCACTCACATGCTCACTTTGCACCTGAACTTAATTATGCATAGAACTGTTGATTCGCTTATCTCAAACCCCATTATCACAAACTTGATGGCATTGTTACACAATGCTAATTGTTTCCCACTACCTGTTAAAGGCTCTACTTGTGTCATATACTAATTCGATGCATTCTAGGGTTCTAATTTTCATGCTTTTAGACACAACTACATCTCGTAATCACATTTTTCTAAGAGTCTCATCATGACCACATCCATAACCTCAAAGCCACCATTGGAAATCCCTATATGTGTGCCTCTATTTGGCTAAAATGATGAATGACTTGCATACATTACAAGGCTCTCCTTCAGATCATGAACCTCATCTCCTCCTGGAGTCAAGCTTTCACATTATGTTCCTACAAACCTTTTTTCAATCTTTTTGTATATCAATTTCCCTGCTAACATGGGTGTTGATTTTTGTGTAGCATTGGGACGTATTCTTGCATGCCAAAAGGTGTCCCACAACAACCAAGAAAAAATATGAAAATGAAAAATTTATATTCTTACTTTTGGTTTTCATGTAGGCCCCAACTATCAATTTAGCCCCACAAATGAATGAGTGTGATCATTGGCGAAATTCCACCGCTTTTGACTAATATAAATACACATGAGACTTCTCCAATTTAACCAATTTGGACATCATCATTCTCTCTTTTGTTTTGATCCACGGGTGCAAGGAAAGGAGAAGCAAATCCAAAGTTTGACTGAGTAGAAAAGCTTCAATTTGACCAAGGTTAACTTGCCTCATTTGACCAAGTATGATCAAATTCATTTAACTAAGATTTTGGCTAGCTTTGACTAAGAATTTGGTAGAGTTTGACCACTTGAAGAAGTTTGAAATTGATCAGAACAAGAGATTGGTTGGCCACAAGAAGAAGGCTAAAATTGACCACGAGAAGAGATTGTTTAGCCGTATGTTGACTACAGGTTTGCTGCAATAAGTCAACCACAAGCCCTTTAACCACATGTTTGAATTTGACTCCAACTGACAAGTTGACCAGGATGAAAAACCATTTTGAAGGCTTGACCAACATTGACTAAGTTAGGATTTTGACTAGGCTTGAATGGTGAATATACTTCGATTTTCATATAGATCTCTAGAATATTCTTGGAATTGTAAGTTTTGTTGAAGAACAATTTCTTCTTAGAAGAAAAGTTACTGAGATTTTCTCCACGCAAATTTGTTGTCTCCAATATGCGTACTTGTCTCTTTATGATATTATTGTTCTAATTGCATTATTGTTGATATATTTTGTGTGATTACTTAATGATACATGTGACATAAGATAAATTGATTAGAAATCATTGGAAATTAATTATCATATTAGAAGATCACCTTCTAATGTGTATTACTATAGAAAATTCAACAATGGATACTTTTCTTCTCAAAATCTTCTTTGTATTTCTCATAGAACTATGGTCATTCATAACCATGTTTTGATTAATACAAAAACAATTTTGACCATAACTCTAATGCGAGTTGTTAGCACCACGAAACCAAGAGAAGTGGTTATGTCCAAAGACACTATTTCTTGGGATCCCAATGGCCATGAGTAAAAATTAACATGGATTCCTTATTTCCTTAAATAACCTATATTCCACATGAATATTATGGGTCAATATCATAGGTTCTCATAAACCTAGAGAATGACAACCACGAGTAGCTAGACTGAGTCAATTTTACCTAGACTACCATAACAAAAAGTTAATAATGTGTTTGATGCAGTGCTCAACAATGAAAAATTTGGAGATTTTATTGCATTAGGTGTCGACTATATGTTCATTTAGATGTGCTTTAAAATATCTTCTTACTTGGCCAATGTAGGTTTTTCTACAATAACATGGAATTTGATGAACCATAGGTGCGAGCATTGGATCCGAGTGGTCCTTAATAGAACAAAATAATTGTTTAAGGGTGCTGTGAGGTTTAAAGATAACTTTAGTGTTCTTTTTTGCAAGGATTTTTGAGATGTGATCAATGATCCCTTGGATGTAACGAAGGGTGGATTTGGTTATGGGGTTGGATAAGGGTTTAGAGGTTCTAGGGTGGATCACTGAATGGAAGTCTCTTTTATTTGAGGAATTTTGTAGCCATTAGATAAGAGGGATTTAGTTAAATAGGCTTTTCGTGCTTCAAAAAATTGGGGGGCATAATTTTGAACGACCCTAGTGAGTACGGTGTTAAGGATGATAGATTCTTGTGTTGAGTGATGGTAAGAGTTAGAATGAATGCATCTATTTGTATGATTATTTTTTGAAATGTCGGTTGGTCACAGGTACTCTACATTTTTTCCAAAACTAACAACACATGATATGAATTCTAGTTATGAAATCTTACCTTCTCAAATTTTATATTATTGACTATATCTAATTTATTTTTAACTTATTAAATAAAAAATCAATATCAATCATTTTTCTATAATTAAAAATATATATTTAAAAATTAATATTTATAATTTTTTTATTTTATTTTTAATTATTATAATATTTTTTCAAAATATAAATATTAATATTATACTATAAACATATAAAAACATTGTCATACGATTAAAATCCATTATATTTCCTTTCAAGAACTCTGAAGTAAAGAGAGAAAATAAATATGGAAAAATGAAAAATGGGGATTGTATTATTAGAGTTCATTATCCTTAGAAAACTATGAATGAAAAAGAAAAAGTTAATAAATGAAAAATGGTAACCACTGTTGGAATTTGGATTCCTCTTTACCCATGAGACAATTTTTTTTAAGTTTTGGAAGGTTATGTTTAAAATTTTTCCCTTCAACAATAACTTTTTGATAATAAATAAACCCTTCACCAATAAAATTTTGAATACTATACAATAATACAATTATATTAAAAATTTTCACATATTTATCATTTAAAAAAAACAAAAATGCCCATAACACACAAATGACTTATTGAACCCTAAATCTTATTATTCCTTTATAATTAATAATGATAATATATGTTATCTTCTAAAATATATATTTTATATCAAAATTTCTGAATAACCAAATTCACAATCAAATTAAGATTAAAATTAATTGTTAAAGATTAAAAGTACATGATTGTAAGTCTTGTTCAAAAAATTATACACAGTTCTTAGTAGCAAAGACCATTCAATGGGGCCTACTTTGGAAATCTTGATATATTTTAAACTTAAAACAAAAATATGACTAATTGACTTTAAATTAAAAATTTCTTTGAGGTAGAGTACATAATGATCGTTGGTAATTTTATGCTAAAATATGTCATAAAACAATGTAAAAGTAATATTTATATCATATAATGATTTTTTAGTAAAAGTAATATTTATATTATATAATGATTTGTTGTAGAATGATAGTGAATCGTGGAAAATAACTCACAAGCTAGTGAAAAATAACTACATACACTACCCAAAATAAATAAAAATGAAGTGAGTACCTAAGTTTATTTTCCACTCATCACCTTTTAAAGGTTGCAAAGGGTCAATGCTATGGAATTCTATGGAACTCTTCTGAAACATTGGAGTGGCATGGTTTCTTCATTTAAATTTTGTTTTGGAATTTTATTGCATAGTAATATTTTCAAAATAGAAAATGTAAAATTGATTAAAACCCACTACATTTAATGCTCTATATTGCATAGTAAAATTTTCAAAATAAAAAACTTAAAATTGGTACTCGCCTTAACACTCCACATAGTTCTAACACACAAAAAAGAATATACCCAAAGAAAACCAAGCACATTTTTCAATGGTTTAATGACCTCCATCCAACTACAAAGGTATTAAGGCAATGCTAAGATGGAGGAGACTTACTCCAAGGTTGCGCAACCAAACAAGTAAGCCCACATGGAGTGCAATGTTTTTAGTGTACCACAAATCCATGGAGGAGGCCTTGATTTTACAAGGGAATAAAAGTTTGGTATACGCTTGATTCTTCAATTGCAGATCCCATTCATGATCTGGTTCTCTCCGTGTGGAGTCACTCGAAGTTGTCCCCTAACCATTTTTTGTAAGAATATTATAGAGTTCGGCACATTCAATCATGATTTGGAAATAAACCATTCAATTTCACTAACTTGACTCCATTCATGCATTAGTTTGAGATCATAAATTCTCCAATGCAATTTGTCAAATCAATCTCTATCATACATTTTAGTATACGATAGAAGCTCAAGGACAAGTAGCATTGATGTCCGCCTACTCGCAGTCTTACTCCATACTTGGTGCATAAATGGATGGTTGCGACACCATTAGAGGCCCTAGTCCAAATGAAACACAACTTGATATACATATTAATAACGTTTTAGAAAATAATAACCCATCAAAAATAAGTTTTGTAAATTTTAGAACACATTAGGGAAGACAATTATGAGAAATTTTTAAACAACAAATAAGGCCAAAATGCTCTATGACTCATTTTTCCTGTTAAATTCGAACACTCATGGTATTAGAGTCCACACAAATGTGGAAAAGTTAAGGAAATTACTATACAAAAAATAGAAATATTTGTATTGTTTTGAATTGAGTTGAAGATAAAAGAAAATAAATTAATGGGAATTATCTTTAACATTAAAGAAAATTAGCATACTCTATAGTATGTAATCTATTGAGTTGATTTAAATGAGGTTAAGAAATGAGGAATAACATTGATAAAGAGAATATCATCCTATTGTGAAATTTCAATGTATTTTTTTAACTTTATGGGTTATTTGTATTGAGTGGCTTTAAGTGGGGTCATATAAAGATAAATTTTGTTGATAAAAAGAACATCATCATATTATAGATTGTTAAACAATCAAAAGGAAAGAGAAATGTTTGATTCGATTTGCAAAATAGGGAGGCTAAACAAATAAGTACAGAAATTTCAAATAATTTGTTAGAAATTTAGTTGGATTATTTATAAAAAAGTGTGAGCTATCCATATTGACTTGACTTAGGTGGGGGTAAGAAACTATAAATTTTGTTGATAAAGAGAAAATTGTCATATTGTACAATATTTGTATTGATTTGACCTAAGTGGACCTAAAAAATGTGAAATTTTGTCAATAAAGAAAATATTGCCATATTATGAAATTTCAATGTATTTTCTAATTTTATGAGTTGAAGTGAGAGAAGTAGAGAAACAAAAACTTTAATAGAGACACAATTTGTAAAAGGAAATATTGTCATATTATGAAATTTCAATGTATTTTCTAATTTTATGACATGAAGTGAGAGAAATAAGAGAAAAAAAATGTTAATAGAAACAAACTTTGTAAGACAATTACAACGAAATACAAATTTCATTTTCCATTCCTCTTCAAAAACATGGAGACTTAACATATAGGTTGAGTTTTTTTGTTTTGTTATTGTTTTTTGGATAATGTGTAAGAAACATAGTTACATTAACTAGATTAACTAGTACACTTCTACAACCCTATTTCAAGAGGTTTCTACTTATGAAAATGAAAGGTAAAAGATATATTTTAAACTTACAATACTTTTCTTTAAAATTTATATTAAATCTTAAATTTATTAATAAATTAATCTTTAAATATTAAGAGATAAAAAGTATTAACAAAAGCCTTTTTTTTTGTATCATGAAAATGAGATAAAAAACCAACTAGTATGGTTCATCATAAGAATAAGATGAAAAAGCATGACAGGCAACTGCTTAAAGAGAGAATATCCAAAAATACCATGCATCGAAAAAAAATATAAGCGAATAGAGATAACTAATATTAAATGTAACTCAAACTCAAAAAAAAAAAAAACCAACACTCATGTGCATTTCTCCAATACAATGGGGTGGCTATGAGGTCACTTTTAGTATTTAAAAAAAATTACCTGTAATAATCGTATGGTTATGAAAACGCTGGAGGAGTAAGCCCACTCATTTGGGATATCGGAGAGTGATCTTAGAAGAGTGTAGGCATTCGTATCACTTAGAATGCCCAAAAGCAGAGCCGTCTCTCCAGGCCTGCGGCGTAACACTGAGTTGCTAAACCCGCGACATTTATTCAAGATCCTGACGCGTATTCTCATTATAATTAGTTATTCGCTAAACAAAGTACCTCCTCGGCATAGGTGAAACAATAATAGACCAGTTTCTAGAGACAAGGTTTTCATGTGACCAATACACACTGCTAATGCAACATAAGAAGGTTATGCATGGAGCTTAGGAAAATTGTAAAGGTCCTAAACGATATCCACATTTGTAACATGGAGAAAAAATATCTGTAAATTATAAGACCTGGACGATATTACAAATACATTGCACTAATGTGTGGCAGCACGAAATATGGGTATACCATCCTGCAAACTATAAAATATATATATAATAAATATAGTCATAGAGTTTTTAGTCATAGAATACTATTTCATAACGTTTTATATTATTAAGTGGAGAAAATATATATATAATATAAATATTATATAGTCATAGAAGTTTTTAGTCATAGAATAACTAATTTCATTAGGTTTTTATTAAGTGAGAAAAAAAAAATACAGCGTAAGTCAAATGGTGTCAAGAAGGTATCTAATATTAGGCTTAGGTTTTTATTAAGTGGAGAAAAAATAATACAGCATAAGTCAAGAAGGGCGTCAAGAAGGGTATCTAATATTAGGCTTTTATTTGGTAAGTGAAGAAAAAAAAAATATAACATAAGTCGTAAGTCAAGAAGGGCGTCAAGAAGGTGTATCTAATATTAGGCTTTTATTTGGTAAGTGAAGAAAAAAT